>QGSO01000315.1:822822-1294326 GCA_011037825.1 Carya cathayensis | reverse complement strand
GTCTTGTACATGCTGAATTTCATTTTTTTGTGCATTTAGAAGCTTTTTACAATTCACCTGCTCAATCTTTCGAGTATTCAATATCATTACTTTTGCAAGAATTTGGATTCAGAATTGGTTGATTTGTCGACGATGTGCTTTTGTGTTAAGATAACCCACTTATTGAATGGATCGATGTTGTTGGTTGGATTGCTCAGTCCTTTTAGAATTATCCTTGTTCCGAAGGTTAACTAAGCAATGGAGTTTATTATTCATTGATTAGTCTGTTAAGTTTTTGAACTCCCAAATGATCAAGAAGAATCTACGCTTAAGAATTTCCTATTTATACAATTCTCTCCTCATTGGAAATGTATATATTTTCAAAAAGTTGATCCAACTGAGCAGCCAGCCTGACAAGTTGCTATTTCTCATACCATGCCCAGTATCATCGACTTCATCTCTTACGACAACAATGACTTAATGTTAAACCCCCTGTTTTGCTGCATAGAATATCGAAATGAACATTTGTCCTTTGGATGAACTCTAGATTGTTTTCTTTATTTGATTTTTTTGTAATTAACTTTTTTCTTCATTTGATTGAAGCTATAATATTTTTCAGTTGATATAACTAAATATAGATGATTCAAATTAAATTTGAATTCATTTGTTACTCGGATTCTAGCATTTAATTTATTTTCTCATGATAGCCTGTTTCTGGTCTTTGATGATTTACAGTTAGCTTCTATTTCGTTTTATCGATTGAATATATTCAATATGAGCATATAGAATATTATAATAATTAAGTTATTATATATAATAATAAAAAATATAAAATCATGAATTGTATATTTGATGCTGGTGAATTATTGGTGATATGGCCTATGTATATAGATCCAAAAGATGAAATAGCAATTAGGTTGTCCATATATATCATGACTAGACGCCGGTCCAGTTGTAATCTTTATCTCAATGGAGACTTTAGTGAGTGGCTCTATGAGCATATAGAATATTATAAGAATTAAGTTATTATATATATAATTTTATATACAGTGATCAATTTTATCATTAGAATAATTGCAATTGGTTTGAAATCGTGCTCGGCTGGATGCATTTCAATTCAAAAGAAAAAAAAGCTACAAGGGGGCCACCATGTTTTGTTTTCGACGATGTGTGCATGCGGGAAAAAGCTGAAACAAGAATGGTGATATGGTTTGGTGACTTCTGCGAAAAGAAAGAAAATATAAATTATTTTAACCTTTAATTATGTAGAACGAGAGACAACCAAGTCGTGGTTTTAAAAGTGATGTCTTCTCGTATAAAAGTGACGTTTCTATACCTCAACCAGTTAGCATTATTTCATAAATGAATAGTAAGATAATAATAAAAAATTTAAAATATGTACAGTAATATAATTATTCCTTCCCGTTGCCTATGTACAGTCAATTTCTGTATAGTAAAGATAATAAAAAATTGGATAAATAGTAAGATAATAATTGAATGATGTACAATAATATAATAATTCGATTGAATTGATTAATTTTAATCTAATTATAAGTATAATTGTGTCTTAATATGTGTATTAATGATTGATTAAAAAGTATGTTTTATTAAAAATAGAATTTTAACTTAACAATGTGTTTAAAATATTTTCTGATTTTATTGCTTTTAAAGTTATTTGGGACACCAATAATTGTTACTCATGACATGCACCGGAACCACATAGGAAAAATCTAATTATAAGTATAATTATGTATTAATATGTGTACTAATGATTAATTCTATTAACTTAAGATGTGTTTAAAATATCTCCGCGAATCTGCTCCCAAAGATCATCACCTCAATCCCATCCTCCCGCTTTGATAAAAGAAAATAAAACAAATAATATTATTTTATTACATAATTATTGTAACATTATTTTTAAAATTTTTTTTTATCTAAAACAGTAACGAACTGACATTTTCCGTCCTTGTGCTTCTTCTTTATTTCTTTTCCTTTTTTCAAATGAATACGACATGCTTCTTAAATTATAAATTTAAGTTTTCTCACATTTTTCATCTCTATTATTGCGTACATTCTACGATCGAGTTGTCTCTTCTTCACAGACTTTAAAGAACCATATATGCATGCAATTTCCATATATATATATATATATATTGTTTTTGTCCTACATATATGTTTGATACAATCATTAATATTCGCACTGATCCATCCATCCAAATATACTTTTAACAATAATTTCCGCGTGAACGAGACAAAACATGCATGATATGAAAGGCGAGCAAGTTGCTTAATTATATTAATTAAAGTGCAAATTAATAGCGAAGAAGATATTGGATTGATAGCTGCAACTTGCTTAGCCTATGTCCCATTCTTAAGCTATTTGATGTTGAAGTTTTCGTAATCCTCAATTTGTGGGTCTGATTCCTTTTCTTAAAGTATTCTTAAGCTATTTGTTTTGTTTTGATATAATCGCCTATCCTATCCCCATTTGGAATTATATTCTTATAATAAATTTTATTAAATTAAAAGTGAGGTGATATATTTTTTAATAGAAATGACAATGGCTCGTGTATAAATATAATCCAATCAGTTAAAAGATAAATAAATAAATATAAAATTTATATTAAAAAATTAATTAATTTTTTAATAAAATATTTCACTTTTTTTTAAGTAACTAAAATATTTATATATTATTGTATATAGGTATTACTCGTTATGGAAGACTTTAAGAATATATAAATTATTTACTTCTTTTGATAATTTTACATAAAAACAAACACTTAAAATCTTCCAAAAATAAATATAATTAAACATAATAGACTCAAATAAAATACTTATTTTTTAATATAAATTTAACTTGTATATATATATATATTGTTTTTGTCCTACATATATGTTTGATACAATCATATAATATATATTTAACGTTTTCCTCCACCATCATTTCCAACTTTAGCAATTTGCTCCACAATCATATAATATAATACAAATTTAGCAATTGTATTGATTGAAAGGGATATGATGGGTGAGAAAGAAGAGTTATTGTACATGGCAAAAAGTTAAGTGGGTGGACGTGTCACAACTCCTACAAACGAGTCACACTAAAAACAAAATAATAATTTAAATTAATATTAATGATTAAACATGACATAAACCAATTATAAAAGAAATTAACAGTTCATGATTTGGCTGGCATATACACTATTGCCATGTGATCTACGTCCTCATCAATCAACAAGAGATTGATCGAGTAATAATATATAGCTGGGAAGTGTACAGTACTATTAATTGGTTTATATATAATAAACTGAATTATTATTATTCATGATCAGTCGAGGAAAAATAACAACCGTTTCTTCAATCTTAATCGTATAATAATGCTTTAGGAAAACGATCCACAAATTATTTCGGTATATTTGTAATGAATGATGTCAAATCACAAGGAGGAAGAAGGAAAGCGTGGAACAAAATCTACAAATTGGGCAACCTGATCATCCATTATTATTATTAATTAATATTTTAAAAAAATGGGAACAGATAGATATGGTCTATAAAAGTCAAATAGATTATACGGCTCGTTTCCTAAATTACTCAAAATTTCCAAATGATTTTTACTCACCAGGTAATAGAAAATTGCCTTATAATTATTCTGAATTTTCAAGCAATTTTTTATTTTTTAATGATCCATATCGTCAATAGTTAACATAAAGAGGAGGATGATGGAAACAAATAAATTGGTATAATAAATTCAAATGGATAGCCAAATACCATTTTAAATTAGAGGAATTCGGGAATACGAATCCATTTGCAAATATATGATTCTCTGAGGTGACCATATTAATACTACTATCTAAAATATTTATAATACTACTATATTAATACTACTATTTAAAATATTAATAATCAGACATATATGTAAGATGAGAAGCTAGCTAGGTAGTTGAAAACTTGAAAATTAATTAATTAATTAATGGTGGTGGGGATGATTAGGAGTGATGTAGTAGTGGTAGTGGATTAAGGTGAATGATTATCTATGCTTCGGTGAATTAGCTTTTGACACCATATCTATCTGTTCCTATTTTTTTAAAATATTAATTAATAATAATAATGGATGATCAGGTAGCCCAATTTGTAGACTTTGTTCCACGCTTTCCTTCTTCTTCCTTGTGATTTGACATCATAATTAACCCGAATTGAAGTGTGCGTCAAGTCCGCTTTCGTACTCTTAAAACCAACCGTCCGGATCTCTCCGATTGGTGGACGCCAGCACCTTCTTCCAATCCAGTTTATTCAACCACGCGCACGAGCATGCTTTCACCGGATCGTCTGGTCACCTTACTCCTCACTTTTTTGATTTTTCAATAGAGTAGGCCATGCCTGACTAGGGCTGCTGCAACGTCGTCCGCATAACTTATCCCTAAAAATTATGCCTTTTCATCTCTCATTGATGGATTATAGATCAGCTAAAAGAATTACTCAAAAAGATAGTTACAATACTCGAATTTCTCAAGTTCCTATACAATTTCAACTCAACCAAACGGTAACTGAAATTCCCAAACAATTTCTTAAATTTCCCTGCAACTAAATAGAGAAAGTTAGTTTCATGTATAAGTTAAAAAAAAAAAAAAAACCAAACACAGGATTGAATTCGAAATTGAAGTTCAACAAACAAAGATAAAAACTTTTTGAAAATGAAACTCCAACCCAATGTTTGAAGCCCTAGATTAAACACGGCATGACACAGGTTCCTCTACAACCGAACCAGAACTTCCATGCACGGCCAAACACCACATGGCGAACACAAAGCAAACGGCTCAATCATATATATACATCATATGCATATACGCAACAGGAAAGCAAATTACCAACCAGTGAATGAAAACCATCCGTAATAAAAACTCAACAGAATAAAAGCCATATATGCTTATATGCGTATGATCAGATAGATCATTTTCTCACAGAAAATAACCCCAACAGAAGGAATCGAAATCATCCGGATGCCATCACACTGAAAAAAAAAAACCCAAAAACATTGAACAAAACCTTCCGATTTTGATGGCTTCAGTAAACTAATCATTCAAACATTTGTTGTTTGAAAAAAAATTGAAAAACAAAACTTAGCTTTGGGAAGATGGGATTTCGCTGCCTTTGTCTCCTTTTTCGTCTTCGTCGGGCTGAGACCGGAGGCATGCGGGGTTGAGGTTGGAAAGGAGGATGGATGATGATGGATGATGAAACCATGACTCAGAGATCCGTAGGATTTCTCTGTTTTGCTTTGCTAGAGGCGAGGGTGCGGCGGTGAAGACGAATAAGCGAGCAGAGAGAGAGAGAGAGAGAGGGAGAGAGGGTTTGTGAGAAATGGGTGTGACCGAATAGTATACACGGATGTTTATCACTTTAACTCTTTGTTTCTTTTCATTATTTGATTAGACCTCCTCTCACCCTCAAAACTATACACCTACAGTTTTTACAATAACAATACTTTATTAAAAAAAATACGGAAACGGAATGATAATATAATTTACTATTTATTACTGTTAAAAAAGAACGAAAACGGAGTGTGAATTTACTGTAGTTAGCGCATAGGCGCTTATAATAATAAAATAGATATTATATTTTTTTGGTGTGGTACTGTGTGGGACAGGAAAACAAAATTATAAACTACAAGAATTAATCATGTAGAATATAATTATTGATCCTTAATCATCTTGATTTGATGGGTCGACAAACGTTCGCAAATAAGAGAAGACACATAATTCAATTATTATTTTTTATTGTTCATTTTATTGTTTATTACTGTTAAAAAAAAACAAAAACGGAATGAAAGTGTAAGTTACTGTTTATTACTGTTAAAAGGAAAACGGAAACGGAATTAGAAAAATACTGTAGTTAGTGCATAGACGCTTATTATAATAGAATAGATATAAAGGACCTAAAATATACTAGGGGTAATTTGGGGGCAATGTAACATTACCCTATTTTTAATACGTTAGATGGATAAAATTATCTGACAGCAAGACTGAAGAAATCAACACAATCAGGGTCCAAGCGGACCAAGAGACTAATACCTCAAATTTTTGAAAAATTTTACTTGTCATTATTTACACTATGAATCAAGATGTGATAAAAATGACAAATCACATATTGATGTAAGGTATGAAAATGATAAATAACATTTTTCATCTTTTAATTTGATGTCCAGCGCAAGAAAATATTGTTTAATATCTTTTTTTTCCATTAAAATAATGAAAGAAATAGCAACCTAATTTTTTAGTTTAAAAAATCAACAGTCCCATTATGTAAAGGGTATTGCTACTAAACCACCCAAGTATATCCACTTGATCTGTTTCCCAGTATAAATTATAAATTTTTACATTTTTTGATATATTTTTTGAACATATTTAAATATTTTTAAAAAATAAAAAAAATATCAATATACTAATAATCAATTCTTTAACTATTAAATAAAAAAGTTAAAAAATAAAATAAAACATATGAGCGTTCAAACTTAACCCGTATGGTACATTGGTAACCCTTATAGTATCATTTTCCTCGTTGAAAATAAAAAATCACGGCGCCCAAAGTTTCTTGAATCGCAACCGTGCCAATGCAGAAAGAGGGTTGAACACATGAGAGAGAGAGAGAGAGAGAGAGAGAGAGAGAGCCTATAAATGGGAAACCAGCCAAGCCAAAGGAGGAGGTCCCTTTGCCATACCGAATCCATTCCAAGATTCATCATCATTCACTGAAATTACCTAAAATTAATGGCAACAACCAAAACAAGCCTGAAGTTGATAATAGACAAAAAGAAGCAACGTCTGATTTTTGTTGAAGCAGATAAGAAATGCGTTGATTTCCTCTTTAGCATTTTGACTCTGCCGGTGGGAACTGTTGCTGAGCTGCTAAAAGAGGAAGGAATGGTAGGCTGTTTGCCAAGCCTCCACAACAGCGTTAAAAATCTGAGTGCTACTTGCTTTCTCAATGACAAAAGCAAAGACTTCCTCTTAAATCCCAAAGTAGTCGTTCCTGGTGCTAACGTGTCTCTCCTCTTGCCAAACGATGCGTCATTTACATACAGGAAACTTACCAGACAGTCGGTACATGGAAACAATTGCAACGGCTATTGGATCGAGGATGCTAATCCGATCAACGGTTGTGACAGGCATACTACTACTGAGGGCGGCTATATAAAAGGGATGGTCACATACATGGTGATGGATGATCTGGAGGTGAAGCCCATGACCACCATCGCTGGTTTAACTCTGCTTAAAGAGTTTAGTGTCGAGGAAGTTGGAGCTGTCGAGGAGAAGGTTGTCGAGTTGGGTATGGATGAGGTATTCACCGTATTCTATTCATCGATCCCTTCCTTTCTGTGAATTACAGCTATCAATTGCCTCTTTATTTGCCTCTCACCACACTACATGTTATCAATTGCTTCTTTTGCTGTCACTTCTTTTTTAGCCTCTCGCCACAAATACAGTCCATTTGTGAATGTCTAATGAGTCTAGTTCTGTGATGACTTTGTAGTTTCTTTTTCTGGTATGCAGTTATTTCATCGAAGAGAGAAAAATTAAAAAAGAAAATAATGGATAATGGTAGAGCCATTATTATAATTACATATGACCAATGGTTTGTTCCTTTTATCTGGTTTGTTGATAGGGTGTGAAATTGCTCAAGGCTTCTCTGCAATCCAAGACTGTTCTGACTGATCTCTTCCTCTCCGCCCGGACAATTAAAAACGAGGGATTATAAAGGACCAAATGAAGGCGAGCGGCGTTGTATTTTATTCGTCTTTTCTTCGGGTTCCAAGTGCAACAACTGTGTTATTCATCCAGAAATTAAGGGAAAAAAAAAATTATCTGTGAGATTTCTACTTAAGATGTTGCGTTCCATGTAAGTCAGATTAGATATGGTGTGACAATATGCTTTTTCTTTTTGTCTGTAAAAGAAAAAGCAGAATTAATTAGTTTATCTAAATAGAAAGTAAACTTGCGTTAATTCTGCCTATTGCCAGCGGATATTGAAATGACTTCTCCCATAAAACTGACTGCTCAACATTTTAGTGCCATGCCAACACGCCAATTGCACGTATTCTATTGGCTTTCAAACCAGAGATACATCAATTCAACTCATGTACAAATATGGTAGCTTATCAGGATATAAACCAAGCGGAGAAGATGATGGCTGATATACATGACTTATGACTAAGCAGAATGAATTATCGATATAGATATAACCTTTGGGAGGATCCTGAACGTATTGGACTTGATCCCAGTCCCCCTATTATGGGTAATGGCAAGGATGTTTTTTCAATATCTTAATCAAGGGGAAGATGGATGGCATTAGCACAATATTAGCATTTTGAGTTGCCTAGAATACAAATTGTGATATGCCTTGTAACACGCACACAACATTGCGCATTGAATTTGAGGATAACTAACCATTGAAGGACGATTCAAATGAAGAAATAATAACAAGAGAATCCAGCAAAGAAAGTATCAACTGCATCTATTCTGTCTGCCAAGACCCTCTGAGAATGTTTCTAATGGTGTGAATATACAAGAAAATGAATGTTACACGAAAGTGAGAGTGTTACGACGCTGTACAACCAGGTGATGAGCCACGCACCACCTTCAAAAGCAGCCTCCTGCAAACAACATTAGGAAAATATCCCAATAAGAAAGACCGGGATAACAGGCCGGCTGAACGATAGCCCAATACATCAAAATTATGACCGTTCATAGGCCAGCTGGTGAGCACGGTACACACCACAAGGGCAACAATTGGAAACGCAGTCTGAAAATTTCACCATTAAATATACCAAGATAAGATCGATGCAGCAGATGCAAATTTGTTGAAAATTCCATTGGCAGTTGTACAGTTTTCAAAAATACCAGTGGCCAACCAGCAACATCTCGAAGGAAAATTAGCTGTTTTCTATGGCCATGGCCGTGCATGAAAACTACCTAATGTTTCACCTAACTCTCTTATATGACATAAATCTACATATGTAGGTATGTAATTACCGTTTACTAGAAATTTAAATGAAAAAACTGTAAAGTACTTTCGGAATTACTCATTAAAAAATGAATGATCGAGAACAACTAGTGTATCTTCTCTTAACTCTATTTGAGTTTAATTGTTCCTGGAAATTAATAAGCATCTTAGGTCCTGTTTGGATTGCAAGATGGTCTCATCTCATTTCAACATTCAAACATAAACATTTTTCAATTTCAAATCTTCAACTTTTTCATCCAATGATTACAACTTTTCCAGACTTCTAAACAAAACACAAAAACCAATTCAACATTTTCAAATCCCAAAACAAAATTATATTATAATAATATTTTAATTTTATAATATTTCATTCAATTTTTTTTCTCTTTTTTCAAAACTCAATAAAACATCTTAACTCAAACCATTTCACTACAATTAACAAATTATTTCACTATTATTTACAAATTTCTCATCTCATCTCAACATCTAAAGGAAAGCTACTTCTGCAAATTTAGCATGTTGTCAGTAAAAGTCCAAGGAGAATAATCTTGAAGAAAACCTACTTTACCCATTACAACAAGAATAGATACACCATCATGTGCTTTGGTAACTGAAGAAATGCATTTAGATGGAGGATGCTTGACACATAGTCATTACCTCAATGATTTTTTACCAGGGAATGTTTATCTTGATTATTGAGAAAGTTGCAGGGAGTTGAGCCAACCTAAGAAGCAGAGAAAGAACCAGGGCATTGTATTGCAGAATCTACGCGACTACAACAAACTCAACAATGCAAGAAACTCCATTGGCTCTTCATATTCTTTAACAATCTGCTTATAAAGCACATACAGCATTCAGATTAGAGGAACTATAAGACACTGCAAGAATAGTTCAGCATGAATCTTTATGCCACTGCCAGTCAATGTGTTATGTAGCCAATTTAAAGAGTGGATTAGACCCAAAATATACTGCGAGTGACAGATTTCTTCTCCAAGGCTTAAGCTTATAAAGGATTGAGCCCCAATTGGCTTGAACCCGAAATCTTTCCCACACATCAATCACAACAGCTTTTACTACAAGGCAAGAATTAACAATCCATGGGGTCAATAGATAGTTTACCAGTGACAAATAAATTGCTCAAAAAAACTTAACTCACATATGGCCATTTAGAAGCAACAGTTCTCAGATGTGATTTAAAAACATCCTGACACTTCAAACCAAGGTTTCCTTGAAAGTTCAGAACATGTTATTCTACATCTTTTCATTTCAAATAAAACAATTTTTTCATGTCTAATACCACCTGAGCTAAATCATAAAGGCTTAAAATACAGTTGCTGTCCCACAATACATCAAAACTCCATATGGCAAACTGACTAAACCATACAAGGCAACAAGCAAATATAAACCTTGCCTTAAAGTTCTAGGCATTTGAAGATGATAAAAATTATACACAAAACAGAAGAAGAAAATAACATAAAACACCGTAAACGAAGATTTAATACCTTGATAGCTGTGTCTCTCGGAAGACCCATTTGGTTAAGAGCATCGCGACCAATTTGTTTCCAATCAAGCTCTTTTCTATCATCTAACTCTATGTCACTGTCTAATTGAATCTGGCTTGCATCATGGTCGAAAGACCTTCCTACCCAAAAATATAATATTCTATTCTCATTTTTGCCTAAATCTGGAGAAAAAATAGCAAAGGCATCTTTAGAATTCATATCAGTTGCACCAAATGTTGCAATCTTTTCTAAACTGGGCCATCGGCATACTAAAGGTTGCATACTGTTACAATGTGCTGACCCACTTTCCTCCATCCCATTTGAAACAGAAGAACCCAGGTCATTTCCCAGAGGATGTTTTTTCCAGGATTTAGTTAAATCTCCCAGCCCACTACCAACAGCATCCTTGAAGTCAACTTTATCTTCTATCCTATATAGTTCACGTGGAGAGCAAGTATTATTGTTCATCCTAACACCGTCTACTTGATCAGCAATATAACTTGAGGGGGTATATGCCACCCTCATATTATCAGCCATCAATGGCAATTTCAGAGACTTTGATAAGCTCCCCCTGCGTTCAGCAAGGGAAGGTGAAAATACTTTAGATTGGACAGAAGAAGTTGATTTAGAACGAGGCCGCAACTTCAAATTGACACCAACAGTTTCTGGAACATTAGAAGTTTTGGATGACACGAGGGACAAGTTAGAAAAGTTAGGCAAAGTTGAAGATACTGGAAGAGAACACGAAGCCACAGAAGGTGAATCCAGAGAGGATTCTGACAAGTACTTTGAACTGGCGCCTGAATCTGAACAGATGGAATTTGGAGAGAGATAAGGAGGTGAAGAAGCAGAAGATGAAGATGACAACGACGATGATGAGAATGATGATGAAGGCGACGATGCTGACGAGAATGATGATGAAGGTGACGATAAATTTGTGGATGGATGTCCCATCATCCTAGAATCTGAGTAGACCCTTGAGAGGTACAATTTGGGAGCTGCCACAAACTCTTTCATGTCGCCAGATGCAAACTTAAGCCTTAATACACTCCAACTGCTTTCTCTGGCAGGAAGGTGCGTTTCATGTTCATTCTCAGATGACGCAAGTGGAGGCACAAAACCACCCTTAATAGCTTTCTGGAATATCTCAAAATCAACATTATAGGAGTCCACTTTCCTGTCACCTGTACAAATCTTGACTTTTAATTCTCCAGCCTCTACACCATCGCTCGGTTTCTCCATCAAAGGTAAAAGGTGCTTAAAAGCATCCCAGAAATGAGCCGGTTCCTCTCCTTCCTTTATCATCCTTACTGGCCCTTGCACTCTCTCATACCGAACGATCTGACATACAGCCCCTCTTGCATCCTTTTCCATGATGGTCTCACAGTTCTTACCAATCCAAACATATATTGCAGAAGGTATATGGACAATAAACGCACCCCTAGAATCCAGTGCAGAAGAGGAAGGATCATTTAACATTTTTGGGACAAGATGCAAAGGATCATAGGACGAGTGTGGGGCCATTCTATACATCCTTAATAAAGAACTCGGGCTAAGAGGGAATGCATGAACTCTCTTTTGGCACTGTAACAATTGGCAAGCAAAACCCATATTTGGATCCGCAATACCCCTCGCTGCCTTGACATACTGAAAGGCATCATCAAAACTCTGTCCTTCTCTCCACATGAGATACGCAATCACCAAGGATGTGGATCTAGACACCCCTTGGCAACAATGAACAAAAACCCTTCCACCCTGTTCTCTAACATCTTCAAAGTAGTCAAAAACATCATATAAAATGCTAGTAATATCCTCGGATGGACTGTCCTGCAACCACAAAGTTCTATACATAAAATCATCTTTGAAATACTCAGGACAAACAAAACCTACACAATTCAGAACATGAGTAATCCCATTCTGTTTTAGTATATCCTTATCTTTTGCAACTGCATCCCCACCGAGATATATGTGGTCAGCCACTTTTGAGCACTCCTTATCAAAGGAAGCGATCTTATCCCTCTTCACAAGCCCGCCATTCTTCTCCGGGTTTCGCTCGATTGATGACAAATCAAGCTTCAATCTCTCCCCACTCCCTCTCCCACTTGGTGTAGGTGGTCCTGGCCACTCGCCAATATCATCTGACCCAGCCTTGGGCCATTCATCCAAGCTCCGGCGAGCAATAGCCAGTGGCTGCAGTGGCGGTAAACATGACCGAGCTTTGAAATTCTGCTGTGATCGCGGGGTTAATGGAGCAGGAAACCGACGGTTTTGCCCGTTATTGTTTCCTACATTACCATTTGGATCCCCGCATTCTCTCTCTCCAGAATCCGGGTTTTGAGAGGCAGCACGGGAAGAGGACCACGATGCCGAGCGCAGAAACATCCTATGGTTGCCAGAAACTTGGCACGGAGCCCGAGAATTACTGGAGGTCTTTACCCACCATGCCCAGTTCAAGATTCTCTATCTCAGTGTGAAAACGGAAGCAAACCCAGAAACCTTACTATTCAAACACTATCCTCGGTGAGTGAAGCAAGGTGGGGTTAACCAACATGTGAGGAATTAAACCCATATCAGATCAAGCATAAGATGCACACTGCGACAGATAAAACTTGATAGTAAATCAACATTTAAGCAGCAAATTAACAGTTAAGCAGAAAACCTAGAGGGGGAAAATTGAAAGGAAATTAACAGAAAAAACAAGGAACAAGCATTCTGAATTTGGAGAGAGAAGAAAGTGGCCAATCTAACGGGCAAAATAGCAAGAAGAAAAGGGAAAACCTAGTCTCAGTCTTGAAGTGAAATGCTTAAACACGAAAAAACAAGACAAAACAAAATGAAATAAATTAAGAAACTCATATCATGAAAGAAACCATAGTGTAAATTTCTAGGGTTTTTGTTTTCTTGTTCTGCTTTGTTTTCCTGCTATGCGAAGCTGAAAGAGAGAGGAGGGTGGGTTAGATTTGTGACTTACAGAGTGAGGTACGTAAAGGAAGCCATGAAAGGGACGCAGTTTTGAGAGAGAGAATGGATGTGGGTGCGAGAGACAGAGAGAGCTTCAGAGCAAATAGGGGGAAAAAAGGAGGCAAAAGCTGAGCAAAGGGTAGAACGGGGCGAGGCGGGTGGAATAAGGAGTCTTTGCCAATCGTTGCGACCGTGTGAGAACCAATTTAACTTGCTTCTTTCTTTGAGTTTCTGTTCACATCCTTAATATATATCATAATTTTATGTTTTGAAAAAGTATATTCTCCTCGAAAATTATGATTTCTTAAATAAGAAAAAAGTAAATATATTATTTATTAAAATTACTTTTAAATAAAAAATTAGTAATTAAATAAATATTAAATGGTCATTGTTCAAGATATATTGCAAGAAGATAAAATTCATACTAAGAGTTTGATAGTATGATAGCATATGACCCACTTCTCTAATTAGAGAATTTCGATTCGAAACTCTCAACCCCTTGTATAAAAAGAAGAAGAAGTAGAATCCATACTTTTCTTCAAAAGGGACAATTTATTTGGAAGTGCTTAGTTTAGATCTGAGTAAAAATAAAATGGCTCAAAAGATGAGAGAGGAGTAAACTGAAAAGTTGGTATAAACCTGTTTTAGTAAATGATATTGTCATGTTGAGATAAGATAATAAGAGATATAAGTTCTGAAACCCAAAAAAAATAGTGATTGGTAGTAGAGGGAGAGAAAACGACATTTTTTGTCAGCATTGAATTATTTATTAGTCTTACCTAAGCACTAATTGACTTGATAGTAAACGTTTCAAGAGATATGGATTTACACGAGGAAAAAACACTAAAATAGATGGACCCATTTATCTGCATTTCTGACTTATAACGAGGAAAGTGACATTGGATAGATTAACTCTAATCCTAGTTTCCCATGTGTACAAATTGCTGGGGGAAAAAAGAAGAAAATAAACACTCTGTGCCAAAACTTAACTCATGATCCATGGCCTACATGCTTTAAAAATCTCTTGAATGCATACTTAAATGTACATCCCGACACGTAAACTGATGTTTGCCAGTTGAATAGAGAAGGTGCAAGAGGTGTGAATTTGGAATAAAAGGCAAGGATGATGGGAGGGAACACATTTTCAGCACATGTATGACAACAACTCATCATAATATGTTGAATACAAACACTCATGGGTCGCCTTCACAAGAAAAATAAATAAATTAACTTTCACCAGTGGGGGGGGTCTTTCATTACGTGCCAGGGCCCAGCATTTTATTAGGAGTAAAGGCACTCATTCGACTTTGAAAGTCTTTTTTCACCACCCTAAAATGCAAGCAAGACAGCAGTGCAGAAGGGGAAATGCAAGACATGGAGCCTTTGCAGACAGGTAACTTGAATTACCTTCAGGGTTTGGCAATAGCCAGTAGCCACATATGCGGGTTTGGCCAGCTCAAGTGTAAACTACGAGTCAATTTCAATTTGGGGAAATGCAAGAGAACCGGTTCCGGAAGCATGGAATTGGAACATGAATTGTGGCGCCATGCGAGCATCGCATTCATTGTTGTCTGCAGGTCTTTTTCCTGGTTATCTGAACAGTATGATGCCATATTAGAATATCTCAACCTAGGTTGTCATCTTTTTTGGGAGTTTCACTAATTTTCGCATGAAAACTCGACTCTCTGCCATAGCACACAAATGTTCCCTACATCGTCAAAAGGGGAACCTTTTCTAAGTTGGGGCACAATTTCTCTGTAACATGGGAAGAGACAAAATTGGTCACGTTTGAGCGGTGAGGATTGGCCAAGCAAAATTTCGGCCTACAAGGAATCAGAACAGACAATATTTGTTCGAAACAGAAAAGCCAGAAAATTCCCATCCCGAATGAATCAGGGACATTTTTTATGGACGCCCAAAATCATCCATCGTATTTGCAGGACGACAGTAGAAATATCTACGAGTTCACAACTCTTGCTCAGGAACTGGTAATTTGAGATGGTAATAAAACTGAATACATCGATTTATTTATTCCAAGTAAAATTACAAAACAGCATTAGCATCAATGCATCATCAATGCCACATCACCAGTGACATTTTTTTTATTCATTTGACTTAACAGTCGATACTGATCTTAACTCGTACAAGCCAAGGAGACAGGATTCCAAACCCATCCATATGAAATAACAATTCAACAGCAATTAATTACCATACGGTATGCTGGACTCAAGAAAGGGTGTTTCCACTTGGTTGCATTCTTTTGAGTGCCATGTACAAAACACAGCCAGAGACGTTCAAACTCGTTTAGTCTCCCGATAGGAGTCTTATCGATCAAAGCATGACCCTGGACCATTGGGGGGCTCTGGGCATTCTTGCTAGTCATTGGGGTGGCTTGAACCCCACACCTACTTAAGAGACATTTGAAATATTGCAACCGGAGTAATGCAGTTGTGGTATATGTCCTCTCTCCTGCCCCACAAGCACCCTATAGGAAACAAAGTGGAGTCAAATGCAATTCTCAAGAGCCAATAATAGCCAAGAAAGTAAAACAATGGAAAAATTGCATCCAATATTAAGACAATCAATATGAGCATCTATAAATTGCAAAAGTTGAAGATAAGAGAAACAACTCAAATGAAGACGTGGGATGAACTTGCTCACCCTTGGGCATCGCAGCGAAAACTCAAAACACTGGTTAGTGTTTCAAATAATAATTTAAAAAAAGGGAACACCTTTTAGCGTGTACATGTGTCTGTTGGTGTATATATCATGTCTCTACGACCTCACAATTTAAATTACAATGAAACTAATGGCTTTGCTTATTCAACCAGTTCACATTTTCAACTTCCACATCAATGATAACTAACACATTATCTTCTCTCTTTCCCTCTCAAAATATTTCAAAAAAATCACCACCACTTCTCTATTGAGAAACCGGAGGGAAAGGGAAATAACAATTATGAATAGACAAGTCTTACATTCTGAATGCCTAAGTTGTAATTGATGATTTACTATCCACATATGCATACCTGCAGCTGCTGCAGCTTAAGGTCATATCGTTTGCTGAACAACTGATGTATCAGCTATTTCCACCCCACTTATAAACTTCTCCTCCAAGCACAAGCTCTTGCTCGGAAGCATTATTTATTCCTTCTAGTGGTTCGGCAGTATAGACTCTATCCCAATGGACATCCAGATGGTCAAGATACTAAATGCCTCGACTGCTGAAAAATGCATCTGAAACCCTTTGGAACAGCCATTGGAGAAACCCCACGTCCCAACCTGTTCCAACATGCAAAATTTTTTTAGGTTGACACAACTGGACATTTGGTTTTATGCCAATGTGAAGTTACTGCCAGGAACTACCAGTTATGCACTACATTCTGTGGGTTAAGATTTGCTTCAAATGAATTGAAGGTTTCTCCCCTGAGATGTAAAAATTAAAATACTTTACATGCATTGGTTTGTATAAATGACACTTCCCTTGGGGGTATTTGCAGAACAGTATGGAAATTTTTTGCTAAAGACATCTGTAAGTTATGCACGGTGACTTTTCACTTTTCTAAGTATTTTCCATTTCCTTACTTTATGCTCAAATCCAAGGACTTTCCAAACTTTCAACTTGATCCAAACGGGCCATATAAACATATTACTAGGGTAACATCAAGTTTATATAGCAAGCAATACTTACAGAAAATATTTAGTTTCCATGCAAGGAACTGAGTTGAAAAGATCCATATAGTGTATCACCAAAAACGCCTTAATTGCCGTAAATCATCCGAACTGACTTGGAAAGATCCACACAGTTTACGAGTTTTGCATTTCATTTATGATCTTCTGTGATATTCATCACCATCACCCACATATATGGCAAACAGATAAAAATAAACATTTTTTCAGGAAAAAAAAGTGAACCAGATTATAGGACTAATATTCGTCTGTGTAGTGTGTAGGGTATAAAGGCAACAAGTAAAACAATGTAACGAAACTAAGTAATTGCGTAACCAAAACGGTTGAGGTATTTTCCTTGCCACAAAATTTGGAATTGTATGTACTTCGAGGGGAAATGATTGCTCGTCTATGATGTGCCAATTCTCAGTATCAGAATGTTTTATTTTTATAAGAAGCATCAGGGTAGTTTATTCTACTGAAAAAAATATCATTTCTAATTAAAAACAACTTACTTCTTTGTTATCAGAGTGAAATAACCTTCAATTCGCTAATATCTTACACGGATTTCCTTCGCATAAGCCTGCTATCAGTAGAAAAAGCATCGCTGTGATTGAACAGCATCGCTTTGTAATTATCAAACACCTTTTCCGCGAAAGAGAGCGAGAAGGCTTCGTGAACTCAAATCTGCCTAGAGGTAGCTGAGAAAGCCATCGATTTCTGGAACGGAACCGAGCCTCCCTGGAGTTCGGGAAACACTCAAAACAGCGAGAATAAGGAAGAGGGATTGAATAAATTCAGTTTATCCAAAAATAAATAAAAAAAGGGAAGAGGGATTGAAGAACTGGACAAACGTGGCAGGAGATAAAATGGAGCTATAATTTGATTTTAATTTTTTTATATAATTATAGTGTTATGAAACTAATGAAAAGATAGAGAGCAAAAGAGAGAGAGATGTTTAGAGAACTTTGTTTTCTCTTATTTCTTGGGGTCTTACACAAATGAGGACTCCCTCTATTTATAGGGATTTCTTGGTACAAAGGATGGTTAGGATTGTTACACTTGTCATCAATCCAATGGTAAAGAGTACAAAGGAGGTTAGGTGTACCTAAAATCACTATTGGGGGGTAGGTGTACCTAAGATTACCATTGATGGCTAAATGTGGTCATACAATACAATTTGAACTTGGTTTCTAACACTCCCCCTTTGGATGACCACATATAAAGAATATGCCTCGTTAAAACCTTGTCAAGGAAAAACCCAGTGGGAAAAAACCAATGACGAAGGAAAAAGAGTACAATATTCTGTATATCGTCAAGTGCTTTAAGATTGCCTCATTAAAACCTTGCAAAGGAAAACCCAGTGGGATAAAACCTTAGCGAAGGGAAAAGAGTACAATCAGCACAAATCTTCAAGACATTTACTCCCCCTGAAAAGTGCATGATAATAGGTCTTCAAGTCTTCGCATTCCAATCTTCTGCACAAGTTTCTTAAATGTTGCAGTTGGTAATGCTTTAGTGAATAAATCTGCCAGATTATCACTTGACCGTATCTGCTTGACATTAATTTCACCTTTCTCCTGAAGTTCATGAGTATAAAAGAATTTAGGTGAAATGTGTTTGGTTCTATCACCTTTGATATATCCTCCTCTAATTTGAGTAATACAAGCAGCATTATCTTCGTATAAAATTGTTGGACTATCATTAATCACTGGAAGACCACACTTTTCTTGAATATGTTGAATCACTGATCTTAGCCAAACACATTCTCGACTTGCCTCATGAATTGCAATTATCTCTGAGTGATTTGAAGAGGTAGCAGATATTGTTTGCTTGACAGATCTCCATGATATAGCAGAATTTCCATAAGTAAATACATATCCAGTTTGAGATCTACCTCTGTGTGGATCTGAAAGATAACCTGCATCCGCATATCCAACTAATTGTGGACTTGATCCATGTTGATAAAATAATCCCATATCAACTGTACCTCGGAGATATCGAAGGACATGTTTAATGCCATTCCAATGTCTTCGAGTTGGTGCGGAACTATATCTTGCAAGTAAATTAACTGAAAATGCAATATCAGGCCGAGTGCAATTTGCAAGATACATCAGGGCTCCAATTGCACTGAGATAAGGTACTTCAGGACCAAGAATTTCTTCATCATCTTCACAAGGACGAAATGGATCTTTTTGCACATCAAGTGATCGAACAACCATTGGAGTACTCAGAGGATGAGCATTGTCCATGTAAAAGTGCTTCAAGACTTTCTCTGTATAAGTTGACTGATGAATGAGAATTCCATTTTGTAAATGCTCGAGCTGCAGGCCGAGACAAAATTTCGTTTTGCCAAGGTCTTTCATTTCAAATTCATTCTTTAAATATGTAGCGGTTCTTCTTATCTCTTCAGGAGTTCCAACAAGATTTAGATCATCAACATAAACCGCAATAATAACAAATCCAGAGTCTGATTTTTTAATGAAAACACATGGGCATATTGGATTATTCTCAAATCCTTCTTTCAATAAATATTCGCTAAGGCGTTTATACCACATGCGTCCGGATTGTTTTAATCCATATAAGGATCTTTGAAGTTTAATAGAGTACATACTTTTAGATGTACTCAAATTAGAAGCTTCAGGCATTCTATATCCTTCAGGGATTTTCATATATATGTCATGATCCAATGATCCATATAAGTATGCAGTAACCACATCCATTAACTGCATATCTAATCCTTTTGTAACTACCAAACCAATCAAAAATCTGAATGTGATTGCATCCATAACAGGAGAGTATGTTTCCTCATAATTAATCCCTGGTTTCTGCAGGAAACCTTGTGCAACAAGTCGTGCTTTATATCGCACAATTTCATTTTTCTCATTACGCTTACGCATAAATACCCATTTATATCCAACAGGCATTACACCCTTTGGTGTTTGTACAATTGGTCCAAAGACCTCTCGCTTTGCTAGCGAGTTTAATTCAGCTTCAATAGCTGATTTCCATTTTGGCCAGTCATTTCTACGTCGACATTCTTCGACAGTTCTTGGCTCAATTTCTTCATTACTTCTGGTAATGTCAAGGGCCATTTTATATGAAAATATGTTGTCCACAACGGTTTTATTTCTATCCAGAATTTCTCCAGTATTCATGAAATGTATCGAGATCTCGTTATTTTCAGGTACCTGTCCCTCTTCAAGGGAAGACATTTCATTAAATACCTCTTCAGGAGGTTCTTTTTCAGGAGATTTATTCTCTTCAGGAGTATCAATTACTCTTATGGCCTGTGTTGTGGGTATGGACTCTTCAGGAGTACCAAATTCATTTTGTATTTTTCTCTTCCGAGGAATTTTATCCTTTGCACCAATAGGCCGTCCACGCTTCAGGCGTATCTTGGACTCACCTGTTGCTGTTTTGGCAATTTGTCCTTCAGGGACTGCAATCCTTGCTGGAATATTAACAGCAGGAATATATGATTTTACCACACCTTTAGTGTCAGTAAATGCATCCGGTAATTGATTTGCAACACTTTGCAAATGAATAATCTTTTGAACCTCTAGTTGACATTCATTTGTACGAGGATCAAATTGGGAAAGAGCTTTATTTTTCCAAGTAATTTCCTGTCGTGCTTCAGGCACCGACTTCTCATTACCCAATGTTGGGAAAATGGATTCGTCAAAATGACAATCCTCAAAACGTGCCTTAAACATATCCCCTGTAAGAGGCTCAAGGTATCTAATAATAGATGGAGAATCAAACCCAATATATATTCCAAGTCTACGTTGAGGACCCATCTTTGTACGTTGTGGAGGTGCAATTGGAACATATACCGCACATCCAAAAATACGAAGATGAGTAATATTTGGTTGTTGACCAAATGCAAGCTGTAATGGAGAATATTTGTGATATGCTGATGGCCTAACACGAATCAATGATGCTGCATGAAGTATAGCATGTCCCCAGGCAGAAATAGGAAGTTTTGATTTCATAAGTAAAGGTCTAGCGATTAACTGAAGCCTTTTAATTAATGATTCAGCTAAACCATTTTGAGTGTGTGTGTGGGCAACTGGATGTTCAACATCTATGCCTATTGACATGCAATAGTTATCAAAAGCTTGAGATGTAAATTCACCTGCATTATCCAATCGAATAGTTTTAATTGGATAATCAGGAAATTGTGCTCTAAGTTTAATTATTTGGGCAAGAAGTTTAGCAAATGCAATATTTCTAGTGGAAAGAAGACAAACATGTGACCATCGACTTGATGCATCAATTAAAACCATAAAGTATCTGAACGGTCCACTTGATGGTTGAATAGGCCCACATATATCCCCATGAATTCTTTGTAAAAAAGACGGAGATTCAAAAACAATTTTTGAGATAGATGGTTTGATAATCAATTTACCCTGAGAACATGCAGAGCATGGATATTCATTGGGTAAGATAATCCTCTGATTCTTTAGGGGATGCCCATACGAATTATCAAGTATTCGTCTCATCATTATTGCTCCCGGATGTCCAAGGCGATCATGCCAAGTCATAAAGACTTTGGGGTCAATGCACTTCTGGTGCATTACCACATGTGATTCGATTGTTTTCATTTCTGTATAATACAATCCAGATGAGAGGGCAGGCAGTTTTTCTAATACGAGCTTCTGGCTCGAAATTATTTTAGTAATGAGAAGATGCTCTTTATTGTCTTCGTCGGTGGTTTCAATATGACAACCATTACGACGTATATCCTTAAAACTCAATAAATTTCTTCTTGATCGTGAAGAAAATAGAGCATCATCGATGCAAAATTTGGTGCCATTAGGCAACACAATATAAGCTCTTCCGGAGCCTTCAATTAGATTCGATGAACCAGATATGGTATGAACGTAGGCTCTACTCAATGTTATATTTTGAAAATATTTTTTGTCTTTAAGAATTGTGTGAGTTGTAGCACTGTCAGCCAGACATACATCTCTATTATTCATCTCAAGTTCATCAGTAATACTCATGATTCTACAAAATATATAAAACTTTCATTAAAACATTGCAAAATATAAATAAAGAAAATACATTAATCAAAAAGGAACACTTCCATCACCAATCAAGTGATCTATTCTATCACTAGAATTTTCAAAGAAATCAGAAACATCAAGATTTGTAATATCTTCTCTATCTAAAGCATCTGATGATTCAGCAAAATTTGTTTCAAACTTTTTTGTTTTTTCTTTTATAGAAGTTTGATATAAGTCAACCAAATGCTTAGCTGTACGACAGGTACGAGCCCAATGTCCAGTCATACCACATCTATGGCATCCATCTTCATCTTTCTTTAAAGATTTATTTTGAGGACCTTTGCCCTTCTCTGAGTTGAACCACTTCTGGTGGTACGGTGTATATCTTCTATTATCCCTTTTAGTGTGGTCTCTTCTAGGACCTCCACTTCTGTAATCTTTTCTACCACGTCCTCGTCCTCGGTTTCTTTGAAAATATGCACCATTTGCTTCTGGAAATGGTGTAAATCTAGTATCATTCACTTCAGGGAATGATATAGAACCAGTAGGACGTGACTGATGATTTCTTAATAAAAGCTCATTATTTTGCTCAGCTACAAGAAGACAAGATATAAGTTCAGAATATTTTTTGAACTTTCGCTCTCGATACTGCTGCTGCAGGAGCACATTCGAGGCATGAAAAGTAGTATATGTCTTCTCTAACAAGTCATCATCAGTGACTTTTTCACCACATAATTTCAATACTGAGCTAATTTTAAAGAGTGCAGAGTTATACTCACTAACACTCTTGAAATCTTGCAACCTCAGGTGCATCCAATCATGACGAGCTTTTGGGAGGATTACAGTTTTCTGGTGCTCATATCTCTCCCTTAAATCATTCCACAAAATAAGGGGATCTTTCACCGTGAGATACTCAGTTTTTAATTCTTCATGAAGATGGTGCCGAAGGAACATCATTGCCTTAGCACGGTCTTGCCGGGACCCTTGATTTCCTTCTTTAATTGTATCTCCCAGGTTCATCGCTTCCAGATGGATCTCAGCATCAAGTATCCAAGATAGATAATTTTTTTCCAGAAATGTCAAAAGCAACGAATTTCAATTTGGTAAGATTTGACATTTTCTACATATATAAATCAGGAACATAAGTATGCTTATATTTGTAAATAAGAAATATATTCACAAAATCATGAGAATAAATATAGAGTTTCATCAAGTAAAAATAATTAATATAACATTTCATATTCATTTGGGAACTACAAATAATATATTGAAACACTTACTTGAAGTATAAGCCTACTAGCTTCAAGATCGTCAGAACCTTCGTGCTGATAACGTGTTATAAAACTAATGAAAAGAGAGAGAGAGCAAAAGAGAGAGAGTTCTTGAATATGAGAGAAATGTTTAGAGAACTTTGTTTTCTCTTATTTCTTAGTGCCTTACACAAATGAGGACTCCCTCTATTTATAGGGATCTCTTGGTACAAAGAATGGTTAGGATTGTGACACTTGTCATCAATCCAATGGTAAAGAGTACAAAGGAGGCTAGGTGTACCTAAAATTACCATTGGGGGTATGTGTACCCAAAATCACCATTGATGGCTAAAGAAAGGTATAAATTAATGGCTCAAGATTGGTCATACAATACAATTTGAACTTGGTTTCTAACACTAATATAATTTTATATCCAACAATTATTATATTTATATTATCTAATCACCATATAATTTTCTTATATTTTGTAATTTGTATTCTATTACAAATTAATTTTTTTTATATAATTTTCTTTCCCAATCTCCTTTTTCTCTTATTCATTTTAGACAATGCGATACCAAATTTACGGAATATAAGGCATTTATATAAGAGAAATTTTATTTGTAGTACAGTCAAAAAGTTGTACCTCGCACGTGTGGCGGATCCAATTACCAAACACGTCACGGGTAATCAACATCTAGGGCACCGAACAAGAGGGAAATTTGAAGACGGTTTGGATTGCAGGTGATTATTGGATCGCCGTTGTCAATCTATTTAAAATTAATATATATGTGTTTTTTTAAAGATAAAATTAATATATGTAATCATATTTAATTTTCATTTTTTTCCCCAAATCAGCTTCAATTTCATTTGTACAAAGATTATATGATAATCCGTAATTTATCATTTTTCCGTAGAGAATAGCCCATTATCATCCAAAAGCTGCCCCCACAGCTGGGTCGGCCGCCCAATAATCGCTGGGCGTATTTTTAAATATTGAAAAAGATATATACAAATCTATTAATAATTATTTTCTTAATTATTAAATTAAAAAGAATATTGAAAAGTAAAAATATAAAATTACAAGACATATTAGCATTCTCCTTTCCAACATCATCAATCCTCAGATGCAACTGATCCGAAATAATGTCACCGACATAAACATAGATTAGCAACGCCCCTCAACCTCTTTAATATCCATAAATCATTTTTTTTTAATTTAATTTTTTTAAAGTTAGTTGAATTTTTATTTATTTATTATCTATATATTTAATTAAAAAAATAAAAATTTTAAAAAAATAATGTGCAGAAATTGGATGGATAACAAGAAGTTGTGTAGTTTTTTTCAACGTAGAATCCAATACGCAAACTGGTCCCGGTTCCAAATTCAAACTGGGACCTACGTCACCTACTTACTTCACTTCAACTTCAAGGACGGAAATCGCGTGACTCGCTCGGGTATTTCCGTCCGTCGTTCTCCTCCGCACACCTCAGGCTCAGACCGCAGACTTCGCCGTCCTATCTATCTTACATTCGCTTTCACGCAATCCTAATCGTCCACGTGTACAAAATTCCTACACTACCATCCCCATCACTTTCACTTCCTCACTAGTCCCTAGTGACTGGTCCAACGTTCATCCACGGTTCCACACGTCAACAAGTCCGAACAGCCCTACCCCCACGCTCCAAATTGCCGTTCAAAACCCACGCTATGCTCTTCTTTACCAGTAAATAGGCGCGTGGAGTAGAATCGAGTCACCTTGTTTTTTTTCTTGTATTTTACTGTTTTGTTGTTCTCAAGTTTCGCACTCTTTCATATACATCCCCTGGTTCGAAAATCTCAGATTCTAGCAGCCACAACAGCCGTTTCCATATCTTCCCTGATCGAGTTCTGAGTGGTGGAGAATGTTGGAGCTGGTGACGTTTGAGCAAGACGAGGAGCAAGACGAGGAGTGCTCGCTCTTGTCTCAGCCCAACAGTGTTGACGGGTCTTGGCGGTTGAACTTCGACGGGTTACAGTTATGCCCAGAGCAGAAGGAGAAAAAGCCTCCTCGTGGACTCCACGACTGCCTTGGGGTTTTAGGTACTTTTTGCTATTACTTTTGGCTTGTGATCTTTCTCTTTTGATCTGCAATCCCAATATTCTATTCCCATTTGTTTTGTCCGTTGGAAGTTTACTTGTTTTGGTGTTATTTCCAATTTTTCATATAGTTATGTTCTCCACAGTATTATTATTTTTTATAGGTGTTCTCCAGCGTATTATATTCATTGCTTTATTTATTTTTGCATTTACTTTATTCTTGGTTTTCAGGCAGTGGGAATTAATTGATTCTTAGCGTTTCAACTTTCAATATGTATTTAAATGTATATGAACCAGGTGTATGTTGTTATGCATAAAACAAAGGCAGTGGGTGTTTTGGACTTCAGTTTGCTTTACCATACATTATGTGTGATACTAGTTGCTTGGGTCGAAGATTGGGAGTATTAGATGAAAAGCAAACTGACTGTAGAAAGAGCAACTATGTGGCCGAGAGAACATTTGAGTAATTTTTGGAATCTTACTTGATTGAAGAAGGCTTGGATTTTTATTTTTATTTTTATTTTTATACCGGGGGTCCTCTTTGCTCTTGAGCTGGTTGGTTGTTTGGCTGTCTCGGGTTCTTCCCGAATGATTGAGATTGTAAGTTATCATTGCACTTTGCCTATCTGTGTATGCGCGTGTTTATACATGTATGGTACTATATCCTCTATATCACCAAAAGAACGATATTTGGCTCGTAGATCTTATATTATAAGCTACTAAGGTTGAATAACAGAAATCTTTTTCATGTTATAGGTTCAAGAGGTTTAGGCCATATTTGGATTCCAAGATATTTCTGTTTTCTGGCAAGAAAAAGTTTCATTTTCCAGACAAACGTCATTTAGGATAGAGTTGTTGGTGTCAATCTCCCAAAAGAAAGAAAAAATAAACCTTTTCCTTTTTTCAGCTGCCTTGGTTTCCAAGACACCAAAAAAAAATAAAAACATCTTACAAAAACCTAGAAAGATTCCAACACTTCCAACGAACACATAAAAAAAAAAAAAAAAACACACACACACACACATCTAAAAGATTCTCTTTTCCCAAACATATTTCTATGGGGTTTCACCCCTTTCACAAACATATAAAAAAAATCTCAAAAACAAAAAATCTCTGGGATTGAAATTTTACTATCCAAACTCCATAAAAAGCCTTAAAAGTTCAGCGTGATAGAATTCAATTATAGGTTCTCTTAAATAATTTTGCATAGAAGTTACAAACTTCCTAGTAAAATGGGTCAGAATTCACAATTTGCATAGCTTATGTGTCATTGGTTAGTTATAAAAACTTGGAGAAACTGAGCAAGTGAAGTTGATTAGAATGATTCTTCAAGTAATATGACTCACAATTGACATTTGGCAGACATCATGTGAATCCCTCTCGATTGTTTTGCTTGGTGGCTTCAGGTCCTGAAGACAATGTGGCTGAGTACTATCAGCAGCAGGTAGAAATGCTCGAGGGATTTAATGAAATGGATGCCTTAGCAGAGCGTGGTTTTCTTCCTGGGATGTCAAAAGTTCGTAAGATCATTACATTTCCAAGTGCTTAAGTTTGTGTTTGTTTATTTTTGGCCCTGGA
This sequence comes from Carya cathayensis, assembly GCA_011037825.1. Classification (NCBI taxonomy): domain Eukaryota; kingdom Viridiplantae; phylum Streptophyta; class Magnoliopsida; order Fagales; family Juglandaceae; genus Carya; species Carya cathayensis. The sequence goes on along the minus strand of QGSO01000315.1, from coordinate 1,267,298 downwards.
CTTAAAACTGAAGTCGGGTTATTGTTATGGTTTCAGGAAGAGCGGGAAAAGTTGGCTAAAAGTGAAACATTTGCCATTAGAATATCAAATGTTGCAAACATGGTTCTCTTTGCAGCTAAAGTCTATGCATCTGTACAAAGTGGTTCCTTAGCCATCATTGCATCCACTCTGGACTCGCTTCTCGATCTTCTATCTGGTTTCATCCTGTGGTTTACTGCATTCTCCATGCAAACACCAAACCCATATCAATATCCTATTGGGAAGAAACGCATGCAACCATTGGTTAGTCATCCTACAATTAGGCTTTGTGATAGCCTAATTTACATGCTTATCAAGTTTATACCGAACATGATTATTTTACTTGTAGTATTGGGTGCAAAATGAAATGTGAGTGATAGTTCGTGGGCCAAAAAATGTGATTTTCCTTATTTATTTTTGGTTCTTAAATCAGTTTGATATTGAGGTTTATGTTCTTACATGTGTGCCTATATACTTGGAGCATGCTTAAATACCTTGTCTCCTAGCACAACTCCCTATTTGGTTTTGATTATCTGATACTGGGCAGTACATTCTAAACTAATAACCTGTGTGCTATTTATTGGTGACATCAATCTCTTCCTAGAATGCTTTTTTGAAGCATTTAAAACAGAAGCATGATCTCCCAGTCATTTTATATTGTTCATACAATTCTAATCAACCTCTCTTTAGAACTCTCTCTTTTTGTTTTGTTTTTTTTTTTTTAATTTTCCATAACAAAAAAGTACAAATGCTAAATATAATAGATTTTGATGCGTTTCAATAACATTTTGTAGGGGATCCTCGTATTTGCCTCTGTCATGGCAACTCTTGGACTGCAGATTATCTTGGAGTCGATGCGCACACTTTTATCTGATGTAAGTGGGTGTTGTAGAATTCTTAATGTGTTAAAAAGTTCCATTTTCCACAGATATGTTTCACTATGTTTACCAATAAGCTCTGAATTACTGGATATATTTGAGATTGAGCATAAATGGCATTTGATGTTACTTCTCAATATTTATGTGCTTCCTAGGAGAATGAGTTCAGCTTGACCAAGAAGCAAGAGCAATGGCTTGTTGGCATTATGCTTTCTGTGACTTTGGTAAAATTCGTTCTGGTCATTTATTGCCGTTCTTTCACTAATGAGATTGTCAAAGCTTATGCTCAGGATCACTTTTTTGATGTTATCACCAATATCATTGGACTCATTGCTGCTCTCCTTGCAAATTATATTGATGATTGGCTGGACCCCGTTGGAGCAATCATTGTAAGTACCTTCTCTGTCTCAAAATTCTGTTTGTTCAACACAGAGTTGTGCTTGCAGACTTGCACGATGCTGAAGGAACCGTTCATACCATTTCTTTTTACATAAAACTGAAGCTACTACATCTTGGGTCGTTCTTGGTGTTGGCAAAGAATTCTAGGGAGAATAGATAAGAGGCTGTCGCACATGTACACTTTTCTCTGTTTCTGTGATCAGTAACTTACCTTTATAATTCTTTTGAAGAAATATGTTTACAAAACTGTGATAATCTTCTGATTAATATGTCAATTGTCACCATGAAGACTGTTGGATCGACCCATCAGATGCTGATTTTGTAACGACATGGTGCTGCTGGCATTTCATTCTTCTCTCTCAGCAGCCTTGCACTTACATATTACTTTGGACTTGCTGCAGCTGGCTTTATACACCATCCGTACATGGTCAATGACTGTGTTGGAAAATGTGAACTCCCTTGTGGGAAGATCGGCTGCCCCGGAATATCTACAAAAACTAACGTACCTCTGTTGGAACCACCACAAGGCCATAAGGCATATCGATACGGTCCGGGCTTATACCTTTGGGTCTCACTACTTTGTGGAGGTTGACATAGTCTTGCCAGCAGGCATGGCGTTGCAAGAGGCTCATGATATTGGGGAATCCTTACAGGAGAAGCTCGAGGTCCTGCCTGAGATCGAGCGTGCCTTTGTACATCTGGATTACGAGTACACACACAAACCTGAGCATGCTCAGGCACACTCGTAGTAAAAAGACTTTATAAATCATAATGCTTGGTCACATTCAGTCACGGGATCTTGCTGCTAGCTGTAAATGTAAGATATAATTGCCATGGAGGACAATCTGTAACTGCAAGAATGATGCAGGAAAGCCGGTGATGGCTGCTACTGTGTACTGATGGAAATCCTGTACTCATTATAGGAAAAGGTAAGGTAGCCAGGGAACCAACTTACCGGGCATTTGCTTGGCGCCAGTGCAACTTGAACCGGACCACAGCATTTTATACATATTGGCTACATTCTATGATTCAGTGTGGTGGCTGAAAGACTAGCCTAAATTCTAATTAAAGCAAGAAAGTTGTTCTTAAAGCATTCTCATAAGAATAGCCAAAGTCAAACCTTTGTTTTAGCTAATATGAGATGAATTTAGCTTTGCCTATTCCATTCACATCAAATTCTCATATTGGATGATCCACTTATTCATTATATAGTAATAAAATAATATTTTTTTTAATTTATTTAATTTTATCATATTTTACCATTCTGACTATTATATGTTAATTAGTAATATTCTAATTAAATTATTGGTTAAAAAATCATACTTTCAATTGTCAATTAATGCTAATAACCATAAACACATTTTATGCTAATAGCCATAAACTTCTAATTATACACATAGCGAGACAATGGAGCAGATGAAGATTGAAAAAATTTAGAGGGAAAGAAAAGAGAAGCAGTTGGGTGAGAGAATATGGAGAGAAAGAGAGAGGGTTTCGAAATAATAATAAAATATATATTTGATCTTTCTACAATATTAATTAGATATGACTTTTGTTTTTGATATACTGTACCTAAAATTAATTAGAGATACACTTTGGCTAACTCAATGAAGCCTATTTTTTGTGACTTTGTCCCTAATAACCATTTGAAGCATTTTATTTACATATGACTATTTCAATGATAATGCTCTTAGGCTTCTTCCTTTATTGATAATTTCGTTCTAATGTACTTCTCTCGGTAAATATGTTGCCACTTTTCTCAAAATTCAATATGAAAATTGCTTTGTATAGTCATCTTTTTAGTTATTTCATAATCTTTTAATATGATATTAAATAAATTTAAAATATTTTATAGATTTTTATTAACTATTTGATGATACGCCAAAGAATGATGAATTCACCAGTGTTTCAATGATCGCCAAGATTATCTTGCACGTGTGCTAATAAAAAAGAAAAAAAAAGGGGGGAAAATAGTCTCACACTAGTCCTTCAAATTCAACTGGGCACGTGCTGTTCTAACGTGCTTTAAAGTCAGTCCCACATGGAGCAAAGCAAGAAAGCTCGTCCGAGTGGAGCACTATAAAGATAACTTAGCTAGCACGTATCAAACTGCCTTAAACTAATGAGTAAGGAAAACAAAGCGAGCGGTGGGAGCCGCTCGCCGCGCCCACATTAACGTGCGCAAGAATTTTTGGAGGGGTAATAGGCTGGCCGAGCGTTGACGCTGCTTACTTTGCAGAACTCGCTTGTGCGGGCCTCCCATTTACCCAGCCCAAATCCCCATTTTCCAAATACTTGGTTGCTACCTATTTTACTCTTTTCCTTTTTGGGCTATATCTAAATGCGCAGCCCAATTTCTCGAACCTGTTCTTGTACCTCTTACCTTTTAACTCTTGACCCGAAGTTCTATTCTTTGGGCTAAAATGTCGAATTCAATCCAGGTGCAGGACAGACATATTCTGGCCCGGAAAGTTGACACTTCGTCTGCTCAATTAATTGGGAGCAAATGTCTTAGCAAGAAATTAGCAAGCACTATAATATCTATTATATTTCTCACTTGGAAAATCATTTAAGTTTGGATAAGGATTTGAAACATCCTTCTCCAATCTCCACTATTATTATTATTTTATAAATTGCTTCGTAACAAATGCAACTCGTAAGGGACACAGAGGCTCAGGCATTGCCATGAACTTACGTGCAGAAATAAAACTGGAGGTTTTTGTTCCATTGATTTTCTCCGAAAATATCTCGGGTCTCCTAATGTTAAGTACAAGTTATAAATGTACAATCTTTCTATAAAAATATGGATTCCATGATCATGAAAAAGAAATTTTTCACACATTTTTATGATGAAATCTATTTTTTTATTTATTAAAGATTTGCACGAAACAAAATTGAATATATATCATTTCTTAAGATATACCAATTACCGAGATGAGTGATTTTTCATTTCCTCGCCCGCTTACAAGCGCTGTAACGTTTTATAACTGCACGTTTTACTTAATTTCTTGAGTTTTGGTAACAGCATTGTTCGTCAAATTAGGCGGCTTTGATCTCCTTTTTCTGGTGATTATATATTCGACAAAATATCGCTACATTCGGAGATTTCTGCGCAACTGACGTACGTGGATAAATAAATAAATTATATATATATATATATATATATATATATATATATATATAAATTATACTCTAAAATAATAGTCTATATATGAATAAATTATACATAAATACATATATATATATATATATATAAATTATAAATAATCTAATTTAAATTAGGCATAAAAAAATGAGTTTACAATTTAAAGAAATGAAAAAAAAAAGTAAAGGCCGAAGTACCGGCTGGTACGTAGGCCAGCACAAGCCGAAATATTAGCCGATATGATTAGTATTTGGGCTAATACGAAACCAGTATAATATCTATACCGAACCAATGGCCAGTACGATACAGTATTTGAAACAGTGGTTATGAGTCATGACCACCCATCCTATCTAATTAGAGTACGTACAAAGAAATTAAAACTCATAAAATCTCTAATTCTAGTAATTTTCATAGGAGTTTTGCTATATACAATTATTTTTTTATTTTCTTTGCGTACTCCGCTAATATGATTAGTCAAAATAGTTATTTTCTATTAAAAAAGTGACGCAGTCAATTATATTAGTAGAATGCGTTAAGAGTACATAAATGTAACTGCACATAAAGTTTTTGTGAAGGAAAAGTGAGTTTGTATATATAATTATTCTATCACACGTATCAATGAGATGAGAGTGATACATTAGATATATTTTGATGTAAGTGCTTTCTGCGGTATAGCTTATTTTTTTGGATCTAATCTGGGGCTTCGATCGATTTTAAGAGGAATTTCATAATATTTCAAACTTTGAATACATAACCGAGCTGTATTTTACATCAGCAAGTTGTACTAAGAAAAATGATAAAATTAAAATAAAGATCAGTAACATTATTGAACTAAAGTACTGGGTTTCATCTGAAATTCCATTTTCATCACTATATATATTTGCATGTGATATTTTTACCAGTTGGTTTCATTCGTGGAGAATTCAAAAGAAATTGCCCCTCAATCATCAAGTCCTTGAATGGCACTTCAATGGAAAATGTTTACAGAAGGAAAAAAAAAAAAAGACTAAACTGTTAGAATATTACCAAACTTTAAATATATTCATAATATTCTAGAAAGTATGCTAATATAACGTATTCTCTACCATATTTGGTTAATTTATTGTGCAAATCAATCAATATCAATTAGTAATATCATCGATTGATTATATTTTCATGATTTTTCTAGCCTCGTTTTCCTATAAATAAAGACATATGTTATGTATGTAGACATTTCAGTGTAGCTTTAAAAGTGTCCCTCTCTCATTCTCCCTTCCCTTCCCTTCTCTTTTCTACATTTTATTTGATTTTATTTTTATTTTCTTTATGGTATCATAGACATGATCATGTTTGATTCTGTGGACCATGCCCTTTCTTTCCAGTGTGTTCTTCTCGATTACTACACATTCACTACAATGTTTTCCTTCTTGTTGTTAGCATTGTGGCGCCCTGGATATTTTTCTTGGATTCTTTTTTTGCCAAGCATGTCCCTCTCGTTGCATCCCAACCTTTAACGCTGCTTAATTGTTCTGAAACCAAATTTCAGAATTAAGTTAGCATGATCATTCGATCTGTGAAAAACCCAATCCCAACTAGAGTATCTTTTTCAGCGTCCTTTTCTTGTCAAGCTTGTCACCATTTGGTGCTTTCCATCTCACGGTACAAGTCATATGATTTGTGAAATACTCGATTCCAATGCTAGGGTATTTTTCCAACGTCTTTTTCCGACAAGCTTGTCATTGCTCAATGCTTTCCAACCATTCATCGTTGTTAATTTGTTCTAATACTAAATTTCACAATTAAGTTCGCATGGTATAGGTAATCTGATTTTTGAAAGCCCGATCTCATATACTGTCACTTGCATACATTTGGAGTATCGTTATTAAATGTGAGTCTTCTTCTTCTTCTTTAATTGGATTTCAGCATTCTAATTTTGGTCATTGACCATGACCACATATAACCTGTTGTTGGCCATAGTTCCAGATTTGATGCTCTTGTTGCCATGTCTCCATAACCATTTCACCATCTCATCAATGACCAATCAATGAATATTATACTCAAATTTCAAATTCAAGATTTCAAAATTCTTCATCCTAAGCTTGAGGAGAATGTAAGAATGTTACCGTACTTATAATATATTCAAAATATTCTAGCTAGTATGGTAAAATATATGATGCATTCTCTACTGTATTTAGTTTATTATGTAAATCAATCAATATCAATTAATATCATCAATTTATTATAATTCCATTATTTCTGAAAAATGATTTGTACAAGTTCCAAATAAACAAGCCATATGCAAGCCATTGTAAAAAAGTGGACTCCAGTTTAAAAAATTATAAAAATTTACTCTTTATTAGTGTTACTATTTTTTTTTTTATTTTAAAAAAAGGCTTATATGGACTAGTTTATTTAGAGCTTGTAATTAGCATTATTTATTATTTCTTTAGCCTCATTTTCCTATAAATATGGACATATCTTATGTATTCAGACATTTCATAATAGCAAAAATATAGCACTAAAAGTGTCTCTCTCATTCTCTGTTCCCTTCCCTCATATTAGGGCTGTGCATCCGGACCTGATTTTTTCCCGGTCTGGTGCGGAACCTGAAAATCCGGATGGATCCAGGCGGATAAAATTATATCTTTAACCGCCAGGATCCGGTTACGGATACATGCATGCCATGTTGTAGGTTTCATGTTTATAATAAGAACAAATGCAATGTTAATTTCTGTGTACGTATCTTACTTGATTATTGATTAAGAATTCATACAATGTTTGGCAGATACCTTGATGTTGAAGCTGGAGAGGTGCCGATGACTAGATCATTGTGATGTAAAACTCATAGATTTGTTCATTGTAAAACTTGATTTTTGCATTGTGCTGTGAACAATGTAATATGTAGTATATTGTGTATGTGTGTGTGTGTTTTTTTTTTAAGAGAATGTATTGTGTGTTGATGTGTATTATTATTTATTTTGTTTTATAAAAATTTTGAACGGACAATATATAAAAAGTTTTAAAAATTTGTGATAAAAATATTCATTATATAAAAAATGCCTATAAAAAATAATATACATAAAGGCCTATAAAAAAATCTTTTAAAAAGTGTTCAAAAGATTTATTTTAAAAAAAGAAGCTATTAAAAAGGGCTAAAAATATGTTTTTTTAAAAAATCTAGGTTTTAAACAAAAAACTTAAATTTAAAAAAAAAATACTATAAAATATTTTCAAAAATTTTAGAGTTCTTTTAAAAATAAAAGCAAAAAGAAAGAATTTACAAACCTAGATATCCGGGTCCAAATCTGATACCCGCCTGGTTTAAGATCAGGATTATCATATCTTCCTGGTTTTGAAAAGCCAGATTCAGATTTGGATGTTTTTAGATATTCGGATCCGGATCCAGATATACAGTACTACCTCATATATATATATATATATATATATATATATATATATATATAATATTTTCTACATTATTAAACGTGCAGTATTCCTAGGCATGTTTTTAACTTCCTGGCTCTAACTGCGTACTGTTTGCTTTCTAAGAAAGAAGAGATCATGAAAGGACCGAAGGCATCCACATGCATGAATTTGGTGGCTATTTCATTCAGCCTAGCTAATTGCAGATTTCCAGAATTATTCGATGAGTATACACATCCTCATACAGACATACAGACAGAGACATTTCATTATGTTCTTTTATGAATTCATGACTGTACATCCTGGCTCAAAAGAAGATGCAGATTGTCGTTAAGTACAAATTAATGCAGAACTTTTTTTCTAATTTCATTCGAAGCATGTCCGTAGCTAGCTAGGTTCAGCCATGACTGTACATCCAACACTAGCTAACAGCACATATATGTAGGATGTTGATTGAGCTTTTAATCACAATACAGCTGTACTCAAGGAGGTATCTTAACGTACGCCAGCAGCCGTGCATCACAGTGCACAAATAGGTGCCGATTTCTTTGTCCTTTGTAAGGAGCAACATGCAATGATGCTTTATGCAGGATTTTCCTGTCTCGGGGTACGAATCGAAAAATAAGATCTTTCACCGTGTATATCAGCACTCTTTCTGACACCGTAAACAAGATTTAAGGGAGCTTGAAGTATCTGGAAGAAAGAATCCTTAGGCTCAAAAAGCACGAATATGGAGATAGAACATCAACCCTGGCTTCGTGATTGTAAACCAATCTTCATCCGACACGTCATCAAGCTCAATCTAAAATGATATCTGATCATGCATGGCAATTGGTCATGCGTGTTGACATGGCAAAACTAAGCTGAAGCACTGCTGCTGCAGTACCATTGGTTACAACTTACATCATGTGCACATGCCAACTGATCAGTACTGCAACAAGCTGGAGCACGTGTCAACCACATTTTGTAGGCGAATCTTCTGGACCGAGGATCTAAATTATCATGAAAAGGAAAAACTTATAAACAAAAATCGATCGATTGGCCGGGAGATTACCAACAGTGTAAAAGATCGTAATTAATAATACGGCATTCATCTTTACTGATTCTCGCATGGCTTTTGATAATATATCAGGTTCCTGCTCCGACTCTTTTGTGTGCCTATGATATTGTAATTGTAAATTAGTGACAGTGTTCCAAGTCTCGATGGCTGAGAGTATAAGTATCAGAAGAAAATATCAGGGGGCAAGCAAACAACTCGTTTATTGAGTCACAGTCTATTGCATGCGCATGCATGTGCCACTAGAACCTACTTGTTCTTTGTTCTTTTTAATTTATTATCTTCTTTTAGGGAATATATATATATATATATATATGTTGATGGGTACTAGATGATGAACTACAAGAAGAAGAAGAAAAAAAGAAGAAGACAAAACTGTCAAGAATTCCCGGAACAGGACAGAAAAGTAAGCATTAATACAGCAAAGCCTACATGATCAAGTTTGGTTTTAAGTTTGAAGGTTCGTGTTTCTTTCATATAAACAAAACAAATCAATAATTTATTGGCCCATGAAATTCTCAAACCTACATGCGACCTTCATGTTGTTAGCACGATTCTCTAAAGAACTCACGAATCATTGTCGATTCCTTACCTGTTCTTCTCCCGTTGCCTGTTGCCAGTAATATTTAACGCCAGTGCTTTGAGCCTTACTCATGAGGTTAGTTCCAAGTTTGACGTACGCTAACGGAAGGGATATGTCGAAGGTGGATGATCTGCCGCTCAAGCATTGATGTCTCTCGCTTAATTAGATTATAAAAGATTGATTCTGCCCTCTTCGTAATGTTAGACAAGACAATGAACATCACTTGCGTAGAACTGTAGCTAGCTCGCTAGCTGACACGATCAAATCCAAGGGAAGAAAGAGCCATCGATCGAAAGAGTTAGGATCCTATTGGTATATGAGTGATATCCCCACTAGGGACCTCTTCATAAAGCTAGACAAGACAATGAGGTAATTACAAGCCTAGTTTATACATTGTGGAGCTCCTAATCAACTGAAAGAAGCCGATCGAGTTTGAAATGGCATATAGGTGTTGCAGATCATCGATGTTCAAGGTAACAATTATTTAGACCAATCGCTACATGCCACATGGTACGGGTCAATTTCTATGCTTGCAAACTGAGAAATTCGAAATAGCCCTTCATTTTCATTGGAAAGACGAAGACATTCCTTGGTAACATACGTGTCGCCCTGTGGTTTGTGGGATGCTAGCCAACGAGGGTGACATTGTCTCCAATGGGAGGATAACACCTGCACTCAGTTGGTTTGTCCGCTAGGAGGATTTCTCCTTGGGATGACCCACTTATCACGTGGAAGGATGCAACCTAATGGCAATCCTACGAGACAAAGAAATGGTCATTTACGAATCTACTCTAATCTCCTCCCAACCAATTATCATCTATCTCTCACGTGGGACTCCTGGCCCCACTCTAGCTACCATCCTTCCACTTTTTAGTTCCATATTTTAAAGGTTTGAGAAGCCTCCCCTAGGGTATGCAGCTCCTTGCACTCAGTTATCTCTCACTAATTCCTGTAACCATTTCCTTTACTTTTTTGAGTTTCGCACAGAGTTTTGCTGAAGATCAGGGATTATAGGATCATGGGAGACTCTTCTGCCTCGTATATACACATGGTACTTCAGATCATAACTTCTTCTTCTTCTTCTTCTTTCATCGTTATGTTTCAATAATTCTGTTTTTGCGACGTGTATGTGAGTTAATTTTAATTTCTGTTTTCGTTGCTGCTTGTTGATGATGATCGGAACTACTTGGAATAGGTGCAGCACCTGATAGAGAAGTGTCTGATCTTTCACATGACTAAAGAAGAGTGCATGGAAGCCCTTTCAAAACATGCAAACATCAAACCTGTTATCACTTCCACTGGTTTGTTTCCTTGAACACTCTCTTATTGATCTTCTGCCGTTATGGCTCTCGTTAGTTCACAAAAAACACGCATATTTACTCCATACACTCGCATGCGCATACATATGCGCGAGACAGAGATCAGAAAGAGATAGAGAGAGAGGCAGCTTACTTGACTAGTAAATGTTAGGCCTCGTCTGAATGCTTGGCAAGATCACAGATAGGATTGGGCTTGGCATATTTATTTCTTGAATGATCTTGAACCAATATTGCACGATCGCGAATCGTGCAAGCTGTATCTTGGTATATTAGAACTCCAACGAGCCAATCAAGACAAGATAGCCTTTGCAGCTCTTATTTTCGGTTTGAAAAAGTTATATATATATATGAGCAGCTGATCTCACGAGCAGTTTAACGCAGTTCAACATTTTTTATTTTTTTTTCGGTTACAGCTTTACAGGCAAGAAACCCTTTTTTCCATCATCCATCTTTTTGATACCCCCAAAAAAAAAACACACGCACGCACGAACATAGAGAGGATTCTTTTAGAAATATATATAGTAATAACGCTACAGCCAATACATGCATCAATAACTGCAGTGTGGAATGAACTGGAGAAAGAAAATAAGGAATTCTTCGAGACGTATGCGCAATCTCAGAGCAAAGCAGAGCGAATGTCCGAGGAAGAGACAAGCCAGATGATCCAGAAGATGATATCGGATTCATCCAAAGATTCCGACGATTAACATGCTATCTGAAAGCGATCTTGCCCGGTTCGTAGTTACATGAGTACTCCAAAATTTTTACATCTAGCCAAACACGGGTCTCAGCTAAATGTAGTCCGTGTCAGAGTGGTCCTATACGGAAGAGTACGATCCGAGTATCTGCGCCATTGTCCTCTCCAATTAAGTTAATTAACCATCCTCAATCTGTGTAACCAACCAGACAAGCCACGTTACTCATGTATTAATTAGCTTGTTATTCAAGCGTACGATTATTTGCATGTGTATATATATAATTACGCGCGTGATAATCATTAATTTGGTACTACTGTTTACATTAAGCTGTTTTAAATAGATCATCATTTTTACGACTTATGGCCTGGCTGTTTTGTGAGTTTTATGGGGCAGGGCTGCAGGTAGATCACGACATCTTCATCTTCACGTGACATGTAAAAATCTGTATTTGTAATTTTGTCTGTGTTCAGTCTTGTTCTGCTGTGTGATATATGCTGTAGTATACTACTGCTGCGTGTGATCATGTTAATAATTCTTATTGACGAGATTAATGAATGAAGCAAATAATGTGGGGACTACTTTACATGTGTCGTCGCAGTCAGGAACTTTATTTATTGGTTTGTGAGGGCGATGTTACCGGTCTTTTAGGAGCCCAAGGGTCTGAATTCATTGTACGTTAGCATAAGGTGATATCTCACTTCAAATGATCACGTGAAACGTATGCATGGTGATAAATTAGGTCTGAGGACATGCATGATCATAGAAGGAATATATAGATACAAGAATTAATGTCGATACGCCCCCATCCGAAGAATTTTGATATATGACATAACATCAGATAAAATGTTTTGGAGAATTTATTAAGTAGTTCTTGGCGGGGAACTGGAAGCTAGGCTTTTAAACCAAGAAAATTGGTAGTCTCTGCCTACGGCAGTACTACACTAGTCCTCGCTAATTTCCTCATTTATTATGTTTAGGTACAAAGCTCAAAACTGATTTAACCAATTTCTAGATCTAGTCAGTGTCCTGATCATACGCAGTTTGTATGAATTGTGATTGTTCCTGTTACGTCTGAGCAGTAATTAACCCTTTTGGGTCGGTTCAGTTACCTTTGGGTGGCTGTCATGAGTGGTCTGGGGTGTCGATTTCGCGGTTGAGATTGCTGTGATGTAAGCGCGTTGAGGGTGTTGCTCTAGCAGTTGAAGGATATCGTACGTTTATGTACGTAGTTGGGAGTTCAAAATTTTGATGGAACTAATCGACAGTGATTGCTCGACGTACACCGAGATTCGTCGATTCTTATGGTCGAAACTAATCGGATTTCCAGTAAATCGATTGGTTGCCTTTCGACATATCACAAAATATATACACTTTTTATGATGTCGTATGAAAATGAGGAAACTTTAACTGCATGCCTTCGCGGCTAAAGTTTGTGTGAACAGGAAATTAAGGGGTCGAGGTGATTTTTTTTATTCTTTTTCTAAGCAAGTAAATTTATTGATAAACTAGACCGTTACATGATACAAGATTTAATAAGGTAGGAGTACTCCCCAAAAACCATCTCAAAACAAATAAATGTAACAACAATAAAAAAAAAGGGAATTTGGAGCTAAAAAATAGCTCACACCCATTTTCCATTAAAGGAAAGCCACTTAAAACGATTTTAAAATAGTCTGATAAACAAATTATCAAACTGCAACTAAAAATTACAGTGAAACGAAGTGTGCTGCATCATGTTTATATGGATTGGCTGTAGGAGTCTTTCATGACTACTTTGTTTTGATCATCGGTTAGGAAAAATAGAAACGTAGGAACATACCAACCAGAGAATGCGTCGATACGCCAACGAAAGACCATTATTGTCTGTGGTGAAGCGTGAGGGTCACACACCACTCTAGGAAAAAAAATGGTGGTCGGTTCTGAGATAACTGAAGCCACTGATCCCAATGGTGCCGCATGTGATGGCGGCAGACCTGTTAGGGACTTTGATCAAGCCCTCACACACTAAGGGGTCTATCCTCTCTTTGTTGCTCCTTAATTGACCAAATTGACTCATTTACTTGCTCTTGATCACGTGTAGCCCAATATGGGAGCTTTGATGAATGGAGGATAGTGTTTAGTGGTGAGAATAATGGTGGTATGTGGGCTATGGTGATCTCAGGTATGGTGGTAATGGGCACGACAAGGTCTCTCTTGGGTGCTAGGCGCCACTTGAGTTGTTTAAAGTTGGAAGATGGGTTGAATGAGGTTAGGGTTGGATGTGTGTTTTGGCTAAGGGTAGTGATGAAATTCGGTTAGGATTTAGGTGGATGGTGATCTTCTAAATTATTGGGATTGGAATTTGAATTTTGATTGAGAAGGTGTTGGCTGAATTTAGGGATAATGGATACGAGTTGGATTTGATTTGGTTGGGATGGGATTTGATTGAGTCAATTAAAGGATAATGACCAATCAAATAGTATATGGAAAGATATGGTGGGGGTAATATGGGAAGTATGGTTTCGGTCAAGCCAATTAGGCTATGGCCGAATGGCACAATTTAGTAATTAGGGTTTTGATTGATGGTCGACTATGGAAAGTGGTTTGGGCGTGTATGGAAAGTTGTGGGGCTAGGGTTGGCCGAATATTGTGTTTGGTACATGGAAATCTTCAAAAAACTTCAAGGAAAACTTATGAACATGTAAGAAAATACATGAAAACAATAATAACTTGAAGAACTTAAGCACAAGGCCAAAAATACCAATGAAGGTTTCGACTTCACACAATGTCACTCTAATCAACAACACTCCACAATATTAATAAAGATAAACTCTAAAGAACAAAAGCTAATCAATCAACTTTGATTCACAAATTGCACAAAGATTAAAATGAAACCTCAAATGATAAATAAAGATAAATAGAATCACACATATTTACAAATTGTAAGATGTGATTATTTTCCTTGGAATTCACGAATTGCACCCCAAGAAGCCCAATTGCTAAGCACCGAATAGATAATCCTACGCACAATGGCCGGCCACAAAACAAATGTCAAAATGTTCAAAAAGATCCCAATGAAATGTCTAAAGGTCCTATTTATAAAGCTTACAAATTAGAAACTCCCAATAGGTCCCTAACAAATTATTAAATTAAGTAAATAAATAAAATAAATATAATGAATAAAAGGCCCTATGGTGGACGTGGCATGCAAAGCCCATGGTGGGCAAGGATGGTTCATGGCTCATGGTTGGGCTAGTCCTGGTTCGGTCCGATGGTTGGCTGCATGGCATGGCGTGGTGCCATGCATTGGTCTGGTAGTAGGCACGGCATGGTGTTGTGCGTGGTCTGCTAATGGTGGACATGGCATAGTGCCATGCTTAGGCCTGATGGTGGGCACAAGGTGGTGCCGTACTGCTGTTGTGAGGCCCAGTCAGGTGGCTTGGGCACTGGTCTTGCATGGCCTAGGCAATGGGCATGCATGGCCCAAGCTAATAGTCTAGGCACTAGGGCTAGCTACAAGACACGAGCTAGATGGCGTGCATGTGAGGACATGCCACTAACCTCGATGAGTGGTGCTGGGGCGCACATGCGCATGCGCATGCGCAAGGGAATGCGCAGGCCTGTACGTAAAGATTGTGCACGGCTAGTAACCTCCATAGGTACTTGCTGCGTGTCTAGGCATGCATACATGCTAAATATGTGACTATCCTGACCCTCCAAGAACTATGTCGAGGTGTGGTTCCGGACAATCTTCTTAGGAGTTGTGATAAAATCCATTTGGCGTAGCAGTACGTAAAACTTACGCATCACTCTTTTGGATAGTTTTCTTTAACCATACAATAGATCGACTGTTGAAAAATCCACTGGCAAGACACCGGACGACCATGGGAAGCCGACGTATCTTGGTGCTATGGACAAAAAGTGACATAAAAACTAGAATTTAAACATTAAAAAAAAAATTTAAAAAAAACTATATAAATAAGTCTAATGGTGGTCGGATAGTAAGAGAGAGGGAGGAGCCGAAGCTACCTCCCTCTAGTAGAAGAAAATCGAAGGATAGCCTACGGTTGATTCGAGAGAAAATGACCCCATGGAGAGAGAAAAAAAAATAATCACGAGCTTTTCACTTTTAGTTTTCGGGTCGCTTGATTACATGCTCACTTTGTCTTTTTGATTCTTTTATTTGACTTATTGGCCGTTTGCGTGGTAACTTCAAATACATATAACATAAACGACAAAATCAAACCGTCGTCTTCGATTCACGTTTCCTTCGGCCCGTACTGTTTCTTGTTTCTTTCCTATATATAAAGCTTAGAGAATATCCTGAAAACTTGCTCCTCCGGTTTTTTTTTTTTTTTTTGAAAAAAGACGGTAACTCAATTTTATTAAAAAACCCTCGTTTATGAGGAAGGAAAACCGTGCTCCTCCGGGTTTGAAAGGAACAATCTCATGACTAAATAAACTACTGATTGATACCAAGTAATCATCAAATAGGCCAGAGGAATCCAAAACAAAAAACATAGCTCGCATATACAGGCAAGAATGCATTTATTGGATGTCATGGGAACAAACCATATATGTCTTTTTTGGTCTAAGCTGGTTTACAAGTCTCAACCACTGTTCATATCTGAAGCTCAAAAGGCCTTTATTATTTACAACCCTTTTATGCATTAATTACCTTCGGCTTCCATCCAGCAATTATAGATTCTTTTGCAGGCTTGGTTTTCTGAAAAGAGTCCCGAGAGAAAAGCAACTGCAAAATAAGATATATAGGACAGAGAACCCATGTATATTATCCCCATCATTCGTCATTTGATTCGATAAATGAACACAGAAACAAAGCTATACATGAACAAGTATATACGTACCTTCTTGTAGTTATGGAAATGAGTTAAGCTTTCAGGGACAGTCCAGTTCTTGAAATGACCGAGAGCCACCTCGAGATGGTACAGCTTCGGTGCCAAACTCAAATCAACAGCAGTCATCTTCTCACCCGCAACATATGGTCCCTGATTCCATCCTCCAGCTTCTCAGTATACATGAGTTTTGAATATATAACTAATAACTCTTACAAGCGTTCTATATATTTGAATGTAAATATGACGCATACATGTGCCTTGAGGTGTTCATCCAATGCTTTCAATTCATTAAGCAAAGCCTGTTCTGACCCGTCATGATCAGGATCCTTGCTCGTTAAGAATTTCACAAAGGCCTCAAAAATCTTCGATCCCCTTTGAGCTCGCAATAAAAGGACGGTAACAAAATTAAGAACTACAAATTATTAATGACTTGTGGGGGTCTAATCAACCAAACAAAAAGAACGACGGATCGATGGCAGATCAATGTAAATCCTTTTGTATGTGACACAAATCAAAAGCAAAAAATAAAAATAAAAAATTAACCCGTACGAGGACAAGATCGATATCCAATGATCCGGACAACAACAACAAAGAAAAGAAGCTTTTTTCAGGTGTAAAACAATTTATTCCATGCACCTGTGTAAACGGACATCGTAAATCATCTCTAAGCTTTTGTGAAATTATAAATTATATGAAGAAATCTTGCAGAAATCTTTCCAAGTACTGATCAATTATTGTTTGCTATTCTCAACACACATTCATTGAAATGAAGTACGTACAATAAGAGAGAAACGAATGCTAAAATTTAATATTAATATATTACAACATGAGAACAAGATTGACAGATGGAATGCCCAAATCCTTGAACTTCGCATACACTTACAGCACTCAATGACTTTTGTCAAATACATTTTCTTTCCAAATATTAAAAAAAGTTCTTAAAATGTTACTCTATTTTAAATACATTATACATTTTACTATAGTGATCACTCTACATGTAGAGGATCTTGTTTATCAAATGTAAATATTTTCTATTTTCTCTTCGTGTGATTTCCCATTTCTTCAAGTTCTTTTTATTTTCATTTCAGACCCCTCTCTCTTGTAATCGGTCTCAGGCTTTTTAAATATATATCTTGCATCTGCCAAGAGCTTGTAAGGAATTTCATCTTTAAAATTTCAATCAATGACAATGCCAACTTCTATTCCAGCTTGTAATTACTTCTCGTTAACTTTATTATATTATATGTAATACTTGAGACGTTATTAATTTTGCCGGATGGAGTGGTGATATTTTAATAAAATTGAGTCTTACATATTATTTATAGATAAACTATATTCACAGAATATACTGAAGAATATCTTTAAAATATTTTTTTACAATTATAAATGTTGGAAAGATCCGACCTCGCGAAAATTTCGCTCCTTGAGGTAATTCGATTTAATCTCATTTAACATTGGTATCAGAGCCAGGGTTGCTTGTTTTCGCCCATATGAATATGATTACATGTTGTTTGATGCTTTGAAATGAGTGTAAAAGCATGTAATTGATGATATGTTATGATTATTTATGTTTCAGATTTTTCATTAGAGGCTACGGTATGACTTGTTTAAGGTTGAATTATTTACATGAAAATATTCCCTATAATGTCAGAAACATGTCTATTAAATTTGGTGAAGTTTCGTTGAATATAGAAGAAGAAATCCGAAACCTTAGTTTTTGAAGTTCATGTTGAGACCGTGACTTTGAGCCCCGTTTTAACAAATCATATCTTATTTTATAGAGATAAATATTACATGTTTAGAAAGCTGGGTTCGATAGCTTTAATTTGATATATCATATGCTTGATTTGGATTTCGTATGAGTAAGTTATGATCGATTGAATGTGGCTGCTCGAAATCAGAAAAAAACCAGTTTTTTGGCTTGAGGAAGAAGACGATGAACAGTAGTTTTTTCCCTGTCCCACTCTAGGTAAAAGAGAGTGTAGTCCACCCATCTACTTGGCTCCGATTTTTAATCACTTTACCAACGAAGATACACATTAAAATCACTGAAGTTTGATTTTAGAGTCTGAAAACACCATGAGAGGCGGAGGTGATATGCACTCTCCGCCGCGGCAAGTGAAACAGAGACAAAACAACCTCTAGAGCAAAAACATAGCCCACACGCGTAGGCGGCGCGTGGGGGCGCGTGCGGTGTATTCCGACGCATTTTTTTGTCACTTCCGGCATGTGTAATCAAGTGTTGGTATTTAAAGTTGATTCATTTCTTTTTTTGCTTGAAACAGAGAGCCGTTTTTTTTATGTTAAAAAAAAAATGGTCATACTTCCTCAAGTCTAAATTTTATATGTTATGTTTTTTTTTTATATAAATCAATTGTGAATGTATGTCTTGATTTATTATTAAATGAATGTCCACATTGAATATGTGTCCCTAGTTTTGATGACCTATGAAACCCTTCTCATTAGTTGAGAATGTGGGCTCTCTATCCATTAAACCCTTCTCAGTTACGTAGAAGCGAACGTGGACCCATTCCTCGTCGTCGTTTTGAGATTGAAGGGGAATCTTTCATGTGTGCTCCGTGTGACTTTGATGAACCTTCTTCTTATGAAGAAGCACTAAGTTCACATGCTTCAAATAAATGGCTAGCTGCTATGAGAGATGAGATGAGTTCTATGGCAAAGAACCAAGTTTGGAAGTTAGTTGATCTTCCACCTGGGCGCAAATCTATTGGAAACAAATGGGTTTTAAAAATTAAGCGTCAAGCAGATGGATCAATTGACAAGTATAAGGCCCGACTAGTGGCAAAGGGCTATACTCAAAAAGAGGGTATAGATTATGAAGAAACATTCTCCCTTGTGGTAAGATTTACTTCTATTCGCCTCATTCTAGCTATAGTTGCACATCTAGATTTGGAACTTTTTCAAATGGATGTGAAAATTACATTTCTCAATGGAGAACTAAACGAGGAGATTTATATGGATCAACCTGTTGGTTTTAAGGCTGAAGGACAAGAGCGCAAAGTATGCCAGCTGAAACGTTCTATTTATGGCCTTAAACAATCGTCTAGACAATGGTACTTCAGATTTCATGAGGCCATTACTTCAATTGGCTTTGAAATGCTAGAAGAAGACCATTGTGTGTATGTCAAACGTACAGGAAAAAATTTTCTAATTTTATCTTTGTATGTGGATGACATATTATTAGCTGAAAATAGTATGGAGATAATAGTCGCCACAAAAGAGTGGTTGTCCTCTACTTTTGAAATGAAGGACATGGGTGAAGCAAATTATGTGCTGGGAGTTAAAATTTCAAGGGATCGATCTAGGAAATTTCTTGGTTTGTCTCAAGAGACTTATGTTAAGAAAATTCTAGAACGATTTCGTATGCATAACTCCAAACCCATAGACACTCCAATTGAGAAGGGTTATTCTTTGAGCCTAGAACATTGCCCTAAGAATGATGAGGAAAAGAAAGAAATGACCAGAGTTCCTTATGCAAGTGCAATTGGAAGTCTGATGTATGCTATGTTGTGTACACGACCTGACATTTGCTTTGCGGTTGGATTGGTTAGTCGTTATCAAAGTAACCCATGACCTGTTCATTGGCAAGCAGTTAAGAGGATTTTTCGATACTTTCGTGGGACAGCAGACCTCGTTCTTTGTTACCAGGGTAGAGACATGAGACTGAAGGGTTATAGCGATGCTGATTGGGCTAGTGACAAAGATGAGCGAAAATCCACGACGGGTTACTCATTTATGCTTAGTGGAGGAGCTATTTCTTGGTATAGCAAGAAACAATCATGCATTGCTTTGTCCACGATGGAGTCAGAGTACGTTACTTGTTCAACAGCAGTACAAGAAGCTGTTTGGTTGAGGAGATTCTTCCAACGCCTAGATGTTACGGCTCTTGCAGATGAAGCCGTTAAAATATATAGTGATAGTATGGCAGTTTTGGCATATGCCAAGGATCCCAAATACCATGGCAAAACCAAACACATAAATATTCGTTTTCACTACATTCGAGATGTTGTTGCGCGGGGTGAGGTGATCCTACAACATATCTCTACTAGCAAGATGGTAGCTGATCCTCTTACTAAGGCTACTAGTAGAAATGTTTTCCAAACTCATGTTAGGAGTTTGGGACTTCATCGGATTTGATATATGTTGTATTGATGATACCTTAACTTTATTGTATATTTAACACTGTTAGTATCTATCGCAATGAGATTATTGTGTTTATCTCAAATTATTAATTATGATACTAAGTGTAAAGCACACATAATAAAGATGTCACATGCAGATATCAGTCTACTCACATAGATGATCACCTTGGCGTTTGAGTTGCGAGCAAGATAAGACAAATTGTTTACTTTGGCACTTGGAAAGCGAGCTAGTAAATATCTTGATGCTTTGGGGGCATTTAAAATAAATTTAAATAATATCGCCTTAACTTAGCTAAGATGAGACTTACAAGAGACGTATATGAAGCATTTGCACAACTTCATAAAGCCTGATTAAAGCGGAATATGAGATCTTAGGCAGGCACTAGATGAGTGACTGTGCTAATAAACTCAAGTTAGAACGTCTTTGTGACGACTAGACTAAGATTCCTACGGCGTTTTGAATATGACAAGCCCAATTAAGCGGGAATTTCGTCGTAACATACATTTCATACTATATGTGCTATAGACGACTTTTTTGAGGGAGTGATTGGATGGATCCCTACTCCATCACTATGTGAGCCCTAATAGATCAATAAATGATCTAATGCCCTTGAACCTGGAACTATGTCATGAAATGAAAACTTGATGTTGCTACTTTAGCATGTTTTCTTAGGGTCACGTATGATACGGTCTCGCGGAACATGTCTAGGAAAGCAGTCAAGTCTAATTGAATTGACATGAGTGTCTAGGGAAGATTGTTTGGATTCTTACTTGTTATTTTATGTCTCATAGCTCAAGCGATTATGTCGTTTTGACTCGATATAATTATGAGCATATTATATGATATGAGGTCAAGAATTGCTTTAAGCTATAAACTTGTGAGGGATTAAGGACACTTGATCTAGTGAGATCAAATAATCTGGGGCATAGACGAGATATAATGAGTGATGTACTATGTTAGTATGATGGTGACTTAATATAGTACTCCTACCCTTTGTCTTCTCGTCAAGTCGCACGTTTCATTTTCTGTATGAGGGATAATTGATTGAGAGAACATGAAGAGATTGTTAATAGATATAACGTCCATAGTGGACAAGTGGGAGATGTAAAACCCATTACCAAGTTGTGTCCACTACCCACATAGGTGGGGAAGTTATTTGTTAACTCCCCACCACTATCACAACTTTAAGGGAAGTTATTTAACTTCCTCATTTGCAGGGAAGTTAATTAACTTCCAGATATGAAAATTCTTTTAAAGAGAGAGTGTACGGACATATTTTGAGTGTGGAAAAAAGTCTAAGAAAAACTCTCCTCTCTCTCTACATTTTCCTAGAGAAATCATCTAGATCTCTTGATCTTGAAGCGTGGAATTATTTAGGAGACTCTAGTAGCCTCCTAAGTGACGTAAAAGTGCAAACGACACAGTGACGTGGGCCGTAAGACGAGCAAAGATCCGACCTCGCAAAAATTCCGCTCCTTGAGGTAGTTCGATTTAATCTCATTTAACAATAAAGAATGGATATTCTCATAATATATTTTGAGAATATTTTCATTATATAATCTATTCTTTTTTATTTTTTGAGTTAATTTATATTTTGGTTTAATTTATAAATTTGGATTAATTTAAAATAGAATATAATTATATGATATTGTATATAGAGAAATATTGTAAATATCAAAATATATAAGAATATCATTAATAGGTAGAGAAAATATTTGAAATAAATAAAAAAGTAAAAAGTATAATATTAAAATGATATAAAAATATATATAATCTAATATATGGTATATTATAAAAGTTAATAGGTAAAATAAAAAAAATATGTTTTTATAATATATTTTGAACGGTAAGATATAGAAGCCTCTTATAATCACATGTAAATTAAAAGAGCCGTCTTACACCTAAAGCACAAAATCGTAATTCAGACAAGTCGAGAGAGAGAGAGAGTGAGGAACATACACAGAAGCGAATTCAGGAGTAGTGAGAGACGGTTCAGGGTACCGCTCCTCGAGAATCCCTACAATAACATCAGAGTCAGACACCCATTTGTCATCGAACTTCACGATCGGCACCTTCCCTTCCGGGTTCACCTCTAAAAACCTATATATGCATTCATGATCATCACCACCCAACGAGACTCATTTGTCCAAACACTTGAAAATAACACAAATATATATATATATATATATATATATATATATATATATATATATATATATTGTATAAACAAATCTTCAGATTCAGACTGCGTAAATACCATTGGGGTTTGTCATTGAAATTGATGAGGTGCAACTTGTACGGGATTTTCTTCTCCTCCAAAGTTAAGAGGACCCTCTGGGAAAACGGACCTGAAAACAAAAGGCTAGCCCAAATTAACCCAGAAAGTTAATCACAGAGAGAGAGAGAGAGAGAGAGAGGTAATTTGAACATACAATCTCCAAGAATATCAGGTGCACCATCGGCAGCCTTGACAGCGACCTCGAGAGCCATTTTTTTTTTTTTTTTGGAGTGAGGGGGCGGCGTTAGTAGAGAAACTCAGCGTTATTAGTGACGGGATGGCAATTGGTATGCATCTGCATGGGCTAGATTTATATAAGCTTTATAGGTTGAGATATGAATTAGGTGGTTTCAAGTTTTGCGAACGGTCCAATCTTGTTCACTAGAAAGTTCACGCCTTTGCTACTGAATGTATGGAATACCCTTGGGCTTTCTAGAGTCGAACTAGACTCCCGGTTTAAATGCCAGAAACTTCGAGCGACGTACTAATTAATCTATCTGATCGTTCTACCACCCAGCTACCACGTACGTATTGCCACAGGAAAATACCAATCTAAGTGGTGCACCACAGCGTCATAGTCCACGACGCCTGTCTTATAAACATATGTAGTAATGAGATGTTGACACAAAATCGTTTGCCATCTCCCGAAATAGTCATACGATGAGATGTTTTTGTGATGTTCGATAAAACATGAGATATAAACTCAAACTGCCTCCATGGTTCAAGTTCATGCCTAAAGGAAAGGGATTTGATGTTTTCGATTGGTTGTGCCACCATGGCAGTGTCTGTACCGGTCAATTCGTTTTCTCTTGAGGTGGGTGCATAAGCAGGGCGTAGTCAAATTATAATGATGATGCGGTGGGTATAAGATTTTAAAATAAGAGAAATTATATTTACAATTATCAAGTATACAACTGTCGTATAATTTTTTTTAACTATATAAATATATGATTCACATAGAAAAAATTAATTTTTTAATATTAAATTCTATACTTTTTTAAAAAAATTACTACACTTGTGTATTCTATAATTACAAATATCTAACATTACTCTTAAACTAATATTTTTATTTTTTTAAAAGAGGACTAATTCTTTTCAAAAAATTTATAGTTTCGTTAAAGACTGGATATAGCTTTATTCTTTTCTTTTCTTTTCTTTTTAGTTATTTTCCTAAATAGAATTAAATATATAAAAACTTTTGAGAATGCCTGATTGAAACCCTTAATTAAAGGATAGAACAATTGGGTGGCTTCAAATTGAGAGTGTATACAATAAACGAAAATATTGTTGCAAGCGCCTGATGCAAACGGCGCACAATCAGTATTATTTAATAAATATTTTTTTCTCTCTCTTTTGTTATCTCCTTGTCAATTTATCAGTTTTGTCCTTTCTCTCTCTTAATCAATTATAAGTATTTATACAAACTCTTTCGCAGATGTACTTCACGCCGGCCTTCTCCCTTGCCTCCCATCGTCTTGTTGGCCTTCTTTCTGTGCATCATTTCAAAGACTGATACCACCATACAGAGTAAGACAATAAAAATAATTTGTATTTATTCTACTATAATCTTTTATGGCCATTTAACAACAAACTTGCATTTTTTTATTTCTTGATGCATTTTTAAGCATTCTGAACACTGCATCCTATTTTTGATCTAATGGCCAACTCAGATTAAGAGAGAGAAAGCTGAGAGAGGGAAGAGTTAAGAAAAGGAAAAAAAAAAAAAAATGAAGGAAGCGGGCTAGCATGCGAAGAAAGAAAAAAATAACTTAAGAATGAAAAAAAGCTAGATTTTGCGATATGAGAATGAGATCTAGAGACAAGAAAGAGATTAGAAAAAAAAAAAGTGACGAAAAAGAAGAAAAAAAGGAGCAGAAAGAGATTAGAAAAAGAAAAAAATATAGAGATGAGAAAGAAGAAAGAATTAAGAGAAAGAATTTGGCCTTACACCTTCAATAAGGCCAAATTGCCCAGTGAACTTTTCTTTTGAGTTGGATTCTTCCTGAAGAGGTCGTAGCACACAGTAAACTCATACATGCCTGTACTAGAATATGGACTAAGCTCGAGTCCAATTTCATTGGATGAGGGTAATGCGTTCGTTCCTGTTATGGGACAGGTTGTCCACAACCCAAGCCAAACCCGGAAAAGAGTTACTGGGTAAATGCACACACTCCCAAAGGAAAACAGAGTACATAAATAGACCACCGACAGAAAAATATACCAGGGCGTTCGGTTAACAGAGGAAGAAAAGAAGCAAAATCAGTAGCTAGCACATACAACACATAAGATCACATAGACATGGGATCATTGGTCTTAACGTTCATAAGTCTCAACCACAGCTCACAACCACACTTCAACAGCCATTTTAATTTAGATCTCTTTTAAGCATTGACCTTCGGCGCCCATCCTGCAATTGCATGTTCTTTTGCAGGCTTGGTTTTCTCAAAAGATTCCCGAGAGAAAAGCAACTGCAAAATAAGATGGACAGAACGTTACCGACAAAATTATTGAAAACACATACAGCCCTTACATCAACATATTTTAAGGCACAGAGGATTCTGAAGGAAGAAAAGGGGATTTGCCGAGGCAATGCATTTATTACTGCTATTCCTAATACAACAGAAAAACACAAAGGCCTTTCTTGTCCCCCCAATGCCTCAACTATAAACGTTGAAATATATAACCATGGAAAATATGACTTCAGAAGTTGGCTTTTGACCAAAGTGGTTCACCTCAGAAAAGTCCACTTCACTAAAATCTTCTAAAAACATATGCTGAACACCAGATATGGGCCATTAAAAGGCCACAAAATATCTAAACATATTATAAACCCTCTGTTGATGAGAAATTTCTGTAGGGTTCCATCAGCTGGTAGAAAATGAAATTTCAGTGCGGATTTAAGTATTTGTTGACTGAGGACACATACTTAGCATAGTAAAACAAGTCTGCTTCTAATGTGGGTTGACATTTTGAAGCATATAAATAGGTTACAAAAGAAAGCAGTTAATCAGAGGGCAGTAAAACAGGGTCAGGCTGGAGGAGAAATCATCTCCAGCATGAATTACCTACCAGAGATTTTAGTCTTCCACTGAACTTGTACTTCCAAGTTAACAGATAAACCAAACCAACCCTTCTTCTGTATTGAAATTTGGAAGGATGTAGTTCGGTGGAAGGTAAAAACCCTTCTACTCATGATACGCGAATTTAGTTGATTTTTTACTTCAACATGCAGTTTATAAAAAGTGGACCCTCAGATTACCACTACAACAATCAAACCCATATAGCGTCTTTCCTAATACCACCTTAGGTCATTTTCGCCATAAGATGCATTTGTAGCTGAGTGGAAACAGTGTGAGAAGAACCAATCGTCTTGGACACATGCAAGACATGGTCTGAACTGCTCACAATGCTTCATTGCATTTTGTATGTGGCCCAGCATGAACCACATGAAAGAGTATATCAATATGACTACCACACTACACTATCAACTGTATATACTATTGCCATGATCCTGGCGACCCAAGTCCAAGCCCAGTATGGACAGCAATAACTAACGCATCTCCACATAAATTATTGGAAAGGAGTTTTCTCTGTTCGTCATTCAAATAATAGAAACCAAAACAGAAACAACTCTCATAGGAGCATAGATCCAAACAGCTACCTAACAAAAACAAGACTGCAACCATTATGCAACAAATACAACAACTATATACCTTCTTGTAGTTGTGGAAATGAGTTAAGCTTTCAGGGACAGTCCAGTTCTTGAAGTGACCAAGGGCCACTTCGAGATGGAACAGCTTTGGTGCCAAACTGAAATCAACAGCACTTATCTTCTCTCCAGCGATATATGGTCCCTGATTCCATCCTCCAACTTCTCAGCCAACAGTATCGAGAAAAACAGGGAAAACCAATAACTATCTCAAGGGTCTCATTTAAATGTAAACACACATACATGTGCCTTAAGGTGTTCATCGAGGGCCTTCAATTCATCAAGCAAAGCTTGCTCCGATCCGTCATTGGGATCCTTGCTCTTCAAAAACGTAACAAACGCCCCAAAAATCTTTGATCCCCTGCGAGCTCACCACAAAAAGGAAGGTAAAATTTAGAAACTTCTTTTGTGGATTCAACTCCAGCAAGAACTGACAACCACGGATTGCAGATTCATCCATGTCCTTTTGGATGAAATTCACCAAGAAAACCAAAAGAGATGAGAGAATAAATTTAATTAACTTCAAAACGATGGATGACTAATTCGCACAACAAAAGACAGCAAATTTCATGTGTAAAACGATTATTCTAAGCGGCAGAGTAAAAGGAATTCGTAAATACAAAATCCAGACACACACGATGAGAGAGAAAGGGGCGGGGGGGGGGGGGGGGGGGGGGGCGGAGATACATACACGGAGGCGAATTCAGGAGGAGTTATGAAAGACGGTTCAGGGTACCGCTCCTCAAGAATCCCAACGATAACATCAGAGTCAGCCACCCATTTGTCATCGAACTTCACAACCGGCACCTTCCCTCCTGGGTTCACCTCCAAAAACCTATAAAAACAAAATCACCAGCAAACACGATTACAACCCCCATTTGCTCAGACACTTAAAATAAGCACAAAACCAGCAAAAAGTGATCTTTAGGCTCTGAGTTTGTGCATACCATCCGGGTTTATCAGTAACGTTGATAAGACGCAACTCGTACGGAACTTTCTTCTCCTCCAAAGTTAGGAGGACCCTGTGTGAAAATGGACCTAAAAACAAAATGCTCACCCAAATCAACACAAGAAGATTCCATCAAAACCCAGAAATGTGTTCGGAGAGAGAGAGAGAGGTAGTGTTGACATACAGTCTCCAAGAATATCAGGTGCGCCGGGAGCAGCCTTGACAGCAGCGATGACCTGAAGAGCCATTTGTTCGGAGTGATAGTGGAGGACAAACAGAGAAACTGAGAATTATATGCAATAGAACGGAAAGGTTGGGGTTAGAATTGATAGTTTGATGTGTTACGTGAAGACAAGTTGCAACAAATCACATAAATCAGGCTGGTCCGTCAAATCTCGTTTACTAGAAAGTTCGAAACCCTACCTTTGTGGACGGATTTTAAGGGTAGATGTTTTAACTCGTTTTAATTTAATTTGTTATATTATTATAATTTTTATATAAAATATAATAAATAATTTAATTTTTTTAATTTTTAAAATATTATTATTATTAAATAATAATATTTTATTTCATTTTTATTTTTTATTTTAATTCATTTCTTCTCAACTACTTAGTCTCGTCTAACAATATCCGAAAAAGTGGACATCCCTTTATACTATTTCAAAAGGTTTTCTCAAAAGGATACCGGGACAATGTATTTTTACAATTTTATTCTAAGATTAAATTATTTATACAGAATGACGTTATTTTTAAATTATTTTATAAAAATACATTTGATTTAAAATATAATTATATAAAAAATGATGCCTCTTGTCATTTTTTTGTGTTGGCAAATTTGTCGTCGTTATCACATGATATGACTAATCAACCGTTCCACTTTGGATGAATCTGGTCTCCATAGGCGTCACATTCGTGAATCATTTCTGGGCTACGACGTGTCATTTATTAGTTAACCATTACCACGTGGCTCTTCCAACTTCCACGTATACAGTAGAGATTTGATTTTCTTTTACGAAAAACCTTCACGGCGGTGCAATAAACAATTGCTACGTAGGTATTCCTAAAAAAATTTGAAATACACCGACGTACACCCCAAACTCTCTCCCATTCCTTCTTTCTCTCGTTCTTTTTCTCCCATTTGCACTCGACGGACAGAAGCTCCCCAAAAAAAAAAAAAACGCCAAAACCCCAGCAGCATCAAGGGCAGGGGGGAAGGGAGAGGGAAATAAATAATGAGAGGGAGAGGTTTTGGAATGTATGCGGGTGCATTTTAATTCTTCTTATAATACTTACATGGCATTTGTTTATTGGCCGGTGTGAAGTTAGGTTTCAAACCTATCCAACCTAAGCACGATTTTTTTTTTATGAAAAATTCTAAACATAAGCCCCTACATCATATACTATCTATTTTTTAAATTTTTTTTCTTTTATTAAATATTTGTTATATAAATAATAAATACAAAAATTGAAATAGTTTAAAAAGAAAAAATCTAAAAAAAAATAAAAAATATGAGATATGTGGTGTATGAGACTTATGAGTAGCAATGCTCTTCTTTTATTACTCGTAATTAAAAATTTTAAGTACGATTATATAGGAAGTTGAGATAAGGTAAATTAAATCAAATATTTAAAATTAAATAAAATAATATTTTTAACATTATTATTTTAAAATTTTAAAAAAAATTAGTTATAATATTTTAAATAAAAATTTAAGTTAATTATAATAATTTAATGAAATGAAATAATTCAATAAGATAATATAGTTTTAAAAAAATTAATCCACGCATATAAGTTAAAAACTGTCAGATATGTTTTTTTTTTTTAAAGTGTCAGAAATTACACGTTTTTCATGTGTACGGTGCCCCCGTTGCATGCCAGGATTTACTTCCGTTCTTCATCCCAAAAAATAAAATAAAAAATAGAGAAACTGGCGATGGACTATGGAGGTTTTCTTGTTTAGGGCAGACTTGCCACTTAGAATATTTTTAGGTTTAAAATGAGGATTTTTAGGTTACCGTTTTGTTCTTCAATTCCTCTAAATTTATCTTAATTTATCTCATATAATCATCATAAGTTTAACAACTTTTTACACAAAATATAATAAATAATTCAACTTTTTTAAAATTTTAAAATAATATTAATATTAAAAAAATATTTTATTAATATTTTATTTAATTTTCATCTCAACTCAACCCAACATCAAAATGGGCCCAGATGAAAGTTTAAAATATTATATTTTAATATTATTATTGTTTTAAAATTTGATAAAAGTTAAATTGAGATTTGAAAATGTTGAATTGTTTATAATATTTTGTATGAAAATTTGAGAAAGTTGTAATGATGAAATAAAAATTTTGTATTTGAAATGAGAATTTTGAGTTACCAACCCTAACAATTTGGAGAACGGTTCAATTTGGCAACATAAAAGTTTCGTCTCAAACTCAAAATTATCATCTCATCATTACAACTTTCTCAAATTTTTATACAAAATATAATAAATAATTTAACTTTTTTTAAAATTTTTCAAATCCCAAAACAATAATAATATTAAAATATAATATTTTAACATTTCATTTTAAAACTCAAAATTTTCATCTCACTTACCAAACCGAACCTAAGATGAGAATTTTTAGTTTTAGTTAAAAGTTTAAAATATTTTATTTTAATATTATTATTATTATTTTGAGATTTAAAAAAGTTAAATTATTCATTATATTTTGTATGAGAATTTATGAAAATTGTAATAATGAGATGAGATAATATGAGAATTTTATCCAATTCCAAACCTAACAATGTTGGTTTGGTTACCAATTACCAAACTATTTCATCTTATTTCATATAATCATTATAACTTTTCTAAATTTTCATTCAAAATATAATAAACAATACTAAGTTTTCAAAGTAAAATTAATATTAAACAATTATATTATAATAATATTTTATTTAATTTTCAATAAAATATCTCAGCTCATCTCATTTGAATTGTGTAATCAAACGAGGTCTTAATATATTCTTCATTCTATTTTTTAAAATACATTACTAAAAATCATTTTTTCTATTTTACATATTGACTTTTACAATATATCATATATTAGTTTATCTAATGGGAGAACTATTGTAAAATGTAAAGTAAAGATAGAATACAAGATTTATTAAAATGTACTTTTGAGAGAATTTCTTTATATTTTAAAGAAAATTGTATTATAGAATATCTATTAAGAATGCTCTTAGATGAGACACAATATTTTTATATGATCTTATTTCATTTCATCTTATTTTATATTTGAATATATAATTCAAATATAAAATTTTCAAACTAATTACAACAATTTTTTCAAACTTTTAAATAAAAAAGTAAAAAATAATTCTAATTTTTTCAAATCTTTAAATAAAAATAATATTATAAAATAATATTTTTATACTATTTTAAATTTATAATATTATTTTTATTTAATTTGTTAACCTCTCATTTTTTAAATTCTAAAATATATTTAATTTAAATTATTCATAAATTATCTTATTAAATATTCTCACTTTCAAACTTGCCGTTGGTGTATATATCGTACGTCACCATTTGTTACTGTCAGAGACTCAAGAGCCTTGTAAAAAGCGAGAATGAAGTTTTTATTTGTGGATAATAGCAAAAATATAATTATAAATTTATCTGTTGTATTTATTTTTATTTAAAACTTTGAGATCTAGAAGATATTAAAAAAAAAAATCCAGCTGTGTTAAATATTAACATAATTTAAAAACAATTTTATTACGTACAACTAAAATTATGTATTAATTTATATATTAGTATTTATTTATATTTAAAATTTAAATTAATATTATTTTTAATAAAATTTATTTTTTAATTAATTAATATAATTAATATACATATTAATACATAATAATTATGCTTACAATAAAATTTTTGAAATGACACGTTTTTCGTGCCTACATGGGTCGCCCTGCCGCATGCTCTGAGTCGCTCTCTTTCCCATCTTCAAAGAAAATCATTTTTAAAAAATAGAAGAAATATTTCATATTGTCGATTGGTTACTGTCAGATCGTTGAAAAATGCAAAAAAATAACTTCGTGGTGCACGCAGTAATTGGACTTTTTTCATTGTCGATATTATCCCCCTGAATGGGTTCGCTTGTTTCATTACTGTCATCATTTTCCATTCGCACGATTCTCAAAAAGGCAAAAGCATTCGACTGAGTGGAACCTTTTTTATTTCTAGAGTTTTCTGGTTAGGCTCTGTTTGCATAAGCAGTCCGTGTCGTCTAATTTATTGATCTCTGCATCTAAATATTATTCAAAATAAAAATCTATTAATCAATATAACTATTATTAATATATCTATTAATTTAATATAATTAATTAAAAAATAAATTTTATTAAAAAAAATATTAATTAAAATTTTAAACATGAATAAATTAGTATTAATATGTAAATTAGTATACGACTTTACTTGTATGTAGCAAAACTCTTATTTAAGTATATATTTTTATTTTTATTTTTATTTAATCATTATAATATTTTAAAACTTTTATATAAAAAAATTTACATTTTTTAAACTATAAAATAAAATTTTATTACAAAATTATAATATAATAATATTTTAATTTAAAATTTTTAAAATATAATAAAATTTTAAAATTAAATTATTTTATTATTATTTATAGATTTTTGAATGATCCAAACGATGCCTTACTGTTGCAAAAAGATAGAAAAATACTTGCGCTGAAAGTTGAAATATTCCCCTC
Organism: Carya cathayensis; assembly: GCA_011037825.1. NCBI lineage: Eukaryota > Viridiplantae > Streptophyta > Magnoliopsida > Fagales > Juglandaceae > Carya > Carya cathayensis. The sequence continues at coordinate 1,235,104 of QGSO01000315.1, read as the reverse complement.
AACGGGCCAAAGCTTGGCATTGCAGAGTCTCGTCTTTTATAAAGTTTGATGCCACTTGCTTTTGTTTTCACAAAAATTGATAGAAATAAAAAAGTACTTTAGGCTCACGAGGTTACCAAATGGCTACCGGTCACTTCAGTAGAATTCTTGTTGGATGCCAGAAGGGGAGATCTTTTTAAGAGCATAGGCATTGTAATTTTTAAAATTTGTAACTTTTTAATTTTTAATTAATAATTTAATATTTAAAATATATATTGTATTAGTCATCACATTCTCTATAATAATAAAATATTATTATTTTTTATTATTAATATTTTTTTAATAAATTTATATTTTTTAATTACTTTTTTATTTTATTTTTTTAATTTTCAATAATCTCCAACAATCATATTCATTTTTATTTTCACAATCCAACAACCTATAATATAATAATCTCATATTTATATAGATGATAAAATCTTATATGTAAATAAAAATTTCATATATACAATCCATAAGAATGTTACATCTATAATATAATAATATCAAAATAAGATAAGAGAAAAATATGAAATTAATAAAGAATTGATATAGACTTGCTACATAACTTTTTGTATTTGAAAAAAAAGATGAAATTATTGTAGCTCATATTTGGGATAAAAAGGGATTGGCTAATTCAATATAGGCTAACTTTTAATAAAATGAGTTAAATTTAAACATGAATAGCAATTTAAAAAAATCAATATAGATGCTATAACCCTTTACAATCCCTGGGATTCTCGACATTAAATAAAGGAAAACTTACACAGACCATTAACCGAAAATTTGTTTTATTATTTTTTTATTGAGTGATTAAATAAATGTTTTTAAATGAATATGTAATTTTTTTTATTTTAAAAAAATTTATAAATAATTTAAAAAAATGGCGAAAGAAAAAATTAAAAAAAATAAAATTAACTAATCAATAAATAATTTCGGTAGAAATCCACTGTAAACATAGCAACGTCCTTAAGTAAATCTCGCCTGTCATTTATTTGCAGAAAGTTACAGATATTTATCAATTGCATTCATGATTCTGGATGGATTATATTTCTTTAAAATCATAGCTTTAAATTCCGTTTTGTTTCGGTCAAAGGTTTTTTTGGTTCTGAAGTAGTATCCCATATAATGTACTTTTTTATTTCATTTTGCTTCAAATTTGGACTCATTATATTATGATCTAGTAGTTAAACCGTAATAACCACCGAAATGAAATTTAAAACTCTGTCTAAAATCCCAATTGCCATTTACTTACGATTAATTTAATTTTAAATATTTATTATAAATTAAATATTATCTCACCAAGATGATGGATGTGTTCTCTACACTAACTAGATTAATAAAATTATTTTTATATGTCTATATCTCTATATTTTGAATAATGTTACTCATTATTTTATGATGTGGCACTAAATAATTAAATATTATTTATTATATTATATTTATGAACCTATCATTTAATATCACGTCATGAGATAATAAGAAGACAATAATAAAATTGATAATGAATTTATTTTTTCTAAGAAAAATACAAGATTATAATTATATTTTGATACGTCCCCTCTATTAAATGATAAAAAATATAATAATTTTCCCTTGCGTTAGAAGTTTGAATGATAGAAATATAACAATAGAGTATTAAGAGTATAATTCACGCGATTATCTCTTATTAGCAGTCTCTTTCACTCATTTCCATCATAAATTACGATCATCTTATGTCCTCTTGCTCCCCCACCTGCTAACATCAAAATAATAACGAGTGGCCCACAATCGTGGGCTGAAATCGGGCCTACTCGCAACTTTAAAACTTATTTAAATCAAACTGAGGCTTTGGTCAGGCTTAATTGTCGATGAATGTATCCAAAAAACATATGCCCAGTAGCAGACTCGCCTACATAAATTTATGGGCTCAACATCCAGGCCCAAGAATACATATTTCTTTTAGACCAAAAGCTTTGGGCCCAGCCGCCAAACCCATATAATGTCTCTTGTCCCCTGCACTCTAAACAGGTATCACACAAATCTAATGCCTTATATATTGGAAGGAGAAAAGAAAATAATAGAAATGTAAGGATTTCGGTCCGGACCCGGTCTGTCTTCCCTTTACAAAATTTTTGGTTCTCGGTCCGGTCTCATGGTGGGGGTTTTTTTACCCCCAACCAGACAGGACAGACCGATATAAATATACATAATTTAAAATATTATATATATTATCTTATATAATAATTATATAATTTTCATCTAATCTGACACTATTGACAATATAAAATATTACCAATATGTAATTACTTAGTAATCAATTAACTAATGTATTATATCAATTAAGTAATCTATCACCATTAACTAATTCTAATATCTATCTCTAATTAAAGTTAACAGATACATTTTTTTTTTTTAAATACTTAATTTGCAAGTAAGTATAAAGCATGTACGGTCAATGACAATTATTTATTAGCCATATACAAAATGTTGAAATTTTAATATAGCCTATTATGCATTAACTATCATAATACAATTTCATGCTCTGAGTTAGTAACCAATTAGCATTTAATATCATAAATATAATTATAAGATTTTATTTTTTTAATAATTTAATTACACAATCCACATTAAATAGTTTACTTAGTTTTAATAGTTTATTTTTATCTGTTTTTTTGTTTTTAATTTTATTTATATGACTGATAACCTTTTTTGATGGATTTGGATAATTTTTATTTTTCTATTTTTTATTTTTATTTTATTTAGAGTTTGAATATTATTGGCATATTGCATATTTTTCAAAATTTTTTTATTTTAATAATAACTTAAGCTAAAAATGAAATAAAAGTAAAGACTTGAGCCCAAATTTGACTACTAATGTCAGTTGGGGGCCAAATGTCAAAAAACTAGCCCATTCTATTTGATATTGGGTCGAACTAATTGGACCGAATGATTCTAATCTAGCCTCGTCCATATCAAAGTTCGGTCCAGTCCAAAATGAAAAAATCTGGAATCTTGGATGGAAGAAGTTTGGTCTGATCCCAAAACCCCCTATGTACCGACTGGACCAGACCAAATTTACCCTTAAATAAAATGGTACTTTAAAAAATATTTTTATATAAATAATGTAAGATAATTATAATTTTATTAAAAAATTAAAAGTATAAATATAAAAAAGATAAAAGAAAATTTAAGATTTAAATCTTCTTCTTTTTATATTTTATAAAACATCTTATTCTAAATATGTATTTTTTCAAATTTTTTTAATGAAGTAAGAACTACTTCTTCTTCTTCTTCTTCTTCTTTTTTTTATTTTTTATTTTTTTATTTTAAGAGAGTTTCAAACTCAAGACTCTCCATTTTAAAGGGGTATGTCAATCAGCCACAAATATTTAAGAAGATATGTGGTGTCATATCAATCAAATATAGTGAAATATAACTTCCGCAGCAGAGTAACAATACTCTTATTTAAAAATATGTATTCAAACAGAAAATGTAATACGAATAAGTTTCCTTGTTTTCACTGCTCCTTTGTTATAAAAAAAAATTTTAGACTGATATAAAAGTTAAAAATTAAATAAAAAAATTAAATTATTTATTATATTTTATGTTAAAAATTTTTAAAAAATTATAATAATTAAATAAGATAAATTACAATGAGGTAGATGAATTTGAGAGCCAAACTTGCCATAAAAAGAATCATTTCATTATTCAACGGTTGAACTACACTGATAGGACGGACAGATTCGCGCGAAAGTTCATAAACGACAATATTAGAGAGATAGAGCGAATAAACCCCACCATCTCCCACATTTTCACTTCGTTTTCTTATCGTTCCCGTCCTTTTCCCAGGTATTTCTTCCTCAATCCTCATACACGTCTCGATTTCTTTGAAATCTGTTTTTTTTTTTTTTTTTTTTTTTGTACAAATTTATAATCTATTTCTGGATCCAACTATATATCTATTTCCCATGGCCCGGATTTTTGCTTGGCCGACCAATTTGCGTGTCCAAAGTTCTAGCGATCTTTGACGTTATGTTAGATAACATTTATGGTTGACCAAATTTGCCTATATGTCGGCGCGCCCTTCTATTGTTGGACTTACAATCAAAGACCAGGAAGCGATTTGGAACTTTATTGGTATATATATGATCGTCGGGAATGGAGTGGATTGGATGAGAATCATTGCATGTGATAAGGAATTTGAATTATGGGTGCGCTTTAAAATCCAGAATCATTGTCATGGTGCAGACAACTGTTAAAAAAAGGTAAGCTTTTCTCTGTTTTGCTAATCAATATGCAGGTCTTGGTTTTCTTTTTCTTTGCTTAGTGTGCCGAATATTGCGATTCATGGCATGTTTTGTGTGGGGGAGGGGGGCTTTGAGTTTTCGTTTGCTTTTTATGAGTGGATTTTGTTTCTTGTGGAAATCTAACAAGGACGTTCATATTTTATTGGGATCAATATGATTTTGTTTCAATGAATTGTAGGGTGTTTGAAAACTATGAAGTGTTTTGAAGGCTTATTATGTGGGATTGTCTCTTTTCTAGGAGTCTGTGATGGTAGGTTCCAATTACTCATGCACTTTACATTTTATTCTAATAACTACCTACCAAAAACTGTTGTCTCAATCATTTTGTCTCTGAAATGAAAATTGCATGAAACTTTAGTCATTTGTATTCATGGGGTTTCTAGAAACTTTTTCTATATCTCTCTGGACTGTCAGATGGAACTTCCAAAATGGGATTCACTACTTTTCACAATTTCATTAACTTATTGTATGTTTTACTTTTTCTAATTTGCTTTCAAAGCTGATGGATATTATTCAGTATATGATGTTCCCGATTCTATGGAAGTTTTCCTTTTCGCTTGCTCTTTTTGTTTAGGCCATAGTTTTTATTATTTATTTAGAAGTTGTTTTGGAATTCCATGAGCTATTTCCTGCTCTTGTAGAATCAAAATTCCAGGAAGCAGGGAGCTCTTATGACTCACAAATGTTCCAAAATTCTGCATCTGATATCATGGTTGTTGTGGCTATTTTACAAAGAAAGAAATAGTATGTAGCTTTTTGCTGCTTTTGTTCTTATGGTGATTTTAATCTTGCTAAGTTGTTTGCTTCATTTTTTCATAAATGGGATGGCAGTAATTACCATGTGTTCCCTTCTTCATATTGCATTCTCTTTGCTTGTCGCAGATGCATACTTCCACTTTCTAAAAGGCGCTTGAGTTTTTGCAAGTCTTTATTTAAACAAGTGGAAGGTTTTTCCAGTGAAATGGAATCCAGTAAAAGAACGCCCAGCGTTATCGCAAGATTGATGGGTCTTGAGGAACTGCCGCCTCAGCAGCCTGTCCAAAAACAACAAAGAGTTCTTTCTGAGTATTATTTACAGAGAGTTGCTTCTATTGGTGTCAGGGAGAAGCGCCCATCCCATGAACATCCTTCATTTAGGATGAGCATTGAAGAGCGAAAGGAATTAAGTTACATCTTTAGAGTATTGGAAACATTGAATAGGCATAAGCAACATAATCCCCCAGTTAAAGAGAGGAAAGGTAGCTCCAGTTCATCAGAAGAGAAATTGGCATTCATAAGGCAGGATTTTTTAGATGCAAAATGCATTTCAGTGGATAAGAAGCTTCAAAACCAGATGGAAGTTCAAGATGCAACAAAGACTACATATTCTAAGAAAGATTCTTTTCCAAAATATCCCCACGAACCAGATTCTTTATTTGGCAAGTTCTTCCATGATCGGCAAGGTGTACCTCTGGACAAATGTAGAAAGTTAGGGAGGGAAGCTTTACAAGGGAATGTTAAATTGCTGCACAAATCTGACAATGGCCAAAATTCCCATGCAGATCTTTGCATCAATGATATATGCAAAATTTCAAGATCTCAATTGGAGTCAAACAGTGAAGCATGCCATCCCCCAACAAAAGTTGTTATTTGGAAACCAAACCATGGCAAGACAGAGAATGATGCACGGTGTTTCTCTTCATATAGTTCTTGTGAAGGTTTGCCTTTGGGTGATAGGAGGCTTAAAGAGCTTCGTAGTACTGAAAATGGGAATTTAGACATTAAAGTCAATGAGGGGAAGAATTTGGCTTATGGCAAGGAATCTACTAGGCAATGCCCAGTATATTCAAAAGAGGATGCTACCAAACAAACAAGGCATGGCTCAATCTGGATTTCACCTAAGGTATCAAGATCAGAATTGAGAGTTGATGGCACATTTTCCAAAGATTCTGAGCTGATGATGCCTTCAAATTTCTCTGATCGGAAGAATCGATACAAGTTCTTGTTTTCATTTTCACATGGATCATATGTTTCCAGGGGAGCAAAAAAGCAAATCTTGGAACGATGGAAGTTGAATAAGACATTCCAAAAAGATGGATTGGTTGGTAGAGCGAGTACTCTGGGTGGATTGCTTGCAACGGCTAATGGTGAAATTGGAACAAGAAATGTCCATCACATGCATAGTAAGTACGGCCTGAGCAATCAAACTGCTCCTAATGATGTACACGTGAACTCAGGTGTTCTTTTGGGTGTCGTCAACAGGGATGGCTTGAAAGATGGGTCTGTCAGAAACTTTCCAAAGATCACATCTCCTCCTGCATCTTCTTCTGCCAGTGGGAGTCCTAGAACCGGGACCAGACACAAAGGTCTTCAGAGTGACAGGTATTTGAGCCTGGAAAGGTCTATTAATTGGGCACAACACAAATCAAGAAATCAAAATTTAAACCAGAAAGATGGTTTAGGATATTACAACATGTTCAGCCACAAGAAATCTCATCCTTTTCCCTGCTTGGATTTAGAAGTTAATCGTATTGCAGAAGATATGCTTGTGGTCGTGGATGAGGTGAAGGGCCAACTTGACAAGGATCTGTCTAATCAGGATTTTATGGGTTCTCAGTTAAGCTCCAGTGTTTCTAACTCTGATATGGGAAATAGTTGCATTGTACAGGACACATGGGTGGCGGAAGGTGAGATGAAGCACGAGCTTCAGAACAGCAACTTGTCAGCACAGAACATCTTGCTTCCTCGGCCCTTGGTTTGTAGTGCTGCCTCGGTGAGTGTGGTAACTAATGTGGTGGCTGCTGCAGAGGGTAAGGTTGCGAGCGGGGCCGGCGGGCCTTGTGGATATTCTAAGGAAGAGCAGTTTGAATCAATTCTCTGCATCTTAGACACAAATTCTGATTCTTCCAGTCATGTCTTGGATACATCAATTCAGCAGGTTTGATGTTTCTCTCTAATAAGATGGTTAATTATTTACCAATAAAAAGGATGGTTCATGATTTAGTTTATATATCATTGGTAAGCTTTAAGAAGTATATTTCTAGGCATTCCTAAAAAATGATATTTTTCTGGCATACTTGTTTGTGATGTTAGGCGATTGTCTGCTTTCTGGGTCGGTGACATTTGTATGTTCAGTCTCTACCTTTAAGTATCATGAGATATTTTCAAGATGTTAGACATATCAGTTTCAGTTTTTTTTAGAAAGGCCGTCCTTAAATTTTCTACAACAAGGTATAGTTTCAAATGTGGTTGGAATTCATTCATTCAGTTTTATCTAAAAATAAAGTTCAAATTTGTCTAAAGTCACTAGAATCTAATACCGTTTATCTCCATTATGTATCATAGGAAATGTCAGTTGGATTTCATGAAGAAGGTTCTGTTTTCTCACAGTGCTCTCACACAGAGCCAGAATCCAGATTGAGCTTGGTGAATGCTTATTATCCTAGCCCAGTTTCGGTTCTGGAACCTGCTTGCATAGAAGACCTTTCATGTAGTTTTGAATGCTTAGAGACTGACGACATCTATGGTAAGTCCTAGTAGGATTGCATCTCATAATATTCACCCCCCTTCTTTAGTCCAAGTTCCATGTATATATCTTCCCCCCTCCCCTCCGTCTCTCTCGGTGGGTTCATGGATGCAACTTTCTGATGTCAGATTTCTCAGAAAGCGCAGAAGGATCTGGAATGATTGTGTCAAGTGATGAAGCTTCCGGAGAAGGATCTGTAAATGACCCTGAAGAAAACGAAGGGTTAGTGAGTTTATTTAGAGTGGAAGAAAGCAGGAATTTCTCCTACCTTACTGATGTCTTAACTGAGGCAGGTTTTCATGATGGGATCCTTGATATGAACTTTGCTACCTGGCATTCTCCAGAATATCCAATAAACCTTTCAGTTTTTGAGACGTTAGAAAAAAAGTTTGGTGAGCAAGCTTCCTGGAAGAGGTCGGAAAGGAGGCTTCTCTTTGACCGAATTAATTCAGGTCTTATGGCGATTCTCCGGCCATGCATGGGTGTGCCCAAATGGGCAAAGCCTACATCCAAGAGATTTAAGCCCAGGCTGAGTCAGGACATGATTGAGGAAGAGTTGTGGATGTTGCTAATCAGCCAAGAAAAGGAAGCGAGCAAGGACTCAACAGAGAGAGTGCTGCAAAAGGAACTGAATTCTATAGATTTAGGAGATGATATTGATTTTATAGGTAGTGAAATAGAGAGATTATTGATTGATGAGCTTGCGACAGAGGTGATTAGCATGGACACTTTTTGAGCAGACGTGTTGTTTTTGGTGGATATCTTCATTATTTGAAAACCATTCAGAAAAATATCTTTATGCATACACCAGTCGTTTTTTTCATCTGAGTGTAGTAGTGTGAAGAGGAGATAGGTATAGATTAGTTTGTTCATAATCCTACATGAGTGTATTGATATTATCAAGGGATCATGCATTTTTGAGATCTATGTATTATGAGCTTTGTATCAAATTCTTTGTTATTTTATTAACATTTATTCAGGGATTGAAGTTTCATGATATTCCTTTAAGTGATGTCTTACTGATTTGCCATTCCCCTTTGACAGTAGATACATTAAAGTCCAATCAGCCTCGAAAAACCATTTGCAGTCGCAAGCAATATCGTGGGTGCGACTCAAACAAATGTTATAGAAGTCCATGGGTGACCTAAACCGTCCTAGCCTAATCATTTTTTTCATCTACTTTTGAGAGTCAACAATTTATTTCGTAGTCCAAGTTACCCAAAGCATGCGTCAACTAACTCCACCTCATCAACTCCCATTTCAAAGCTCAACCCGTGTGTTCTATGCGAGTTCTATTATCTCGATCATCTATGCTCATGCTAAAAGCTAGCTGGGTATTATTTAAAAAAGACTCCTAATTTGGACCTTTCTAATTGCTAAAAAATTAATATCCACCCCACTAAAAAGTGTATAATTTTTGTTGCAGGAATTGTTGAGTCAACGATACAGGTTAAAGGCGAGACTTCCCGCCCCTCAATCATTCTTTAACGACTACAAATACTTTAATTAGTAACCAGTGTAGTTTTTTAAAGACAGAAAATGGAATTTATAAAATCACCAACTTTTCGCCTTAATAAGTTTACTTAATTAACTTGCAAAACAGGCACCAAATCCATCTCATCAACTCCTATTTCAAAGCTCAAGCTATATATATTACCCCTTTACCAGACTTCGTCCCATCACCGACACATACACCAAAGTTAGTCTTCTTACAACTATATTCTGTCACATCTCTTATCAAACAGTACTACATCCAAATGGAATATCATAGATACTTTTCTAACTCAGCCATGGCCGCCACAGGCTACCTTGTTTTGTTCCTCACTGTCACCATTTTGTCTGCAGCCACCTCTGCCCGACTCCTCGACGAACAACCACAGGTGCCGGTCATCCCACCGGAGGCAACTGATGAAGTTGTGACGCCTATACCTTCAGCCACCGGCCAGACCAATCCTAATCCTGGTGTGGCTGCAGCCACTAGTGCCATTGATGCTGAACCCAACCATACTCTAACCTTTTTCATGCATGACATACTCGGGGGTTCGAACCCTTCGGCTCTACCCCTGACCGGGATAATAAACAACCCTTCCTTCAACGGTCAACTCCCATTTGCCAAACCCAATGGGGCAATCCTCCCAGTGACCAATGGTGCATCCCAGGATAACGGTCTCCTGGATATCAACAACGTGCCATTCCTTACAGGGCTCGGTGGCGCTTCATCACCTCTGTTGCAAAACAAAGGCTTTGGGAACTTTCCGGTCGCTAATGGGGGTCAGCTCCCGTCAGCGTCTACCCTCCAGCAGCTCATGTTTGGCACCATGACAGTGTTCGACGACGAGCTGACCGAGGGGCACGAGCTCCGATCAGGATTGGTAGGAAAGGCACAAGGGTTCTACGTGGTGTGCTCCGAAGATGGAACCACTCAGACCATGGCCTTTACTGTTATGTTTGAGAGCGGGAGTTATGCAGACAGCCTTGGCTTCTTCGGGATCCACAGAACGGCTGTATCGGAGTCGCAATTAGCCATCATGGGTGGGACCGGGAAGTATGTCAACGCAAAGGGATTTGCCACGGTTAAGACCCTCGTGGACACCACCCTGCATGAGACTGATGGGGTCGAAACTCTACTGGAGTTCACTGTTTATATTACTTACTGATATTGATGTGAACGTTTAGCGTTTGAGACTTCCAATTGTATTTTCAATTCCATTGTAATTCCAAGAAAAATGATCATATTTAATTTCCTCTCTCAAGAGAACTGTTCAGTTATTTGTGAATGTGGGAAAAAAGAAGTGTATTCTAACACTGGAAGCTTTAATTTCAATCCTCTTAAAAGTAAAATCCTGGCAACAGATCAAGGAAATTGCTTTACTTTCCGACCAAAGAAGTCAAATAAATAACCAAGATATATAAAATAAGAAAATGAGGCAAGTTCCAACAAAATTACTTCGGTTTCTTTCACTCCGAAAAAAAATATATTTCGGATTACTTTATTTCCACATTGATATTTTGAGGAGCTTTTTGTCCCTTGGCGGCCTGGTATTGTAAGAGTACAAGCAAATGCACTCACCTTTCATCATTTTTAAATGAGAGAAGGGCAACTCATCAAATCCTAATTAAAAGCGATTCTTAAATGCAAAATATTATTCATATCAGCGATATAGATCGACTACCTGCAGGATTAATAGATCAGACTGACTGGTTCCAAACATAAACCAGAAACCGGAGTACGCAGTGATCTAGTCATCCCAGACAAAATATTTGATAAACCATGATCTTCTGAATTTATGGAGATCAATGCCTTGAGATATGAGGATTCTAGCTAGAGTTTTAAATTTCATAATCATATGCATCTTAGGGGTGAAAAATAATCAATCTTAGATTAAAAAAATTAAGATGAAACGTTATTGAGAAGACAAATACAGAGTATTATATGTATATATATATATATATAAATATCAGAAATTATATCCGTTATGAATATGATCAGTTCAATGCATCAACTTTACCATCCAAAACGACACTAAGTTTAGATACCACGAGATAATTAATACAAAACTGATTTTTATTCAGCTTCATGAGATATTTGAAAGATAACATAAGACATGAAATAGCCACACCCAGTATACAATAACATGGTAAATCGTATTTACCCAACCCGACAACACAAACTAATCCGAAAGGTAAACACCGAACTGCAGGATTGTGTCGACGCCGTCCGTGGTCTGCTGATCCTCCAGGTGAAGTGTTTCGACTGTAGCATACCCCTTCGCATTCTCGTACTTCCCCGTCCCACCAGCCACCGAAAGTTGAGACTCATGCGACGCCGTTCGATGCACGCCAAAGAAACTGATCGTATCCTCGACCACCTGATGGTGATCACCGCCACCAGAACCATGCAGCAACACTGTCAACGCGATCGTCTGGCTCGTCCCGTCCAAGGAGCTCGCTAAGTAAAACCCTTGCGATTTGCCAACCACAGCGGAATCCATCTCGTGGCCTTCCGTCAACTCGTCATCAATCACCGTCAGTGATCCGAACATGAGCTTCTGGAGTGTGAGCCCGGATGGTAGTTGGCCGGCAGTGACAAAGGGTAGGTTGTTTCCGCCGTTAACGACGCCGTTGTTGGCTCCATTTTGGATGACAGTGGAGGCTTGGGGACCGACGCCGTTGAGGCTAGCAATGAATGGAAGATTATTTTTGTTGATAATACCATTAAGGTTTGCGTTTGCCAATGGGACCCCACCGGGAAGTGGGAAGATATTGCTGTTGGGCTTAGAGAAAGGAAGGTCATTGATTTGAGTGTTGGTTATGATCCCAGTGACCACCCTGGCCGATGGATGTGTGCCACCTAAGATGTCATGCACGAAAAAGGTCAACGTAGGGGTTTCTGATCCAGCAGGTTTTGCCACTATGGCACCGGATGTAGCGGTAACAGGTGCTGTTGGAACAACTGGGGCTGTGGTGGTGGGACTAGCTACTGGTGCCATTCCAACAATAGGTGTTGAAGTGGTGTCGGGTTCTTCAGGATCCAGTTGTGGTGCCACGTCAATATCGGGGACTTCGGATTCAGGTAGTGGTGGTTCCGTGTCATCTGCTATGGGGGTGGCTGGGACTTGGTCACTTGGCCGTGTCGTAGTTGGACCCACCTGTGGGGTTACATTTGGGAAAGTTGTTGTGGCAGGATTGGCTAATTGGGGTAGATCGGGGAGGACAATGGGTATTGGGTCCACTTCGTCAAGGACCCTGGCGGAGTTGGCGCAACCAATGGTGATGAGCAGGAGCGAGAGGCAGATGCTGGCTCTGAACGTCGCAGTAGTGGGAAGGGAAAGTTTCACCATTTTGGGTTCGTGAAGGCTAAAGAGGAATAAAGCCAAGAAATTGTGTTTTGAGTGCGCTGTGGGGAGTAGTCCCTTTGTTTACAAGTATATGTAGTCTGAGGAGAATTTTATGAATTGAGGGTTCCTGAAGAGAAGTGGAGCTGATATAATGGAGTTGTTGCATCCTTCCTGTTCTAACTTCTAAGATGTGTTTTGGTTGAAACACCTAACTCAAATTTGATGGAATGAGTACTATACTAAATTACTAGTATGGTGCTGTTGGCTATAAACTGAAATATGGATAATCTTTTTTCTTAAATCAGGAAGGAGTCTATGTTTTTAGTCTCTAGAATATCTACTTGAACATCAAAAAGAGGCAGTGGGGCTCCAGTGGAGTAGACCAGTGTCAATAAAGTAGATGACTTTATTACCTAATGATAAAGGTGGGTTCTGTTTATATTATTTATTATTACAGAGTGAATGGACCAAATCATGTTGCTTCGAGGACGTTTTCTGGCATCCGTCTACTTGTCAATTAGGCAAATGCAAACCATCTTCAAAATTGCCAACATATAAAGTATTAGTAATAGCTGTGCACCCTAAAGGATATGTTGTTTTTGCCAATTGCCACTTCTTCCACGCATCTGGAGCTTAAAATCAAGTCTCAAAAGCCCTACGGATGATGAAACCCATCGGTGCCCAACCCAGGAAGCTAATTCATGATTTTGTTGAACCAAAACCTCTGAATTTATTGCGTTGCATGGTATCAGAGCGTATACAATCCTTAGTTAATGGGATGGTAGTAGAAATATCAATCATCCGCACAGCCTTTCTGAGCCTGAAATAACTGAAATAACCTGATTGCAGGGGAGACCATATGACAGATTGAAGCCATGGGCAAGGAGACGAAGTTATCCAACGTTTTGTTCTTCAGCTAGTTAATTATCTGCATTTTGTGGCACCTAAAATGACTGTTCCATTCATTCCCTATTATTTGGATCTGTAGTTATTGTCACTCTGTTCCTTTCTCTAATGTATATTGAGGTGTGCATTAAACAATCACATGAGCTTTAAAATTTTCAACTTACGTCGCTCTTTTGGACATGAAAAGTTCTTTGGAATTTATAAAACTGATTCAATAGGGCTGAACTTGACAACTAGTCGCAGAAAAACTTTTGATAGCTCAAACTTGTGAATTGTGATATGGTTCTTTCAGATACAGTTGGCACCTTCTACTTCTCTCGCGCTCTCTATTTTTTTTTTCCTCTTTTGAAACGAGTGAGTTTAGTACTTCAATTGCATAATCACATGAAGTTAAGTGAATCAGTGATCTATGAAACAACGTAGTTTGAGAAAATGATAACATATCGGACTTGTTGACATCCAAGTGATGTCATATCCCTTCAGTGCTTCCACAAGAATCGAATTTGTTTCAGAATCACAATGAGCTCCATTTTAGAGTTCCAGTACAAAAAAAGAAAGCAAACATGAGATTTCTGGAATTCTCGAATTTGTTTTAGAACCACAATGAGCTCCATTTTAGAGTTCCAGTAAAAAAAAAAAGAAAGCAAACATGAGATTTCTGGAATTCCCAAAAATTAATAATTCTGTTTTTAAGCTTATTTAAAATTCCATGCCAACAAAATTGCAGAGAAATTCAAGATCCTACTCAAAACAAACTGATCCAAATAACGCGATTATCACCGAGAAACATTCACTGTATGCTAAGAGTACCAGAAAGCACGAGCTTAGAATTGATAGTTTAGTTGGCTAACAAAGGTCCAACTAACTCAGACATACATTGAACAAAAGGAGCTTATTGGATCCTTTTGCATCCCGATCAGCATGAGACCCTGCACCCACGGCTTTAATTGTTGCATAGCCATTTGCTCCATTGTACTTCCCAATGCCACCAATAATTGCAATTTGAGACTCTGCAACATCAGTCTGATGCACCCCAAAAAATCTCAAGCCGTCCTTAAAGTCAGTACCAGCTACATATATCCCTTGTGCTTTTCCAAGTATTGGGGACATACTGTTGCTCGAACCTTTAAATATTTCTTCCTCTATTACTGTCACCGTCCCAAACTCCAGTTCTTGAAGAGTAGCTCTAGCTGGAAAAGATAAGCCAATGCTCGATAAATCAAGCGTTTGAGTGGACAATCCAGTGCTCGGAATTATGGGATCGGACCCAAGTAGGGGGATTGCTCCATTAGGGGGGAAAAGGCCTAATGGTTTTTGGAAGGGAAGCTGACCAGTGACTTTGGTGGTTGCTGGTCTTGATGAGGGGTGACTCAAATTGAGCACATCTCTCATTAGAAATGTAATTTTGTGGTAATGGGTATGATGGGTTGGTGTTGGATTGCCAATGGTTCTAGCAGAAGATGAGTGGTTGACGATGGCCATGAATAAAAAGAGTAAGCAGGGTATGACTAACATGGAGGGAAGCTTGGCCATTTTCACGGGGTTAGTGATCATGCTTTTGCTTTTGTTGTGTGTTTCTACATTTTATAAAAGTGTAGGGATAGGAGAATTGGCTTGGTTAGGTTTGGTCTGGTTGGGGTGGTTTGTTGTGGATTTAGTAGATGCTAAACGGCAGAAATTATACAATAAAGTTACGATATTATTAGAATAGTTTATTATTATTATTTTTAATTTAGAATTTTAGAATTTATTTTTTTTAAAATTTTGTTTGAAAATTAGAAAAGTGATAATAATTAAATAAAACAATTAAAATTTTAAAATTAAAAAGTGTCTATATTTATGATATAGAAATATTAAAATAAGATAAGTTATCTGTTTCGTTTATTTAAATATATGAGTTAAGATAATATGAAAATTAAATAAAATTTTATTAAAATATAAATTTTGAATATATTTTTTATTATAATTTAAAAAATAAATTATTTATTAAATTTTATAAAGTTTAAAGAAATTATAATAATTATATTAGTTGAGACGAGAAAACATATTAAACCAGAAAGAGGATGGATTATTTAATAATTAAGGCTGTAGTACGTAGTTTGAAGTGCTTTCCCCTTCACGTACATAAAATCTTCACATTTATGATTTTGTTCATACGGTCTGGTCGGATTTTATAATTCTGCGCTTTGGAGTGTCCTGCAGCCGATCAGCTTGGTCAAATTCAGCCGTCCGATTATAACAAAGACGGTAACCATGGCGTTTTTCATCCCATCCTCAGATTCCCAGAAAATTCCCTTTTAGGGTTTTTCACATCACACACTCAAACTCGCAGTCGCAGACCAACCCTTCTCGTCTCTCGTCTGCAACCGTAATCTTTGATTCTTCACCAGGGCTCCATTTCCAAAACTCCATAAACCCTTTCCACCAAGTGAACCCCTAAAATCCTATCCCTAACCCCCTATCCCCACTCTAATTCCTGAGTCATGTACCTCTACAGCCTCACTCTCCAGCGAGCCACCGGCATAGTATGCGCCATCAACGGAAGCTTCTCCGGCGGCAAGACCCAAGAGATTGTTGTCTCCCGCGGCAAGCTCCTCGAGCTTCTTCGACCCGATGACAGCGGTAAGATCCAAACCCTTCTCTCCGTCGAAATTTTCGGTGCCATTAGGTCTTTAGCTCAGTTTAGGCTCACTGGGTCTCAGAAGGACTATATTGTTGTCGGGTCCGATTCGGGCCGGATTGTTATCCTCGACTACAATAAGGAGAAGAATGTTTTTGATAAAATTCACCAAGAAACCTTCGGGAAATCGGGGTGTCGCAGAATAGTTCCGGGCCAGTACTTGGCTACTGATCCGAAGGGCAGGGCAGTGATGATCGGGGCTTGTGAGAAGCAGAAGCTTGTTTATGTGCTGAATAGGGATACAGCGGCGAGGCTGACCATTTCCTCGCCACTGGAGGCGCATAAATCGCATACAATTGTGTACTCCATTTGCGGGGTTGATTGCGGTTTCGATAACCCAATATTTGCCTCCATAGAGTTGGATTACTCTGAGGCGGACCAGGATTCTACTGGGCAGGCAGCAAGTGAAGCCCAGAAGCATTTGACTTTTTATGAGCTTGACTTAGGGCTTAACCATGTGTCTAGGAAGTGGTCGGAGCCAGTTGATAATGGTGCAAATTTACTTGTTACTGTTCCCGGAGGAGGTGATGGCCCGAGTGGTGTGTTAGTTTGTGCTGAAAATTTTGTGATATATAAGAATCAGGGACACCCGGATGTTAGGGCTGTGATTCCAAGACGTGCAGATCTGCCTGCCGAGCGAGGGGTTCTGATAGTTTCTGCGGCAATGCATAAGCAAAAAGCGATGTTCTTCTTTCTGTTACAAACGGAGTATGGAGATATTTTTAAGGTTACTTTGGACCATGACAATGACCATGTTACAGAACTCAAGATTAAGTACTTTGATACAATTCCGGTTACTGCTTCCATGTGTGTGTTGAAGTCAGGACACTTGTTTGCTGCTTCTGAATTTGGGAATCATGCTTTATATCAGTTCCAGGGGATAGGTGATGATGCTGATGTGGAGTCTTCGTCAGCTACATTGATGGAAACTGAAGAAGGTTTCCAGCCTGTGTTTTTTCAGCCCAGGCGACTTAAGAACCTTCTTAGGATTGACCAAGTTGAGAGCCTGATGCCAATAATGGACATGAAAGTCATAAATCTTTTTGAAGAAGAAACGCCTCAGATATTTACACTTTGTGGTCGGGGTCCTCGGTCGTCTCTAAGAATTTTAAGACCTGGTTTAGCTATTAGTGAAATGGCTGTGTCGGAGCTTCCTGGTGTGCCAAGTGCAGTTTGGACTGTGAAAAAGAATGTGAATGATGAGTTTGATGCATACATTGTGGTGTCGTTCTCAAACGCGACTCTTGTTCTTTCCATTGGTGAGACAGTTGAAGAAGTTAGTGATAGTGGGTTTCTTGATACTACCCCTTCACTTGCTGTTTCTTTGATAGGTGATGACTCACTCATGCAAGTTCATCCTAATGGCATTAGGCATATTAGGGAGGATGGGCGTATCAATGAGTGGAGGACTCCTGGGAAGAGGACTATTGCTAAGGTTGGTTCTAACAGGCTTCAAGTGGTCATTGCACTTAGTGGTGGCGAAATTGTGTATTTTGAGGTGGATGCCACTGGTCAACTGATTGAGGTGGATAAGCACGAAATGTCAGGTGATGTGGCTTGTTTGGACATTGCCCCTGTACCTGAAGGAAGGCAGAGGTCTCGTTTCCTTGCCGTTGGTTCATATGACAACACAATTCGTATCTTGTCGTTGGACCCAGAGGATGGTATGCAGATTCTGAGTGTGCAAAGTGTTTCTTCAGCTCCAGAATCTCTCCTTTTTCTTGAAGTCCTAGCATCAGTAGGTGGGGAGGATGGTGCTGATCATCCTGCCAGCCTTTTTCTTAATGCCGGTTTACAGAATGGAGTTTTGTTCAGAACAGTTGTTGATATGGTGACTGGTCAACTTTCTGATTCCCGTTCTCGATTCTTGGGACTGAGAGCCCCAAAGCTCTTTTCTATTGTTGTAAGAGGCAAGAGTGCAATGCTTTGCTTGTCAAGTCGACCTTGGCTTGGTTATATTCACCAAGGACATTTTCTTTTAACACCCCTCTCCTATGAGACTCTTGAATATGCAGCATCATTTGCATCTGACCAATGTGCGGAAGGTGTAGTTGCTGTTGCCGGTGATGCTTTGAGGGTTTTTACTATTGAGAGACTAGGAGAAACGTTCAATGAAACTGTGATTCCCCTAAGGTACACACCAAGGAAGTTTGTGCTTCAACCCAAACGAAAATTGTTGGTAATTATTGAGAGTGATCAAGGAGCATTTACAGCTGAAGAGCGTGAAGCTGCAAAAAAGGAGTGCTTTGAGGCTGCTGGAACAAGCGAAAATGAAAATGGTAACGTGGAGCCAATGGAGAATGGTGGTGACGAGGACAAAGATGATCCCCTCTCGGATGAGCACTACGGCTATCCCAAGGCAGAATCAGACAAATGGGTTTCTTGCATTAGAGTTCTTGACCCAAAGATAGCTAATACAACTTGTCTGCTGGAGCTTCAGGAGAATGAAGCTGCATTCAGCATATGCACAGTGAATTTCCATGATAAGGAATATGGAACTCTTTTAGCCGTAGGTACTGCAAAGGGACTGCAGTTTTGGCCCAAACGAACTGTAGCTTCTGGTTTTATTCATATTTATAGGTTTATAGAGGATGGAAGGTCCCTTGAGCTATTGCACAAGACACAAGTGGAAGGTGTTCCAACAGCTTTGTGCCAGTTTCAGGGACGATTACTTGCAGGTATAGGAAATGTTCTCAGATTATATGATTTGGGCAAGAGGAGATTGCTTAGAAAATGTGAGAACAAGCTGTTCCCTAGCTCCATTGTCTCCATTCACACTTACCGTGATCGGATATATGTTGGCGACATTCAAGAGGTATGATTGTTTTTCCTTTTGACGGTGATCGGTTGTATGTTGGAGACATTCAACGGAAGCTTTCTTGCTTTTTTTTTTTTATACCATTTTTGAGTTGTTGCTTGATCAGATATATATATTTAAAAAAAAAAAAAACTTTTTTTAATGGGTTATGGGTTTAGTTGTCATGGCAGACTTTCTCCCTCATGTGAAGCTTTATGAAGAAACATAGAAAATTGCTATGTTACTCAAATCTCTCATTATTCCATATTGAATTATTAATATAAGTGAGATTGGTTGCTTTCTGTCTGCTATACTGATAAAAAAAATCTTGATGTTACGTCTACTTATAAAAAAAAAAAAAAAAATCTTGATGTTACGTGTTGTACCAGTTTTGTGATTTCATATGAGACATAGCTCATCTTTGTTAGGTGGTTAATTATTCTGGGTTCAATGCCTATCCGTTGCATGAATAGGGATACTTGTGGTGTTAGATTATGAGTGGATCATTGGTAATACCGGGGGGTGGTCACCCTTATCTTATTTGGGTCAGTGCAATTCATATAATTTTGTTTCCCGTTCATTTATTTGCTTGTGATGTATACTAGAAGTAGGTGTTTGAAAGCGACTTGTTATATTACCCGTCTTTCTTGCCATTCACACTTATATTTTCCATGGCTGACTATCTTCTGGTATGCTCTCTGCAGTCATTCCATTACTGCAAGTACAGACGTGATGAGAATCAACTGTATATATTTGCTGATGATAGTGTTCCAAGATGGCTCACTGCATCATACCACATAGATTTCGACACCATGGCAGGTGCAGACAAGTTTGGGAACATGTATTTTGTGCGGTTACCGCAGGATGTATCAGATGAGATTGAAGAAGATCCAACTGGTGGGAAAATTAAATGGGAGCAAGGGAAGTTGAATGGAGCTCCCAACAAGGTAGATGAGATTGTGCAGTTTCACATTGGTGATGTGATCACCTGCTTGCAGAAGGCATCTCTAATTCCAGGTGGTGGAGAGTGCCTTCTATATGGCACAGTGATGGGGAGTTTAGGGGCATTGCTAGCATTCACCTCTCGCGACGATGTTGACTTCTTTTCTCACTTGGAGATGTATATGAGGCAGGAACATCCACCTTTGTGTGGAAGAGATCATATGGCTTATAGATCTGCTTATTTTCCGGTCAAGGTGATCATTTATTATTCTTCCTTTTGTGTTGGTGCCCCCATCTATTCAATCATTCAGGATAATCAGATTTTATGGTATTTACATTATTCACCGTGTCTTACACGTTTTTGTCTTCTTTACATTCTTTTTAAGCAGAGTTTCTATAATTTTGTTTTTGATTGGTCTTAGCTTTTGTAGGTTTGATATTTCTTAAATAGAGCAAGTGCTTTTGATATCATGAGAGGTTTGATTTCTTATGTTTTGAGAAGTAGACATTATGATGAAAATATTTCACCTGAAGAGTGGCTTTTGGAATGAGTCGAATGATACTTATTGAAAAAGTATATAGCATTTGGCTCAAAGTTGTGGTCTTTTTTATTTTTGTTCCTTTCATAGATATGCATGCTTATCAATGCATTATTAAAAAAAGTCCTGTGATGAATTGGAGAATTTTTTTCCCTGTTCTATCTTGCTTGCTTGATGTTTTTGTTTCCATTAATTCCCTTGACTTATATTTACTATGAAAATAATGCGGGAAATGCTGAATTATTACTTTGCAGGATGTGATTGATGGGGATCTATGTGAGCAGTTCCCAACACTGCCTCTGGATTTGCAGAGAAAAATTGCAGATGAATTAGATAGAACTCCAGGGGAGATACTGAAGAAACTAGAAGAAGTTAGAAATAAGATCATTTGAGGAAAAATCGACCTAAAGGTGCCTTTTGTTCGTTATGTTTATTTATTTGTTATTGTTATGAGTATTATCACCATTTCTTTTTCCTGACCAAAATAAATTATCTCCATTTCTATTTTCGTTTTCTATTTTAAATCATCTTCAGTTCCATCGATACCTAGTGGCATTGCAAGAGCAGCATATTAGTATGTATGGTTATATATTTTCTGATGTTTATGTGACTGATTAGCATGGATGAAGCAGACAGATGAAAATTTTGTTTACTAAAAGTTGAGCTTTGTAGGGCACATTACATGGTTCTGTTTGCTGAATTCGCCCATATATATATATATATATTTTTTATTTTTTGTTGAGTAAGAAGATATTTTATTGATATTGAAATAGGCACAACCCAACCCTGAGGGGTAGCTCAGTTGGACAAGGCCTTGGGTTTGCTCCCCAATGCTCACCAGTTCGAGTACCCTCAGGGCCATTGGAGGTTTACCTGGCTGTTAACTTCAGGGCCTCGTGGGATTAGTCGAGGTTGTACGCAAGTTGGCCAGGACACCCACGGTTATCCCCAAAAAAAAAAAAAAAAGGCACAACCCAAATACACAAGAAGTATACCAGAAAATACAACTAGTTAGGAACTACAAATGGATACACGGAAATCATAGAAAGTTGAGACCATTAAAATCTATAACAACGGCCCACATAAATAAAGTCTTCAAGAAAAAACTATTAAATTCTTCCAAATAGCGCTCGCGATCCTTAAAATTTTGGTCATTGCTTTTCCTCCAAATGCACCAAAGTAGACAAATGGAAGCCATCTTCCACAGCTGCTATCTGGGGTATCCCCTTAATCCATCTCCAACTAGTTAGTAGATCAACCACACTTCTGTATTCTATATGATATTTTTTGGTTGTGATTTGATGTGGTAGAGGTTTGGGTATGGTTTATGGTTAGGCTTTTGTGGAGTAGGAATTCGGGAAAAGCAGTGGAGGTTAGGTTAATTCCCGTGCTTTAGATTTTATTATTCTTGAGGCAGAACATCAGGTCTGGTTTCAGTTTATTAGGGAAGAAAGAAAGAATAATACTAGACCAGGTAATCCAACCTAGGTTTCCCCAATGTTCTCAGCTTGTAAAAAAGGCAATAACTTCCTGAAAATTAAGTGCTGGTTTAACTAGTAAACGAACTGTTAGTTATAAGTAAAAAGAAACCAGCAAACAAACTGTGGACTACTAAAGGAGATGAAAAGAAGATAAAAACATAATTAGATTCTGAATAAGGTGTGTTCTTTTTGCAGCTGGATTTGTGGAATGGAAGATTTGAGCTAGTCAGGATTTACATTTTGCTGGATCTCATCCATCATTTCTCTGTATTTGCAGATCACGGTTTTAATCTACATGGATCTGTTTTTCCATTAAAAAGAGGCAATGAGAGATGAGCGTTCCCTATGAGCACCCTTCAGTTTGTTCTTTCCTGACTCTAGAATGAGACACAGAGGAACATTAATGTTGGGAAAAGCCAAGCATATTGGAAAAGAAGTATGCGATCCTCTTACTACCCAGACAGCATTTTCTGTTGATTTACTCATATTTATTTCTGATACGCTCTTTGCATGGAATTATATTAGTTGACTGTATCTCTATCTGTTCTTCACTTATGTCGGCCACACATCCGATGGTAAAAAACTTGCATAGTCCCGCAGGATCATGGTGTGTGATTACTGCATGACTCGGTTAGCTTGGAATGTGAAAATGAGACACTGCTGCTGGTAGAAATGATCAAGAGTGACAAGAAGTTCGAATATTGTAGCAGTTAAAGTTTGTATTTCCATTATTCTGATGGATTTCTCCGAATTGATCAAGAAGGAAAACCTTGCCTTTGCGAGGCTTTGCGCATTATATGGCCACATTTGTTAAGCACATCACTGTATGTAACTTACCGCTGGGTTCCACGTAAAGTTATCATTTTGTTTTCGATTGTTGGGCTCTTGATTCTCTTATTAGTTTGTAACAGGCACGTAATTGACGTTGTGCTGCTAGCAATGATATATGGTGATCGTGAAGTAAAATTGGCATTAGTAGCCCACCTCCATCCAGAAAAAGGAGAAGGGAATGAGGGATGTTTCCTTTTTGGCGGGTGTGTATTAGAGTTATAGTCAAAGAATTAATTGTGAAGATTTGATGATATTTCAACACCTTTTTTAAAAAAAAATTATTTTAAGCGGAATTAGCTTTTAAACGTTCAGCTTACGACTAATTTAATCTCCTTCCACATAGCTCAACGCACAGGCACTGAAGCAGGCCTTGGCG
Organism: Carya cathayensis; assembly: GCA_011037825.1. Lineage (NCBI taxonomy): Eukaryota > Viridiplantae > Streptophyta > Magnoliopsida > Fagales > Juglandaceae > Carya > Carya cathayensis. Next base: position 1,211,902 of record QGSO01000315.1, on the reverse strand, counting down.
AGGTAAATATTACAGGACATTCGCTATACACATGAAACGCCAATCATCAGCAATTCTCTGGGATTTGCTGAGTCTTTGCCAAATCGTCGTTCTCATGCTTCTTCTCCCACTCCAACCTCGAATTTCCAACGGTGAATCTCTCCTCTAACCAACGAATGATGTCCGAAAACACGATGTCCGTGTTCTCCGGTGGCTCTCCGTAGAGCAGACCGTGCCACATGCCTGGATACAACTTGATTGTCTTGTCTGTGCTTGCGGCCACGTCATGGAGCAGTTTGCTCACTGATTTGTCTGTCACTTTGTCATCATCCCCGTGGAGGACAATAAATGGTAATGAAACCTAAACAAATCCAAAACAAAAAACAAAAACAGAACACCAATAACATTTTCAGGCTTCGGATTTGATAAAAATCGTAATACTACTTCTCATAGAGAAAGAAAAACACAGAAGAAGTAACAAACCTCTGGAAGTCTTGTCTCAATACCGGAACTGAGCCTGAGAAGTTCGAAGCCGGTTTTCAAGCGAGGCCGGCCTTTATAGCAATATGGGTTCGCTCTAACCTATTGTTATGTTATCATTAATGGTTAGTTCCCAATTGGTACTGTTGACAACTTGTTAAGCACGAAATAGAAAGCGATGGTTTTATTATTATTATTATTTATTTATTTTGAAGGGAGACGAAGCTAAGAGGGTGGAGATATACCTGTTTTCTTGTCTCGGGTACTTTAAAGGCGACGTCTATGATATCTTGTGTTGGGATTATTTTCCATTTTGGAATTACATTGCAAAGTACTGTCAAAATGGAAATCACCAATGCAGGTGGTCTCATGTCATCTGCAATCTGTCAATGATATAGAATCGGAAACAAATTAAAACAAAGTCCCAATTGCAAAAATAATATTATAAACATTGGAGTTAAATATTGCAACGTGCCAAATATATCTATATTTAAAAGTCCCATCTCATCCTAATTTGTTGAAAAACTCAAATATGAGTTGGATTATTAATTAATATTCACAAGGGGATCCGGATTTGATCATCTATCCAATTTCTATACATAACAAAATAGATTTGGGTCAACAAGATCCGTTGTACCCGGATTTTGTAGCTGTCAAAGGCGACTCCAGCAATGTTTTCGGTCATAAAAGTATTGCCAAACCAATTACCTCTTATTTTCTATATATAATTTCTATTTACATTGAACGAAGACGGGATGTTATTAATATTATAGTCATTTTTGTATATTTTTTATGTATTTTATCAATTTAATTGATCAAAAAATTATTTTATATTTTAAAATAATGATACAATTAATCTCACTAGTAAAATGTAAAAAGAATATGCAAAACTGTTAATATATTCAATCACTACTCTCTCCTTATTTTCGCGGTCACCTGGAATGACTTTTTAAGCCAAATAGTTCTGAATTTTGGGTACCTAGCAAAAAACAAAAGTTCCCAACTTTTGTATTGAACCGGTTATACGAAAAGAAAGGGGAAAAAAGTTCAACCCTGTGATAGCTGATTGAGAACAGCCATTGGGTTCCCATTTCCTTTCTCCTCATCCTAAATAACCTAGGATCTATCAACCATAAGTGATTGGACCCATTTCACATTTAATCAAATTAAATTGTTGGTTTGATATTATATTTGACACCGATTACGTGTCACATGCTTACGAAAGAATTTTGTTATCATTACTTATTTATATAATTTCAGAATGATTTTAAAAAAAATAAAAATGCATCATTTTTCATGCTAGATGGCATAACAGGCTTTTATATCAATAATTTATTTAAATAAGTTTTTCTACTCATCAATCCAACACTATATACCTATTGGGAAAAAATATATATATATATAGGTAATTTTTTATTTTATGTAAATGGTCAATATCAAACCTTATAAATAGATTTCTTTATTTATTTTCCTGACAAAAATGTTTAAACAAAAGTGATATGAAGTATGAGCCAATCGTTCTACCCTGGAAGGAAGGGAAAAGATCTAGACAACTCGAAATTGGACCAACTTATCTGGAGAAGCACACAATGTCAGACGGACTTTTTCGCACAATCCAGATCAACGAACGGGGGTGTAGGAATTGATGGCAAAAGACAGACAGAGAGACATAGCAAAAACTCCAAAGCAATAAAATAGAACTGTACAAGTCAGATTTAATTAAGGACCATCTTAATTATATATACCTTACACATGGGAGCAACCAAGACAGCACCATCCCAGTAGGCTGGCTTCTTCCTGTGCAGTAGCAGAACCATGGCCCCTCCCAAGGACTCCCCCAACAAATATCTCATCTTCCCTTTATTCTCTTTCTTTTCTGAAATATCAACCTCATAAAAAATATATATACACGTAAGCTAGTGTTTTTCCCCCCCCACCAAACACAAAGAAAGACCCAAAAAAAGTCTACTAAAAATCAGAGTAGTTTTATTGAACTTTGATATTTTCCGAGGAAATTTTCGTTGTGATGAGGAGAGAGAATGGTTTCTGACCGTGCACATTTGCTTAACATGCGGAATCAGATTGAAATCTCCCTTATAATTATATATATATATATATATATTATATCCATGTTTTTCGTATATATGTTCAAAGCGAGTAAAATCTGACCACATATGGTAGTAAAATGATCAGAGCAGTCGTCCGCGACATCGTCAAAGTTGTTAACATAGCCAGCCAGTCCTCCTGATTTTCCGTGGCCTTCATAGTCTATCCCATAAACTGCAAAGCCAGCCTTCACAAGCCTGGTTGCGGTACCTAATCCAATTAACCGACCACAATCATAAGATCACATGCAGATTTTTGTTAACGATTTTTCCTCTTGGTTTTGTTTTTTAATTTGTTTGTAAACTATTTGGGTCTATAAAATATATGGGATTATATCAAGTGGATGAACAAAATCACAAATATATACATACTGTTCATGGTGATGCTGCATTCCATGGCATAACCATGGCATAGGAAAATCAAGGCTTTCGGTTCTTTATTCTCTGGAAGCCAACTGCATGTGAAAAGCTTCAATTTACGCGAATTCGTTATATACTCCTGAAAAGTTTTCAGAAACAAAAACAAAATCAATCACAATATTTATTCCGAACACGTGCATTCAGAAATATATCCCAGGAGAAATTAAAAACCGAAATCAAATTCGATATATCAAAAGCCGGGCTAACCTCTTCGTATACAACACCTTCAGTACTTTCATGAGCCTCAAGATGTGCCTGCAAACGTACATAAAAACAAGCAGAGAATATCAATACCAAAAAGCTCGTCGTGTGTGCATGAGAGATAACATGATACCGTATGGTCGAGAGAGAAACAAACCATAATAAAGACCGGTGGCGATTACGTCTACCCAAAATATGAAGAAGAGATTCAAGAGAAGAAGGCAGAGTTATAGCAGAAAAGAAAGTAAAGAAAGATGAAGAAAAGACCGGAATATCTGAATTAATTGGATGGGAACGATGTAATTGTAATAGGAAAAGGAAAGCGAGGAGGAGGAAGAGGAGTGAGGAAACTCTCTACCTACAAGCTGTCTGAACTCTATTTATATACGGCCAAAAAGAATCCTACCTCCCTTCATGTGCAATCGTTACGTGTATCCTATCTACCACTCCTCGTTCATTTTTGGCCCCTCGTGATTTGTTACCCGTTCTAAGTAAAAGGGCTGCCCGCCAAATATAGAGGCCGGGGAAGACCCCAAGGGCGAAAAAAATGAAGATAGGATCGTGAATATTTCAATTTGTTATTCGAATTTAATGGTGGCAAAGAGATAAATATATAAAATTATATTTATTATTAATTATTTAAATATTTTAAACAATATTAGATGAATAATAAATATTATAGCATCCAATCCATGATATCAGTACCAATTGAGATCCACGAGTTTTAAATGAGATATTTTTTAAAAGATCAAAGGAATTTTGTATTTAATAATATATATTATGAAAATTTAATACATATATATAACTTTAAAAAATAATAATAATAATAATAATTGAAATGAAATTAGTATGATCATGACTTCCTCTTAGTAGTTAATGAATTTCCTTTTCAATAATGTCATGTTAATATATATATATATATTTACCAGTTGATTTGACATTCTAATTTTTTTCTTTTTTTCTTTTATATTTAGAATTTAAGAAAGGGATCGGACCTCAAACCCCACTTTTAGAGGTGGGGCTTCATGTCAGTCCTTTGACCTTTGGCGGCGCATGCTAGTTAATATGAGGATGGACGTCCCTTTTCCAAAACGCAACTTGGCTTAGTTGACTAGTAGATTTATACCATTAATTAATTATTCATATAGGTATATATATATAATGTAGTTGCTTAATTCTGGTCAAAATGATTGAGCCCGGTTATTGCGTACGTTTGAGATTCAGCCACTTACCAGTTAAAAAAAGTAAAAACTAGTTAAAGAACAGAAACGATAAACTAACGATCGAATTGATTTAGCACCGCGTACGCAATATCATGCGTACTTTCAACTAGATATGTCTCTACTATATATATTATTATTATTTATTACGACGTGTCGTCCAATTTTATATGCTATATTTTATTAATGCCAGACTCTTATGAGAAAACCGGCCCTTGTATTATATATGTATATACGATGTATGTCTATGATCTGTATTAATTCCTTGATTTTATTAATACGAGAATATCAAGTACTGAAGACCGCGTCGTCGTTTATATATGTATATCTTGCATCATATAATCAGAGGGAAGTTAATTAAACTTAGTCCAGTACGTACGTATAGTTCATTAATTTAGGGATCGATATCATGTAACGATGTTGAAATTCAAGCAGCTTTGACCAGCCACTAATTCTCAATTGTCACGGATTCCGCCTTGCTAGCTTTTATTTTCCCAGGGGCCACTGATCTCCACTCTCCTCCTTTTACAAAACACAATCCTGTATAGATTTCTCAGCTGGACAACGTTGAATTTACACTTTCTTTCTTCAAATTAATGGGCATGCTATGAAAAAAATGTGATCTACATGTCTTTTATGCTCTCTCTCTCTCTCTCTCTCTCTCTCTCTCTCTGTGTACCCAGGAGAAGATCATTTATACTAACTCGATCATGATGATGATCAGTGCATTATCCAGATCGAAGATATATGTTATATATGCAGCCGAAGAAAACAATATTGTTATCTAGTTGATTAATTATATATCATGCAGCTAGCTAGCTACCATTAATTAATTAATGTTTCTATATATGTAGCATGACGATATATATTAATTACATACTTGCAAATCCTTGTCATCCATAAATACATTTGCAGTTTGCATTTAGGACCTGCGCTAGCTAGCTAGCTAGCTTAATTAATGGGATGATCAATAACGGCCATCATGATCAGGTTACACATATAATTACAATTATTATATCTGCATATATGTATTATTAACAACAATTTTTTTTTTTAAAGTTATGCCATCGAATTCATGATCATGTCATGTCGATCGATGCAAGTTATGATGTTTGCGATATGTGTATCGATCCCCATTCAAAGAAACGTACCGTACATGCATATTTAACGTATGAGGGCTGCAGTTGCAATCTAATTTAAATGCTAGCATGCAACGTCACCAAGCTGTAATTAGGCTGATTTTGATATTCAAAGGGGGCGGCTGTTCAAAAAGTGTTTTATTTTTTTTTATTTTTTTCTTAATGATTATGAAAATTTTGTTTAATATTATTATAAATTTTTTTATTTTTTTAAAAATGTTTAAAAGTATTAACAAATTATGTGAAAACAAAACAAAACAAAAAAAACTATCCAAAAAAAAAAAAAGGGATAAGAGGAGGTTGACAGTTAACTGATAAGTCTTAATTAGGGCCATCAGCAATCAGCCTTAATATTATCTGTTCCTTACGCGCTTTTTTCTTTCATATTAATTTATTGATTAAGAAATTTAGCAATCTTATCAAGAAGAAAATCGAACGATCGATATAAAGATAAAAGGAAGACTTCAAAAGAGAGAGAGAGAGAGTGTTCTCATTTTCTTCTACTCGCATGGCTAGACTGCTGACTACTCAATAACGAAACAAAAACAAGAGACTTCATCTATCTTCAAGCAACTTGAGCATGTCATTTCATCTTTTTAAATAATAAGTATTCTTGGTCCTTTTTATTGACATGACGAATTTGTAAATTAATCACTTATTTATTGACGTGACGCATTTTTAAAATGATGTATGCACATTAATAAAATAAATAAATAAATATTTAAAAAAAATAAATATTAGCTTTTCAGCATGAACGTCTTTTCGTTGCAATATGGTACTGTAATCCAATTGAAATATGTCCTTATCATTCAAATTGCTTACATAAATATATATAGGATAATGTTATTCCTATTGGATAAGAGTTACTGATAGTAGTTATCGAATCTTTTTATTTAATAATTAAGAAAATATTTTTAAATAATATTGTGATTTAAAAAAATAATTTAAAGATATACAAAAATAATAAAAAGGAAATGAAATAACTTATTCGGTGATTACTATGTGTGAGTTTTATAGGTGACTGTAACATAGTTCATGTATATAATAGAACGAATTGATCTCCGTAATCCATAACTACTCAATAATTAACTCCCGAATGAAAGTTGTAGATTGAGATGTTAATGGTGAATTAGTCAAAGATAAGTTATAACAACGAACGACCCATAACTAAACCATATTAGTCATGTCTTATAATAATAGGATGCGACTTTCTTTGTTTCTTTCTCTCGAAGATCATTGGCATGGCCACCCCGGCCCACCCGTTGAATCGTATTCCTTCCTCAATCCGGTCGAGCCCAAATACTAATTCTAAGCCCACAAAAGGAGCCCAGCCCGATCATATATAGATCTAAACCCATAGAGCAGATCATCATTTCTCTAGGGTTTCATTCCAATAGACACAGCTCAGCCGCAGGGAAGCTCCGAGACGCAGAAATGGGTACGCGGGGAAGACGCCCTAATCTCTATTGCTTCTTTACATATTTCCCAAATGCCAATTATTGCTCTTCGAAGAACATGTTTCTTCTGTTTCTGATTTCCGTGTTATTATTGCAATTTTGCTTGTTGAAATGAACACAGCGAGAATCAAGGTCCACGAGCTGCGTCAGAAAACCAAGGCAGACCTGCTGAGCCAGCTCAAGGATCTCAAGGCCGAGCTTGCCCTCCTCCGCGTTGCCAAGGTCACCGGTGGTGCACCCAACAAGCTATCCAAGATGTACCCTTTATCTCTCTCTCATTTTTTCCTCTTGCTTTTGTTTCAAAATGCAAGTATTTATTTCTGGTTCTAATGTTTTTTTTTTCTTGGTGATACAGAAAGGTGGTGAGGCTGTCGATTGCGCAGGTGTTGACGGTGATTTCGCAGAAACAGAAGGAGGCTCTGAGGGAAGTTTACAAGAAGAAGAAGTACCTGCCTCTCGATCTGCGTCCCAAGAAGACCAGGGCAATTCGGCGAAGGCTTACCAGGCATCAGGTCAGTGTCTTTGCTTTGATAAAATCCCCCAGTTTGGTTCCATTTTTAGTCTCTTATATTATGCACGATTCTGGTTCATGTATTTAGTTATTCGAATTATTTATTCTTTTAGTTGTTATTTAATATTGGGTAATTATAATGCTGCACGGAAATGCTATAAAGCTTACGAACGGTTTAAGAGTACTACTCGTAGATTGCTTCTTGTCTTATAGGCATTCCACTGCTCACTTACTTATGAACTAACCAATGTCTAGAGGTTTAGAAGTTTTGAGTTTGGGTATTTTTCTCATTCAAATAATGCAGGGATAATTTTTTTTTTTTTTAATTTTATCTTTTTATAGAAGGGGATTCACTCTTTTAATTGAAACCAACTGTATTAGTTTTTGCCTGGACTTCTTGACTCCAAAGCATACTGAGGTTTTCATGATGGCCGGTTCCTGAGTCATTTCTATCATTGTAGTCTTAAATTCTCTGTGCATTTGACAATTTGTTGACATGGATAATTATGAATAAGTGCACGGGACCGTTGTTTACTCTGCAGGGGTGGGTCCAAAGGGCCCTGCCTTGGAGAGGTTTCCGACATAATAAAAAGAAAAAAAAAAATTATGAATAAGATACCATTATGCTGATTTTTGTATGGGCAAAGTTGCTTATTGCTTTAACTGAACGAGAGAAAACATATTCAGCTCCAAAGATCGTTTTAAGAGATGAATGATAGATTCGTTCCTTGTTTCCAAGGATCCTTAATTTCCAGAACTCCCCAAGTGTTTATGTTAGCTTTGGTGATTTGTTTTCGTTGCTTTCATGTTATAAGTTGCGTTGATGCCTCTAACTTATGTGCTTGTTATTGTTCTTATCTAATTAGCATGTTTATACTTGTGCTTTTGAAATTTTAGCTTGCCTTGCTACCTGATTTGATTTTGTTTCGTTCTATTTGAACAGGCATCATTGAAGACAGAGCGGCAGAAGAAGAGGGAGATGTATTTTCCCTTGAGGAAGTATGCCATCAAGGTTTAGTGTGTAGGACCTTTGCTTGAAAGATCTCCATTCCTTAATATTAGAAATCCATTCTGTTGACAATTTTGGTGTGTGTTTACTCATAATTTCTGGTTGGTGGGCTTAATGCTGAAAAAAAATTCAGGTTGGTGGACTTAAACTTATGTTCACGATTCATGTTTTATAAGTTGTGGGTTCGTTTAATTCTATGGTGAGATGAGGTTATCGGGCATGTGTGTGAAGTATGAATTCTGTTCTTTGGTAAAAGTCTTATAATGTTTGCATATCCTCTTTTATTGACGTATTATTTGGGATTGATTCACCCGTGAGATTGTATATAGTTTGTAGTCTAGCAGTTTGAAGCGGTTAATGGCGATGGCTGTCTGATGCTAATTAGAGAGCTTGTTGCAGAGAATGGATCAAAGTTTTGAATACAGTTTTGGTGGCCGATTCGGGATTCGGTTAAGGTACTGAAATGAAATATTTCCGTACCGTTTCTTGATAGTCTATATATAATAAATTAATTTAATATGTAAAAATTATATTTTGAAATAATATGCAAGTCTTAAAAAGATAAAACACATTAATAAAATTCAATAATAATTCCAAGTTCTCAATCTAATTATTTAAAAAAATAATCACTAAAAAGAGTAGGGATTTGATTTCTAGTACTTGAGAAAAGTGGATTAAAAAAAAGTTCAAAAGAATAATCTTCAAATGTGAGAAATAGAGTGAAAATTAGGAAAAAAATTAGAATTTTTACATTAATCATAAAAATTCATTAATTTTGACCGTATTGGTATTGGCTGTAATATTGAAAACCGGCCGGTATTGATATGATTTTGGTATTTAATTCGGTACGAAATAAATCTATTTTTTATACTAATCGTTATTCTAACTCGAGAAATAGTTGACGAGAAATATTTGTAATATCGTACAAAATTTAAAACTTGGAAAAGATGATTCTCGATAGTTAACCATTCCGTCTATTTAGGGATGCACTTAGTGCTTTCACCGAATGATGATATGTTTATCATTTCTTTTATAATTTTTTACACAATTATATTTGAAATGGTGTGTTTTTATTAAATCAGTTTTATAAGTTATTTAATAAAAATTGTCTATTTGATGTGAAGTGAGGTGTATTATTTTCCATCAGGAAAATGTGGCATCTATGCACATGCTCTGACAACTTTTATGTATGTTTTCTGCTCATAAACATTTCCTTACGTCAGATCTGTTTTGCTCTTTTATTATCATATTTCCTTGATGGAGCTTTTCCTATTACGTAAATGTTGGCTTTGAACAAACTCTGGGTCTCTGTGTTTTAAAAGTTGTTCGGTGTTCGTTTTGATGTCACATATTAAAATATTTTTAATCTTAAAATTGCAAACTTGCTTTTTTAAATAATTTTAAACGTAATTCAAATTTTTTTTAAACATATTCGAATTTTGATGTATGAAAATATATCTATAATTTTAATATAATTTCATATGATCATAGGCTTTACAAATTTAAATATTAGTTATTTTTATCTTATAATGTATTTTTTTTAAAAAAAATTGTTTGTAAATAAATTAACGTGTTTGAAAGTGTTTTAAATATATGATTACTAAATAATAAATAACCTTTTAATAATAAAATTTATTATTTAAATTATAAACTCTAAATTCATAAATTATATTTTTCATCGCAGCCTAAAACATAACTCTATCTCCCCCATTTTGGCCGCCCCAATATTTCTCGGACAGGGTATAATGTTGCCAGGTTCATAGAAAGAATCAACCAAAAAGAGTTTAAAAAAAAGGGGGTTAGAAGTTAGAAATTGAAATATATTGACTTGAAAAATTAATGTTGCTCGTATTTTGTATGGCAGAATCTTATCAACCGGTCCTAACTTTTGTAAACAGTAAGCAAGCTATGCGATTATACTTTTATTAAATTGTAAATTTTATAATTTAATGTACCATGTCAAGTTATGTCAATTTATGAGTTTAGTTTATATAATTTTTTTTATGACTAAAGTATTTCTCTATTATATTGAAATCGATCTTTTGACCTTTCATTCAAGCCTAAATGTATATTTAATATTTTCACATGTAGCTCTGATTTTTTTATAAAAAACAAAAAAATAAATTTGATTATGCACTTTAGAGGTTGAAAAATATAAACTCCTATATCAAAGTTCCACTTAATTTTCCTTGCAATAAAAATGCATGTAAAACAAAAAAAAATTCAAATATTCATCTATGCATGCATTACAATACAATCCCATTGCATATTATATTATTTGTTATTTATACATTACATTACGAAATTCTAAATTACAATATACGAATTACAAAATCAGTGATTTAATTTCCACACCAAATAGCAACTTCAAAGTGATCGGCCTGAAAGTGATCCTGCAAAATACAAAAATAGAATGAAAATGGCATAATTCTGAAAGCAACACATCCTACAAACTAATATAATGCTAGATACATACTGAATCTACTAATAGAGTGATAATCAGAGTAATGATCAGAGTGATATTTTAAAATGGTAAGTCCTGCTTCATAAAGTGAAGATCAGAATATGAAATAAATAAATAAAATGGTAGGTACTTTCAATCAACAATTTTTATTAAACTTCTATTGCATTTAAAGACAATGTCACATCACCCTTTCCTTATTTAATCTTGTCTTTTTTACGAGTCAATCTTTTTGATAATTAATAAGATCATCTTAATTAGGCATAGCCCAATTATACAGGTAATATACAAGAGAGAAATACCTAATTATAACCTACAGACAAAAAAAAAGGCACACAAGTCATTAAAACCATCCCCCTCAAATACTTTATGAGCCAATCTTAGACCTGTGCATCCAGAACCATTTTTTCCCCCGTCTGGTTGGAACCCAGATGCAGATCCGGGTATATCTGGATACCCAGATGCACAGCCTTGGTCAATCTAAACAGTTGGATCTTAGAGAAGGGGCAAACTGTAAAGAAGTGATAGTTTGTGAGTGAAGTAAAAACTTTGATAGTTTGTTGGTAATATGGCAAAATGAGTTTAGGGAAGCAAAAAAACATTCAACCTTATAACACTTCTAGATAAATGGCATGCCAAACAATGGCTCAGATGGTTCCACCACTAAACATTTGTTTTCAAGTGCTTCACAGAATCACAATCAGCACATGGTTTTTGATGAGGACGAGTTGTTAAAAGGTCATAAAACTGGCAAGTTCCACTCCACATAAACAGTGAGTGAGTTAGGATCATATGTTCATGTAATGGTTATTACATGGATGTCCATCATTAAATAATTCCACACAAAGTAGCTTCTCAACACCACTAGGACCTACCACTAATCTCAATGAGTGGTAGAATACCAATCATCCAACTTATACAGAGTGGAGAATTTATTACCATTTCTTAAATATTCGGTAGGTGTGTAGGCAAGGTTTGTGCTGTAACTTTTCCCATCCCTACTATTTTTCATCAAGCCAAAACATGAGAGCCGAGGATCACCATCCTACAAATGGATACAGATATAAGAAAGCCAACAATGTCCTACTATTATCCAACAACTCAAGCTTTTATTGTCATTGAATACCTTGAAGCCTTTGGAGAAGTGATGCAGGGGAATAGAATTTCAAACTCTCTTCCTTTTTTCTCTCGAGTGCGTTCAGTTTCTCCTGAGCAGTAGCCAACTCTGTTGTCCGGATTATTCTGCACTGTAACATACAATCAAGGGGAGAAGGTTTATCAATCCATTTGCTATATGTTAAACAATAAAATGAAGGATGAGACTATAAGCTCACCTGGTTTCTAAGCTCCCTAATCTGGGGTTCCTTCTCCAAGTTCTCCCCTGATATAAAAGGCAGTAACATTTAAGATCTCTCTCACTGCAATTGGACTACGTAAACACCCATTAAAATTAAATTGGGAGAGGGGAAGGGAAAGGCACTCACTGGCAAGCTACAGAGTTTCCTTGCAAAGTTCATCTCTTAGCTGATGAGCTAAAAAAGCAGGAGAAGGGAAAGAATTAGAAGACATGGTGAACTAAAATATAGGAAACAATGTCCTATGAGAGTAGATACTGGAATTATTAACCTTGGTGCAGAGCAAGAGAAATGCAATTATTAACATCCATCAAACAATAACTATCCCACCTTATAAAGTAAATCAAATGTCAACTTTCAAGTCAACGCCAGTTATATCCAAAATTCAAAGAAACTCTTAAAACAAAAAGGACAAGCTTAAGAGACCATCTGAATCAGAGCAACCTCCTCCTACAAATTTAAATCTAGTTTTTTCTGCAACCTGGAAACAACTCTATTCAAATAGCATTGAAATAACCTCCCTCTGTGCTATTTCAACTACCCATTCCCACCTTAGAACAGCCTATATTATTATGTTCTTAAACTATGTGATCTCCACGAAATAATGCAAAACAGATTTTCCAAGAACATCTAAGTCATATACCAGATCTCCTCGAGTCAAAAAATATCAAATAACATGCTCCTTGAGATTGAAGGGAAAAGAAAAAAAACTTGTCCCCATTTCGCTCCATGAGGAAAAACAGGGTAAAATCAACAAAAAACAGGAAACAAACCCATCCCAGAAACCATTACTCCAACCGATACTAAACCTTTACATCTACGGTTAAAGAATGAGAAAAAAAATACAAAAATGCCCAAATGAAGAGAGAAATGGAGAGGCTTACCAGATCTGTTTAATAACAGAGAACCAAAGCTACGCAGATCCAAATAGGAATAAAACAGACCCAAATCGCAGATAACAAACCTTGGGGGTCACGGGGATGACGGCAATGGCTAGGGTTTCGGAGCTCAAAACAGAGAGAGAGAGAGAGAGAGAGAGAGGTCTGTTAGGGACGAAGAGCTTCGAGCCTCGAAAGAAATAGGAAGAAGGACTTCCATCTTCTTCCCAAATCTACTCTCCTCCATCAAGCAACCATCGAGATCTTGGAGATGGTGAAAAACCATTGAGACAGAGCGGCGGCTAGGGTTTCATGGGTAGGTTTTGCGTGAGAGAGAGAGAGATAGAGAGGGGTGTTCAGCGGTTTAGGATTGGGGGAGACGTAAGGGAATTTTTTTTTTTTTTTAGTTTTATACAAACCCGGTTATACCGGGTTAGTAATACGGAACCTGGGTATCATACCCGGATCCGGACCGGATAAATCCGATTTGTCTAACTTGGGTTCCGACCCAGATTTGATCCGGGCCGAAACCCGTAACCGGAACTCCGGTTATCTGGGTTCCGGGCCGGGCCGGATTTGATCTGGCCCGCATGAACAGTCCTACCATTAACAGCTTGTACCATCACTTGAGCATCCCCTTCAACTGTAACTCTATTAAAACCTAGATCATTACTCAATTCGACAGCCCGCCATAGTGCCATAGTTTCTGCTAGGGTATAATCAGATACTGGGGATTTTTAATAGCAAGCACAAGCCATAACTTCTCCAATATCATTCCTCAAGATGATGATACCAAGTCCCAAGTTTTGTTTGCCAATAGAAGCATCCCAAGTTTTGGGGTCCCTATGAAAGTTCATTTCCATCACAGTGGGTCCTGTCCTCCCTTACCTAATCATGAGCTCATTTTTTTCCTTCCCAATTAATTTTATTTAGTTAATCCAAGATTATATAATATATATTTATTTAATGAAAACTTATTTTTCAATTAAAATAACTAAATAAGGGCATTTTTATCTTAAATCAATATAAACGATCTCTTGTCTGAAACGTCGATGATCAAGATAAATAATATTTTATTTAATATTTAATCTATTTAATATTTAATCTTCATCTCAATTTATATAATCTTAACTCATTGTTCAAATGGTAGCTAAATGAGTTTTTCATTCATATATAACTATCTTGCCCCTAATCAACAATAACTAAATAAAAATCTAATAATACAAATTATTAGAGACTCTATCTTCATCTATAATTTAGAAAGAGATAAACTTTTTTATAAATACCATCTTCATCTGTCTTAGCCTCTTGAAAATCTTCAATTACTGCTTTGGCTGATCTAATCACAGAATCAGGATCTTTGAACTTATCTTCAAAAATGAAAGAATTTCTTCTAAGCCATGGTAGTCTCATCAATACAACCACTAACTCTAGCTCCTTATTTGACAATTTATCCATTAGCTTCTCCCACATAACCATAAAATTGTCATCTGCACTGGACCACTTCTGTATGGCTCAAATTGAACCTGTCCAAACATCCCTTGCAACAGGACATTGCCACATAACATGCATGGCAGTTTCCTCCTCAAGACCACATATTGGACATGAAGCATTCTCCACTGCTTTCCTTTTCCACAAGTTTTTCTTTGTTGCTAGCACGTCATTACCCAATTTCCATAGAAAAACTTTAAACACCCCTAGCACTCTCAGACCCCAAATATCATTTCTCTACTCTTCTATGCATACATCGGTATGTGCGTATGTGAACGAGATAGGCACAAAAATTCTTTTCAATTTTTTCTTCTTCATTAATTTCGAAAGCCTTGCAAAGATTAGTTGACCAACATGTGATTCGTTTTCTCTAATTTGTTCAATTAGCTTTAAATGCACACATGAAAAATCCTCGAGCACGTTACAAAATTTACTCCAAATCTCTTGCAATGACTTATCCATGCAATTAAGTCGAGTCTGAGTTTGCGACTGTGCTAACTGCCAAGTGCCAAGTTGTGCGTGTGTGTGGAGATTCAATGTATGCTATTGCTAGCAGATAGACTAGTCTAACAGACTCTCTCCTATTGACAAAAAACCAGAAACTTATACCCACTGCAATGGCACATTGCTATTAATTATTACCTATACAGTTGGGAATCAAGTCCATATATGTTAAAAGTCTTCTTCCAGTAATATTCTCTCTTCTGGATGATCTCTTTTTTTCTTCCTTCCCCGGTGTTGCCCAATAAGAACTGAACCAATGACAAATGAAAACCAGAGTCAAAAGACTCAAAACAACAATACTTCTACCATGATCATCCTGGTCTTTACGCAGTACTTGTTTCCTTGCTCCTGCAGAATCCATAGGCAGCGGCGTAGAATGCCATTAATCCTGGTCTTTACGCTAGCTATTCATGACAGGAAAACCCAGGAAGCTTAAATTTAGTGCCACGACTAGAAAAGGCATATATATATAGTGGGTAGATAACTAATCAAACATGCTTCACAATTTTGATGAAAATTGTGATACTTCCATAGCAATGGATGGATGACGGGTCCATTCGTATGTTTTAACGTATGTTATTAAACACAAAAACTTGGGACGTTCCGAAAGTCCTCTAAACACTTTAATTCTATAGATGTTTGACTTGTATTTAAATTCATTGAGTGCGCCACAAAAACACCAACCTTCATTATAGAATCATGCTACGGCTGCTACTTCTGCGTATAATAATAAATAGAACATGAAACTTAATTGCATCCAAGGCATAGCTTTGGCGAAATCAAGCTGATATGAATTTCTCTTTACTATTTGAGCAGGCATCATTGAAGACACAGCGGCAGAAGAAGAGGGAGATGTATTTTCCCTTGAGGAAGTATGCCATCAAGGTTTAGTGTGTAGGACCTTTGCTTGAAAGATCTCCATTCCTTAATATTAGAAATCCATTCTGTTGACAATTTTGGTGTGTGTGTACTCATAATTTCTGGTTGGTGGACTTAATACTGAAAAAAAATTCAGGTTGGTGGACTTAATCTTATGTTCACGATTCATGTTTTATAAGTTGTGGGTTAGTTTAATCCTAAGGTGAGATGAGGTTATCGGGCATGTGCGTGAAGCATGAATTCTGTTCTTTGGTAAAAGTCTTATAATGTTTGCTCATGCTCTACTAGTTTTATGTATGTTTTCTGATCATCATCATTTCCTTGTGTCAGATATTTTTTGCTCTGTTATTATCATATTTCCTTGATGAAGCTTTTCCTATTACGTACGTAAATGTTGGCTTTGAACAAACTCTGGGTCTCTCCGGGGTTTTAAAAGTTTTTTAATGGAAAATTTAGCTTGTTTTGATGTCACATATTAAAATATTTTTAATTTTAAAATCTCAATACATGTTTTTTCTTTATAATGTGGAACGTAACTTGAATTTTGATAAACAAAAATATGTTATACAATTATAAGATAATTACATATGGTTATAAGTTTTAAAAACACAAATAAAATTTATTTCTATCTTAGAATGTGCTTTTTTTAATTTGTTTGTAAACAAAGTAATGTGTTTAAAAGTGTTTTAAATATATGATTATTATATAGTAAATAATATTTTAATAATAGAATATATTACTTAAGCTATAAGCTCTAAATTTATAAATTATATTTTTCATGAAATATCAAACATGACTATCTTCTCCATTTTGGTCGTCCCAATATTTATAGGATGGTATAATATTGCTGGATTACACAAAAGGAATTAATCAAAAAGAGTTAAAAAAAAAGGGGTTAGAAGTTATAAATTGAAATATATTGACTTGAAAAATCGTTGCTCGTATCTTGTGTGGCAAAATCTTATCAACCGGTGCTTGCAATTTCTTTAAAAATAAATTATACGTATGATATTAAATCATGTCAATTTATAAATTTATTTTTATATAATTTTTTTTGTGATTAATGTAATTCTTGATGATATATGAAATCGATCTTTTGACCTTTCATTCAAGTACCCCATATTTTTCTTGGATATTCTTGGGAGAGTAGGATAACATATTAAACGGTGACTATTAATTTTGAGGAGGTGAAATAATGATTTGTGGTCATATAGTGTAATTGAGAAAACATGGATTCTTGAGTTGAGAATGAATGATGACAGTTCTAGCCGTACTTTGACTCTCTCTCTCTGTCAGAGAGTAAGATGGGGTTGTATTTTTGGACCGTTGATTTGATCTGGGTGAAAACCTAATTCTTCTTAGATTTTGAATTTCAGGGCCTTTGTGTTTAATTTTGTAGGTCGAAAGTATTATCCATTTGAAAGATGAGAGGGAAAGGTGTTGAACGAAAACGTTTTCAACAGTGGGAAAAGAGGAACTGGATCTGACCAGTTTTGGGAGATTAGAGGCCACAAGATTGATATGTGAATGGTAGACTAGTAGTCGGTTGGTGGCTAATTACATCACCGACTTCCAGTTCCAGCCCATGGGGGCAGGCCCACTTTACGTCACAACTCGATAATAGTAACCCTGATTATTTGAATGACTTAATCATATTATTATGCTAATAAAAATTCTAATTATCATCTCTTATTCTATGTATTATTTTTACTCTTTTATTTCAATATACACATATTAATGTATATATATGTGTATTTAAATATAACGATTTTCCAAAAATCTGATACATGAATCCCAAGTCATGTTAGTAAGTATATATATATATACTAGTAAGGTTTTTATGTGCAAAGCACATATTTCATAGTAAATGTCGATTTTGGTAATTTTTTTACACATAATTATTTAACATCTAATATTGATAAATATATCACATCTTACATAATACTGGGATGAGAATGTAGTGTATAATATTATTTATATAAAAAAAAGAAAATTCTATATACCATATTCTTATCTCATAATATAAGATGTGATATATTTATTACTATTAAATGATTATTTATTATATAATTTTTATTATTTAAAAATAATAAACGTGTCACCTGTTAATTAAAAAAGAAAACAAAAAGGAAGAAAAAGATTATCGAATGGTGTTTAAGATTATTCTACAGAAAATATGTCACAGCTCATCAATGGTTTGTCGTCCTGTCATATGAAAGCATAGACTATCTTTAAAAAAGAAAAATATAGCATAGGCTTGGTTCTTCGATATGACTTCACCTAGAATAAATACAAATTTCAATTATAAAACGCCAATCAAATCCATATTGTTGCATCATCCGGCTACTATGCATGCATGGATTCTCTCCTGCGTGCTCTTCTTTCCGAATGCTGACAAATTATTAATAAAATTATCATTGTATAGATACAGATCTTATCGAGCAATAATAGAGCTATCCCCGATCGAGAATCTTGAAGATTTGCAGCCGGAGAGAGTGATGGCTTTATAGCCCAGAAAGCCTAGTTGCAGCCTCTCTTTACTAAAAGAAAGCGATAAACTGGGTTTCTTTCCAAATAAAAATTCATCAAACTTGGCTAAAAAACCCAGAAATGAAACTGGCACAACTGCTTTTTCTTCAACAGGTGTGGAAAGTTTTCCACTGCATCTATTTTCCATGCTCTTGAGTAGGGCTTCAAAAAATGGAATCAGGGCGCTGAGTAGTTAGATCAAGTCTGGAGGGCACTGAGTAGTTTGAAGTATAATCTGTTCTAAATAGTTCAAGGAAATCGAAGATATTGTCAAATCAAAAAATGAAACTTCACATAATCCATCGGAGAATTTGATTAATTCTTACCTTACCCATTACCTGCAAATAGATTAGTATAGGAGAGAAGGTCTTACCCATTACCTGCAGATAGATTAGTAGCAGTGTGGCGGCAGTGCCTGCAGCCGAAAGGAAAAAAAAAAACGCTTCAACCAAATGAAAAGAAAAAAAAAACCCAGTAGGAAGAAACAAAATTGTAAATAACACAGTTAGTGAAGAATTCATCAATGTTAAATCGCTAACCTCATTTTTCAACAAAAACGGTGGCCAGCTTTTTAGATCAGACAAACACCGCAAGCTTTTTCAGTTTTCCTGTAGCTGTCAGGCGCCGCAGAACTATGATGCTACATCTTCTTGTCTCTTGAGCAATAGAGGTGCTTAGTCATAATTTTCTCTATAAAAGAGATATTCAGCTCATCTTCATTCGCATCTCATCTTCTTTACTTTTCTGTAATTAGTCTGCATTCTTACTCTGCAATCTCTCTCTACATTCTTATTCTACAATGGCCCAGCAATCTTCTCGTAACCAATACGTGAGGTATTCTACACCATTTTCACCAGTTGTTTCTGCTTCTGCTGTAGGTTCTATAGTACAATACAATAATGATCTGTCTAATAAGTCAGATGTTGAAACTATCTACGAGCTTGTAAATCTCGGTACCCATTACTCTTCAGCTATTTATGCATTTTCTTAGCGACTACAATCCAAACCTTATGATTTGGACAAACTCAATGAGAAAATTTCTATCCTTTAGTGACTTCTTCAGGAGTCTCACATGAAGATAGAAACAATAAAGCAAGAGAATAGGAAATTAAAATCCTTGCTTAATTCTTCTTTTAGATTGCCTACTCCTTTAGACAGAGATGCTACGCAAATTTTAGAGGAGCAAGATCGTTTGAAAAATGAGGCGAAGAGCCTCAAATTTATGTAACTTGGTTTTGAGATAATAAAATAATATCTCACAAATATTTATATTGTGTATCTATCTTCTGGTAGATATTCTGTGTGCTCTATTTTATATTTCGTAGCTAAAATCATATTCTGCGCAGATGAGGGTTGTATTCACTTCTACGTTTAAAGTGAAAACTAATAGATCTAAACGAATAGATATAGATCTGTCAATACACAACAAAAATACATGTTCAACACCCAAAAAAATCAATTTTTTTTTCTCTTTCAAAAAATCAACTCGGAGATGAAAATAAAAGAAAGATGACTTAGAAAATAGAAAAATAAAAATAGAAGGAAAATAGATCTAAACGAATAGATATAGATCTGTCAATACACAACAAAAATACATGTTCAACACCCAAAAAAATCAATTTTTTTTTCTCTTTCAAAAAATCAACTCGGAGATGAAAATAAAAGAAAGATGACTTAGAAAATAGAAAAATAAAAATAGAAGGAACAGTTTTGATGGTTTTGCTTTGCCTTTTGTCGTTTAGAGGGTGCAAAAGTGGTTTTGTTGTTCTGGTGAATACCTTGAATTGCAGCGAAACTCGTACAGCTTTCCTCCGCTTAGCAAAGGTCACCTGCGTGTTGATCTTGTTCTCGATCCTCAACATGAACAAAAGAAAAGAAGAGAGAGAAAAAGTTTACTTTCGGAGAGAAGAGGAAAGAGAAAGTGAAGATGAAAGTCTGAAAAAGAAAAAACTTGAATCAAAAAGAAAAAAAAACATATGAACACAGATAGAAAAAAAAATTGTTCTGTGGATCTGAAAAATAGAAATCAAACGAAAGGAAAATAAAAACTTGAATAAATTTTTTACAAACAGATCTGAAATAAACGCAAGAAAATCAACCAAAAATAGATCTCTTCATATCTTTGTAGATGTGTTCAGACCTGTTTGTAGGGGAAGAAGCTGTGAAGAGATGGTGGGCGGAGGTGGTGCGACGGCGCCGGAAACGGCTCAAAACCGTGCGGCTTAGATGGCTGTAGGTGGCTAACGGTGGCTCGGATGGAAGTGAAACTTGGTGGGGATGTTCACCGGTGAGAGGGGAAGAAAACTGGGTGGGTGGTGTACGACACCTTCACCGGACGGGGGTGCAATGGCCGGCCGAAGTAGGGGCGATGGGAAGGAGAAAAGAGAAGGGGAGAGCACGGGAAGAGAGAGAAAAGAAGAAAGAAGCACGGGAGAGAAAAGAAAAACGCACGGGAAGAGAAAAGAAAGAAAGAAGAAGAAATAATTATCTTTACTGTGCATTTCAAATTTTTTATTATTTTTACTGTGCAGCAATCAAATTATTATATTACTATGCATAGTTATTGTGTATTACTGTGTAAGAATCGAATTATTATATTACTGTGCATCGTTACTGTATATTCACGGATATTTTCGACAATTTATAGAATTTTTTATTATCTTTACTGTGCATTTCAAATTTTTTATTATTTTTACTGTGCACGAATCGAATTATTATATTATTATGCATAGTTACTGTGTATTACTATGTAGGAATCGAATTATTATATTATTGTGCATCGTTACTGTGTATTCACGGATATTATAAAATTAGATATTACTGTGAAAAGGAAGGAAAAAATTGGAAGAAGAGGAGATGTATTTTCCCTTGAGGAAGTATGCCATCAAGGTTTAGTGTGTAGGACCTTTGCTTGAAAGATCTCCATTCCTTAATATTAGAAATCCATTCTGTTGACAATTTTGGTGTGTGTGTACTCATAATTTCTGGTTGGTGGACTTAATACTGAAAAAAAATTCAGGTTGGTGGACTTAATCTTATGTTCACGATTCATGTTTTATAAGTTGTGGGTTAGTTTAATCCTAAGGTGAGATGAGGTTATCGGGCATGTGCGTGAAGCATGAATTCTGTTCTTTGGTAAAAGTCTTATAATGTTTGCTCATGCTCTACTAGTTTTATGTATGTTTTCTGATCATCATCATTTCCTTGTGTCAGATATTTTTTGCTCTGTTATTATCATATTTCCTTGATGAAGCTTTTCCTATTACGTACGTAAATGTTGGCTTTGAACAAACTCTGGGTCTCTCCGGGGTTTTAAAAGTTTTTTAATGGAAAATTTAGCTTGTTTTGATGTCACATATTAAAATATTTTTAATTTTAAAATCTCAATACATGTTTTTTCTTTATAATGTGGAACGTAACTTGAATTTTGATAAACAAAAATATGTTATACAATTATAAGATAATTACATATGGTTATAAGTTTTAAAAACACAAATAAAATTTATTTCTATCTTAGAATGTGCTTTTTTTAATTTGTTTGTAAACAAAGTAATGTGTTTAAAAGTGTTTTAAATATATGATTATTATATAGTAAATAATATTTTAATAATAGAATATATTACTTAAGCTATAAGCTCTAAATTTATAAATTATATTTTTCATGAAATATCAAACATGACTATCTTCTCCATTTTGGTCGTCCCAATATTTATAGGATGGTATAATATTGCTGGATTACACAAAAGGAATTAATCAAAAAGAGTTAAAAAAAAAGGGGTTAGAAGTTATAAATTGAAATATATTGACTTGAAAAATCGTTGCTCGTATCTTGTGTGGCAAAATCTTATCAACCGGTGCTTGCAATTTCTTTAAAAATAAATTATACGTATGATATTAAATCATGTCAATTTATAAATTTATTTTTATATAATTTTTTTTGTGATTAATGTAATTCTTGATGATATATGAAATCGATCTTTTGACCTTTCATTCAAGTACCCCATATTTTTCTTGGATATTCTTGGGAGAGTAGGATAACATATTAAACGGTGACTATTAATTTTGAGGAGGTGAAATAATGATTTGTGGTCATATAGTGTAATTGAGAAAACATGGATTCTTGAGTTGAGAATGAATGATGACAGTTCTAGCCGTACTTTGACTCTCTCTCTCTGTCAGAGAGTAAGATGGGGTTGTATTTTTGGACCGTTGATTTGATCTGGGTGAAAACCTAATTCTTCTTAAATTTTGAATTTCAGGGCCTTTGTGTTTAATTTTGTAGGTCGAAAGTATTATCCATTTGAAAGATGAGAGGGAAAGGTGTTGAACGAAAACGTTTTCAACAGTGGGAAAAGAGGAATTGGATCTGACAGTTTTGGGAGATTAGAGGCCACAAGATTGATAGTGAATGGTAGACTAGTAGTCGGTTGGTGGCTAATTACATCACCGACTTCCAGTTCCAGCCCATGGGGGCAGGCCCACTTTACGTCACAACTCGATAATAGTAACCCTGATTATTTGAATGACTTAATCATATTATTATGCTAATAAAAATTCTAATTATCATCTCTTATTCTATGTATTATTTTTACTCTTTTATTTCAATATACACATATTAATGTATATATATGTGTATTTAAATATAACGATTTTCCAAAAATCTGATACATGAATCCCAAGTCATGTTAGTAAGTATATATATATATACTAGTAAGGTTTNTATATATATATATATATATATATATATATATATATATTCCTAATGCTCTAATAGTTAACAAAAAAGCACATCACATCACATGTGATGTGTTTAATTACCAAATTATTTTGAAAGTAATGATTCTAACAAATTTATTTAAGATTATTTGGTCATGACAGCGACCATCGTACGTAAAATATGGTAATATTTTATATAAATAATGTTAAAAGTCATTGGTTCGTCATTCCAACATGAGTAAGAACAGTTGGTCAGAGTTAGTCACTGTCTGTTACCATAGTCAGCAATAATCTTCAAAATTCATTAAGATTACGGTCTTTGTGCAGACAGATAAAACCTGTCTTACTAAAAGCCAACAAGTTTCTATCTCATCATCTTTCTTTTGTAATATTCCTTCATCCCATGTATTTCATTTTTTTACTCTTCTCGATAGTCTTTTTCTTTTAAAAAAGTTTAAAGGAGAGTTTATCATTAAAAATAAATAAATTTATTTTATATGAATATCATATTTATTAATTTTTAAAAAATAAAAATATAGACAAAATTTACACATATAGATTATAAATATCATTTCTCTATTCTTATACGCATACATCATGTGCGTATGTGAATGAGATAGACACAAAAATTCTATTCAAATTTTTCTTCTTCATTAATGTCGAAAGCCTTGCTAAGATTAGTCGACCAACATGTGATTCGTTTTCTCTAATTTGTTCAATTAGCTTTAAATGCACACGTGACAAAATTTACTCCCAAGTCTCTTGCAATGACTTGTCCATGCAATTAAGTCGAGTCTGAGTTTGCGACTGTGCTAACTGCCAAGCGCCAAGTTGTGTGTGTGTGGGGAGATTCAATGTATGCTATTGCTGGCAGATAGACTAGTCTAACAGACACTCTCCTATTGACAAAAAACCAGAAACTTATACCCACTGCAATCGCACATTGCTAATAGTTATTATCTATACAGGTGGGAATCAAGTCCATATATGTTAAAAAGTCTTTTTCCAGTAATATTCTCTCTTCTGGATGATCTCTTTTTTTCTTCCTCCACCAGTGTTGCCCAATAAGAACTGAACCAATGACAAATGAAAACCGGAGTCAACACAACAATACTTATACCATGATCATCCTGGTCTTTACGCAGTTGTTTCCTTCCTCCTGCAGAATCCATAGGCAACGGCGTAGAATGCCATTAATCCTGGTCTTCACGCCAGCCATTCATGACAGGAAAAATCCAGGAAGCTTAAATTTAGTGCCACGACTAGAAAAGGCATATATATATATATATATATAGTGGGTAGATAACTAATCAAACATGCTTCACAATTTTGAGGAAAATTGTGATACTTCCATAGCAATGAATGGATGACGGGTCCATACGTATGTTTTAACGTTATTAAACACAAAAACTTGGGTCGACGTTCCGAAAGTCCGATCCTCTGAACACTTTAATTCTAGAGATGTTTGACTTGTATTTAAATTCATTGAGTGCGCCACAAAAACACCAACCTTAATTATAGAATCAAGCTTCTGCGTATAATAATAATAATAAGATTATGAAGCTTAATTGCATGCACGTCCACTTCAAGAACAGGTAGTGAATTGTTTATATACCTCCACCATTTTCAATAACCAGATCTTGGTGAAATCAAGCTGATATGAATTTCTCTTTACCATTTAACATATCAAAGGATGCACTTCCTTTGTTTCAAATCTTCTTCTCTGTTTTCCCTATTTTTCCTACTCTCACAAGAGAGTTGGAGTATTTATATGTGTGTGTTTCTTTTGTTATTGTTGCATATTTAGATTTTAGAGCCGAATTAATGTTATCATTGGTCAGGCTTATTCCTTTTTATTTTTATAACGGCGTTGGGGGGTTCGAATCCAAATTTTCTATTAGAAGAACCAAACTATATGCCATCAGGCTTTTGACCGTTAGATTTATTCCTAGTTTGTCATTTGTTCATAGGTATGATGTTATATACTATAATTCAACTTTTTAGCTCAGCATGGATGTCATCCTTGGCCCCTCTGCACGTCATGTTATATTATTTTCAAATTAAATTAATAAATCAAGGATAATAAATTGGAGAAATGATAGTTGCACTTGTAAGTATATAATTACCGCGTAATCACTTTAAAAAAATAAATAAATACGGAATCATATGAAAAAGAGTAATGCTACGTACATTCACTTTTACATATTTCATACACACTCCACTAATGTGATTGGTTGTATTTATTTTTTTAATATACAATCAATTACATTAATAAAGTGTGCAAAAAAAAATATACAAAAATGACTGCAAATAGAAATTTTGTATTAAAAAATAATAATTTTTAATAATAGATTCACTTTTTTTCAAAACAGCTGCACGACATTTGTACATTTAACGACTTGGCATGCTTCAAAAGCTGAATGAACTCTGGTCAAAATACAGATACACCCTTTGATATGTTGAAACAAGGATCTTCTAGACGAACATGATCTCCAATACTTATTTATTTATTTTTCTGGTCAAGTTTAATTATTTCCAATTGTTCATAATTCAAAAGAGTTTTCAGTGCGGATCCATAATATATTCAAGATTACCTTCTATATGGAATTAAGAGTTTTCCGGTTTGGCTAATACGACCACACTGCCATCAAACCATATATTATACACATGCTTATCTGAAAAAAATTCATGGTCCAATATATACGTGGCGAGTATGCTTTTTGGCCTGAGTTTTCCAGCGTCAGAAGTTCAATATCTGTAGACATAAATGATCATAACTATAATAAAATTTCAACCTATTATTAATTACAGTTAATAAAACTACGATATTCAAAAGGAATATCAGGAAAAAAAAAAAAAAAAAGTTGGTTTGGAAATTTGGTACATAAATAATCAGAACGCAATCTTGCTTAGTCCACAAAATTGTTTATACTGATATTTTTTTATTTTAAAAAAAAATGTCACGCTTAGGGAACAATCTCCCCAAGTCTAAGAAACTTCTTTTATTGACGTTTTTGACCCTTTTGGCGCAGGGGGTGCTGTTTCCTTTTTTCTGGCTCTCTAATATCTATACCAGGTCTGACAAGTGGGATCAACACAAAATTTTATTCTCATTTTAATTTTTTTAAATAATAATAATATTAAAAAATTCTAATCTCATTATCTAAATCTACTCACGAAAAGGATGCATGAATCTTGCTTACTGTGGATTTTACTGGAAGGATATATTTATATTTATTTATGTAAGCATATATATATATATATATATATACACACTATATTTATTGATGGAAGATTCTAGGGGCGATTAAAGTCGGGCACTTTGCTTTAATGGGTAGACTCGCTTGGCAAGGCACAATACGAATGAGGGTTGATTGTATCCGAGGTTGTGACTCTTCACAGGTTCAGAGAACCTGTCCAAAGGACACAAATCTATTTTAATTATTTCCAGGTTGTTTCGCAGAGGACCTGGACTGATCACCAATCACCATCACCAGTTTTAAGGCTTAATAAAAAATAAAATAAAATAAAATAAAAAGATATCAGTGAAACAATCTTTATAAAGTTATACATTAAATAATTTGAAGGTTGTGAATAAGGAACAATGTGAAATTAGTAAGGTAAGGTGCGTGTATATAATTTTAGAAAGCAGAAAATTAAGAATCACAACTGTACAATAAAAAAAATATAAAAAACAATAGATGGAACAGCTTATCAAGAGCTTAAATAAAGTCTAATCAGAATTAACCGGTGCTTACTGCAAAAAAAGAAAAAAAGAAAAAGAAAAAGAAAAAGAAAAAGAAAAGATGTGCATGTACATCCAACCGAGTCAGTCAGGGATTCTTTTCTTCTTCTTTATAAACCCCCAAAACAGAACCTAAAACCAAGAACTTATGATTGTAATCTCTCTCTCTCTCTCTCTCTCTCTCTCTCTCAATTGCATTGTCTTCGCCTTTGAGCCAAGCTCTTCTTCAGTTTTGAGTTACTCTTCAAGTCTCAATGACAATATCAGAAACACCAAAGAATAACAAACTCATGCCTAGAAGATTAATGTCAAGTCTTTTCTTCTCTTCCTCAAAAACCCTTTCTTCTTCTTATTCATTTCCAAGCTCTCGCTCGAGCACTCCCTCCACCCCAACCCACAAATTCTCCCTATCTATGATGGAAGAAAACATTGAAAATGCTGAATCAATCATCTCCAAATGGGATCCAAACTCTTCATCATACACCAAAGTCACTTCTCTCTTCCACCATAACAGAGAAGAAGCTATGGAGTTTCTCAAATCTGTCAAGGACTTGCGGCGAGCAATGCATTTCTTAATCAGTGAAAATTCTACGTCCCCAAAGCTCACACTTGCTCAGAACCTAATGCAAATAGCCATGAAAAGGCTTGAAAAAGAGTTTTATGAGATACTCTGCAAAATCCGTGACCATCTTGATCCAGAATCAGCACCTGTACGGTCCGCAGGTGGGTCAAGCAATTCTGATGGTGAAGATGAGGTTCAAGCAGATGACTTTGAAATTGCTGTTGAGTCAATCACTGAGGTGGAGAGACTCTCGGCAATTTCCATGACGGATTTAAAGTCAATAGCCGAATGCATGATTCGTTCAGGTTATGGCAAAGAGTGTGTGAAGATTTACAACATTATCAGAAAATCTATAGTAGATGAAGGATTGTATCATCTTGGGATTGAAAAGCTCAGATCTTCTCAGATTCATAAAATGAACAAGGAAGATCTCAAGCACGTGATTAAGAAGTGGATGAATGCAATAAAAGTTGCTGTGAGGAGGCTGTTTAATGGAGAAAGAGTTCTCTGTGATCATGTTTTTTCAGCCTCTGAGACAATCAGGGAGTCGTCCTTTTCAG
Organism: Carya cathayensis; assembly: GCA_011037825.1. NCBI lineage: Eukaryota > Viridiplantae > Streptophyta > Magnoliopsida > Fagales > Juglandaceae > Carya > Carya cathayensis. The sequence continues at coordinate 1,183,701 of QGSO01000315.1, read as the reverse complement.
AAATAACCAAAGACGGAGCAATCAACATTTTCAGGTTCCCTGAACTCATTGCCAAGAGCAAGCATTCGCTGGACAAAATTTTTCAGCTAATGGAACTTTATGGAGCAATCTCTGAGTTGTGGCCAGAGATTGAACTGATATTTGACTTTGAATCAACCTCCGCTATCAAGTTACAAGCTCTTTCATCGCTACTCCTACTTGGAGACTCCACTCGCACTATTCTATCTGAATTTGAATCGACAATCCAAAAGGAATCTTCAAGAAATCTGGTGTTCGGGGGTGGCATTCACCCGCTCACCCAATCAGCAATGACTTACATATCTTCACTTGCAGATTACAATCTTATTCTCTCCAAAATCATTGTCGATGGTCCACCATCAGCAACCTCACCACTACCAGAATCTTACTTTGAGAGTCCAACCGTGGAAAATGGTCAAACACCATCAGTCTCGGTCCTCCTAGTTTGGCTCATATTAGTTCTTTTGTGCAAGCTTGACAGCAAAGCTGAGCTGTACAAAGATGTTTCTCTATCATACCTCTTCCTTGCCAATAATCTCAATTTCATTGTTGAGAAGGTATGTACAACCAACCTTAACTACCTCCTAGGCAATGACTGGGTATTGAAGCATGCCAAGAAAGTTAAACAATATGCCAGGAACTATGAATCAATGGCTTGGACTAAGGTCTTTTCAGCTTTACCGGGGAAAACCTCCCCAGCAATTACTCCTGAAATGGCAAAGGAGTGCTTTAGGAAGTTCAATGCAGCTTTTGAAGAAGCATACAGGAAACAGACATCATGGCTTGTGCAAGATAGCAAGTTAAGGGATGAACTGAAGGTGTCAATAGCAAAGAAACTGGTTCCAGTGTATCAAGAATTTTTTGATATGTATTTGGTGATGCTAAGTGGGGAGAAGAATTTGGAGTTATTGGTGAGGTTTTCACCTGATGATTTGGGTAATTACTTGTCAAATTTGTTCCATGGGACTTCCACCTCAGGTGGTTCTACTTCTAAATCATCATTGCAGATGAAGGGATGTCTACCCCGCTCAAAAAATACTGTATCTACATTACAACACAAACTAAGTATGTAAGATTCAAGAAACATGCAGTTCTGTTATGATTAGCACTAGTACCTTTCAAATGGTCTTTTCAGATTTTTCAAGATCATCATTTTGCAAGTATGGATATTAAAAACTTTCATTTATAAACTGCATTATTTCAAGCAACATTTTGGAGAGTAGCAAAATAAATTTTACTTGAATGCTGAGAAATATCAAATGTAAATAAAAGATATGTTGATATTTGCAAGCAAAAAGTTAGAAACTCTCAATCACATAAACAGACGTGTGAATGTGGTAAGTTAAATAGGTATCCATGCAAGTTCATCAAGTTTGACCACATCGCAAGTTTGACCTCGTGAAACAATTTCACACATAAAACAACATTTTAGAAGACTAGAATTCACTTGAACTGATTTGATTTATAAAATTATCTGTATAAAAAGATAAGACAAAAAGAAAAAGCTTCATGCTTGAATGGTTGATATTTTCAATCGGGAAATCTTGGATCTGGTAGGGGTCTACTAACTCAAAAGAATCAACAAACAGTTGATTCCAACAATTTCTTTTCTTTTCTTTTTTTCAGAGAGAAGATAAACCCTATTGAGATCAGAGGTACAAGTAATGCAATAGATAAAACGAGAAAACAAATCAACTATGCTATCCCCATCTGCTCTGCTGGCCTAGGAATGGATTGCCAACCTGTACAAATGTGAATATCCTTAAGAGAATCTGAGGGTGCTTCCATTGTCCATGTCGGATAAATTTCACTTGGATGGAACACACATTCTTCACAGGCCCCTGTAAATAAGCAAGCTTGAGCATCAGAAACAAATCTGCCCCAGATCTTATTGATCTAGACTTTGCTTCTTACATATCCGCTGCGGATGGAATCAATGCAACCACGTATTAACAATTGCACATTTTGGAACTTCTCAAGGGACAAGTAAACTCATCAAAAATAAAATGGAATACCATTAAAATATGATTAGGAATTCCAACTTTAGCAAAATCTAAACCATGAATCCTAACTGTAATGCCAAATTAACGGCTTCGTAAACCCATACAAATCGAATAAAGCGCAAAACGAGAACCAACCCTTACAAAAACTTGAAAAAGTGCGACAGAGAGAGCCTGCGAGAGTAGTGACGCCATAGACCAGTCGGTGGAGGCCTCCGACCGAGAACCGCACGAACCCCTGGGCTCGTAGCTGCCAGTGCTTTCAGGCTAGAATCCATGTCAGCGCATGGTAGGGACGCAGTGACGCCACGCCATGTTCTGTCTTCGTTGGAGCTCGGAGTCCAAGCTTGAATCGAAACGTTAATTAAAGATGGGCCAAAGACAAAAGACCTTAAACATAAAACGGCTCGAACGGTGGAAGGTTCCGACTCCTAATAATACCCGAGTACATATTGTCCAGTTTGAGTTGGGCTAGGTCCAATTTAAGCCCATGAAGTGTTCAACGGCTAGGTTTAGTTCACGACCCAAAAATAAATTAAAGAGCACTGGAACATTATTAACATCATTAGCACAGCCCAATTTTGCTGACATGGCAATGTCTCGTGGCAGTGGCAATGCCATGATCTCATCCGTTAAAAAGGCCGTAGACTTTATTTTAAAATAGGTTAGTGTGATATTTTCATTTTATTAAAATTAATTTTTAATTTTAAACATCTCATTTAATTTTTTTTATGATTTCTTTTTTAATCTTATATTGTTTAATTGTTGCATTAAAAAAAACTCAACATATATTTAATATAATCATTACTTAAAGATTAAAAGCGGCATTCATTGTCCAGTACTCTTCGTTTTAAGCGTTTTTTTAATAGTAAGATGTAATGTCATGATTTTAAATAAAAGTTAAATAAAATATTATTATAAATTTATTTTTTAATAATAATATTATTTTTTTAAATTTTGATAAATTTAAATTATTTATTATATTTTATTTATAGATTTAATAAAATTATAATAATAAAATAGGATGATTTCCAATTCAAACTTTTGAAAGTAAGTTGGTCCGCCACTCATTCAATTGTGCCCACGTGATATATAACTCATTGTCATGTATTTATTGCTCCCATCTAATATTTGTTTGGCCCTGAAGATTTTGAAGGTTGTTGTCAAATTTGACTAGTCTCAAAATAATTTTTTTTTTAATATTTTTTCTCTTTAAAATTGATTTTCTGGTACGTGCAACTAACTTTTTTAGTTGGCTTAAATCAAATTATTAAAGGACTCCATCTGATCTATTGACAGCCGGCCTACACCATTTTCAAATGGAAAATATTTCAACCATAAATAGAATATATAAAAAGAAATTTATAAATTGATATAATTTAATATGATATGTTAGATTATAAAATTATTTTTATTATAAAATAAATCAAGCAAATTTCATGAAACCACGTCAGTTTGTGAGTTTATTTTGTGTAATTTTTTATGTATGTAACAATTCTCTTTTTTAGAATTTATTGTTAAAAATTATTGTTTTTATGTAAATTTTATATTTATTTATTTATTTCAAAATGAATAAATAGATATTTATAATTATAAAATGGATAACACTGCACGCATCTTTTGAAAAAGTAAGTAAATATATGACTCACAAGAAAAAATTAATTTTTTTAATAATGCATCATATTCCTTTATGAATGGGCAACACTTATACAACCTAATATTACTAGTATCCGTTTCTATTCTAAACAACCAGCTTTAGTCTCTTTTATTATTCATATATGCACGAGAGTAACGTCAGCTAGCTTCCTCTTCTAATAATGCAATTAGCTTCGTCTCTTGATCTCTTCTATTGAGCTGATGATCTATTTAATGGCTCGTAGTAGATCATAATCAGTAAAACAAAATCTTATATTAGTAATTTTAACATGATATGTAATCAGTAACATTTTTGCTCGTTGTTATAAATTACCATATATTAGTATAGGAAAATGCTAGGTGGACCAATGGTTTAGCTAACAATATTTATACCGATAGGTGCATTTTTTTTATTTATTTTTTTCAAATACTAAAAAAGTGTATTGAATTAATTTTTTTTCTTTTTTAATTTTCATTTTTTAAATATTAAAAAAATATTTTTAATATTTTGGATAAAAAAATTTAAAAGCAATTATATCGATCAGCTATCGGTAGACATTCTATCTCCGTAGCATGACCCATTAGTATATGTTTATAATCGAAACCCAAGAGTACTAATTTGTACGTACCATTATCTCATTAATTATAAGCTAATCAAATAATGACTAATTGGTTGAATTATTATATATATATATATATAAAAAGAGAAATGATTAAATGGTTTTAAAAGTAATGTGCATGATACGTACGTAGTACTTATGTTTTAACCTTAATATATATTCATATTATATAAATGAAAAAATAATCCCAATAAAAGTAAATTTATAACATTAACATGAAGTGGAAAACATATATAAGACTGGAAAACTCTATTTTATTGTAAATAGCTGTAACCCTAGCGCCTCTTACTCATGAATAGCGCTAGAATTGATCCTGCTTGTTTCATGAGGAGGGGGGCTTCTAGTAAAGTCTGACATAAAGTAACGTGAGTAAGAAAGCGAGCAAATTGATAGGACAAGCTACGAGCGAGAAACTAGTTCGGATTAAAAAAGGTTGCTGGAATTTGATCAGAAGAAACTGGAGAGAGATGATTAATCGTAGACATCGTATTTATTATAGGAGTTTGTTAGGTAAGAGTTAAACGCCCAATTAGTTGGTGATTGAAGGTGTATAAGACATCCTTATAGAGCTAGACATTATTGCCACAAAACTTGCATTACGTAGAGCACGAAAGGAAAACACTTTCTCGCTGTCATCTCTCTCTAGCCATGGATCTCTTCATGGTGCTTTGCTTCCTACCTCTATTATTTGCTTTCTCCTGCATCTGCAAGATGGTTCTTCAATGGAGAGACCAAGGTTGTTATATGCTGGCCTACGAGTGCTTCAGGGCCCCTGAGGACAGGAAGCTCGACACTGAGTCCTGCGCAAAAATCGTCCTCCGAAACAAGAATCTGGGTTTGGAAGAATACCGGTTTCTCTTGAAAACCATTGTCAGTTCAGGGCTCGGTGAAGAAACTTATGGCCCACCGAATGTCGTCGCGGGCAGAGAGGAATGTCCAACAATGGCAGATGCAGATTTTGAGACGAATGAAATCATCTTTGACACACTTGACAAGCTTTTTGCGAGTACAGGAGTTTCTCCATCAGAAGTCGACATACTTGTCGTGAACGTGTCCTTGTTCTCTCCCTCGCCCTCCCTAGCTGCGCGGATAATAAATCGTTATAAGATGAGGGAGAACATCAAGGCTTTCAACCTCGCTGGAATGGGCTGCAGTGCAAGCCTAATAGCAATCGATATCGTCCAGCGCTTGTTCAAGACATATAAAGAAGCATTTGCCATCGTTGTTAGTACGGAATCCATGGGTCCGCACTGGTATCGTGGCAAAGAAAAATCCATGCTCCTCTCCAACTGTCTATTCCGTGCCGGAGGCTGTTCAATGCTCTTCACAAACAACAGAGCTTTGAAGCATCGAGCCATCTTGAGATTAAAACACCTATTTCGAACGCATCTTGGCTCAAGCGATGAAGCATATGAATGCTGCACACAAGTAGAAGATGAGCGTGGCTACCTTGGCTTTCGCCTCACAAAAAGCCTAACAAAAGCTGCTGCCCAAGCTTTTACAATTAACCTCCGAGTGCTAGTACCTAAAGTACTGCCACTAAAGGAACTACTCCGCTACCTCATAGTAGCGATCCAGCAGACCAAAACCAGCAGCCAGGAACTTGAAGCAGTGGGGTTGCATCTGAATTTTAAAGCTGGAGTGGACCACTTCTGTATCCATCCTGGTGGAAGGGCCGTAATCGATGGGGTTGGCAAGGGTTTACGGCTGAACGAATATGACCTCGAGCCAGCTAGAATGGCGCTTCATCGATTTGGTAACACCTCTGCCGGTGGCCTTTGGTATGTTTTGGGTTACATGGAGGCTAAGAAGAGGCTTAAAAAGGGAGACAGAATTCTGATGATCAGCTTCGGAGCGGGATTTAAGTGCAACAACTGTTTGTGGGAGGTGATGAGGGACTTGGACGGTAGAAATGTTTGGAAAGACTGCATAGAGAGTTATCCACCTAAAACCGGCATACTCAACCCTTTCGTGGAGAAGTATAGTTGGATTAATGACGAATATCTGAGCTTTGTCAGAGTACTTGATTTGTAAGTTTCAGCTGGTGTTCTATGCAGCTTGCATGCTCAATCGTTCGAGTCTTCCCCTCTATAATAATAATATTGCATGGAGTTAATATGCTCCTAGAAGGACATGTCCTCATGGATGGCCTGCACGTGATATATAGAACTAGTGTAAAAGAAATCGACGTATCATGATAGAAATTCAAGATACGAAGCTCATCTCCTTACGAAAATAATTAATTAGTTACTGTGAATTCAGCATGCATGTACCGGTCTGTTTCCTTTCAGTCGAATTATCAATGTACTGTATTCATATAGTAAAATGATTAATTTCGCGTCATGATATAATTATTTTATATATTAATATTATAATAATTACTTCAGAAGGAAAGAAAGCAACTTTTGTTTTCATGAGGGATTGCATCCTTGCTCCACATCATATATATAATTACCACAGTTATAAAAAGTAGTTACATTTGCAAGTATTAGATCGACCTAGTTAGTATATCTACGAATATTTCCTATTATAGCTAGGGATATTTTCATGATTTGGAACAAGCATTTCAAATTCATGGCCTAGCTAACTTATCTCATAAAATCAATTCAGTAAGAGAGGATTGTTCATTATTTATAAACATGTATAAGACCTTGTCCACAAATAATATGAGATTTATTCCTTAACACCCTCCCTCACATGCAGGCCAGTATTTTTGTTGATTCTTGTCACAGAATAAAACTCATTTCTTAAAATTGGTTCAAATAGAGAAGTTTGTTCTAACCTTATAAACATGCTCAAGACCTTGTCCACATGCAATATAGGATTTATTGCTCAACACCCTCTCTTAGATGCATGCTAATATTTTTTCTAGTTCTTGTTATGGGATAAGTAGTATGGGCCCCCATTGTCTTGTGACAGACTTTAATACCCTGAAGAAATTTATGGGTCTAACTCATCTATTAAAACTAGTTCAAAAATAGAGATTTACTCCAATCTTATAAACATGCCCAATATCTTATCTACAGACAATGTAAAATTTATTGATTATTGAGAACTGTAGAGAAATTTTATAAAAATAAATTAATAGATTAGCGTGATTTCATACCATGCATTAGATCTATTTTGTAATATAACGTACTACACTAATTTATGTTAATTTATGTTAATTTATAATTTTATTTTTGTGAAATATCTTCGTGACAAAGTATTTCTCTTGAAAATTTGACATTGTCGGGTGGAGTTAAAATCTAAGGAAAATAACACACGGGACCTTATCCCACGGAATAAAAGCACATATACGGGGGCAAAAATACGAGTATCAACAGTAACTTGTTTTTGCCCTTGAAATTACTTTGATTTACAATCCAAATATTCATCCTTTAGTCTCTCCAAAGATGCATGGCGCCCGATGATCCATACAGGCCAGAAGGAAAATTATTCGGGTGAAGTACGTACTAGCTAGCTAATTATTGTCGTTTCCTAGCGATCCAATGCCATCAATATTCTTTGATTGACACAACACGAAAATCTTCAATGAACACTCATTTTAGCTTTAATTGAACTGATAATAAGTATACATTTCATATTTCAATAGGAAACGATAATTATCTTTAAATTTGGAGAAAAACGCATGCAACTCATTTGAGAAGAATTTTGAAAACAAAACAGTCCCAGTGTACATTGTTCCCATGGCCGAAAGCGGCAGGTGAATTCTTCGTGCGGACGCCCCGGCCCCGGGCCAGCTACCGATCGATGTTCCGAAAATTCAACATTGGCATGCTGCTGCTTTACTTGTATCTCATCTCGTCCTTTTCGGCATTCAAAGCTCGAAACGGATCCATCGATCTTTAATTAAAGTAGGCTTATCGATTCTTCATCTATATCTCTCTGTATCTGTGCATTGTCAATTTCGAAGGACTATGACGGGGACTACTACAATTGGGATTAGGATCATGACTACAGTAATGATGATATATGTATGTATATATATATATATACAAAAATTATAATACACCATATTATTATTTATTTTCTGCTTTCGTATTAAGATAAGAGATATATTTAATACTATTAAATTATAAAAAATTATTTAATAATAATAAATGTGTCTATATATATAAAAGTGGTTGGGAAATAAATGGTTAGACGAACAATATCTATTAATATTAAAGAAACTTTGTCCCACATAATACTTGTCAAACTAACTCTAGTTCCTCCTACTGACAACGCATTGATATTTGCATGTGTTGTATTAAGACTTTGTTTTTTTTTTTTTTTAATATTTTCTCAGATGAAAATTACTTTTCTAACTTTTCTTATAAAAAACTAATATTATAAAAGATAAATGGAAAATGATTAATTTTATTAGTTTATTCAATTTATTTGATGGACGAAAGGAAGGGTAGGAGCCGGGAGGGGACAGTCAGACTTTCCCATTTAGACGAAACAAGATAGCTATCTTATCTGATTGAGAACTGAATAAAGAGGGGCGCTCTCTCTCAAATCGAATTTGAACGATAATTTAGGAGTTTTTATCTTCATTTCATGATTGTTTCTCATTTAAGTGTAGGGACAACCGGCTCTGCGGCCATGACTTGATGTCAGCCGACATTATTAACCAAAAAAAAACAAAAAACAAAACAAAACGTGCGGAAGAGGGAAATAGATTTGAGGAACTTGCAAAGCCAAACTAGTCACGGCCAGAAGAGGGAAATGGTCTTTATTTTTAGAGTGAAATGATCACCATTTTTAGAGAGAAATTGTCTTCATTTGAGGTCTGTAGTTGCCTTGAGATGATGCTCTTAGCCGGCTTAAATATTTTGGATCGATTGTATGGATTTTGGTGTTTAAAGGACTGGATTCAGAAATTAGAAACCTACGGCCTTAACAATGGCTTCTTCCAAACAATTCATAGTCAAAAAAATGACTAAAGCAACCAAACCTACAAAATCACCTAAGGATTGTTTTTGCTTTTGTTTTCCTTGATTTGGTTTGTGTTATTCTCTTCATTTTTATGCTCTGATTTTATATTCTCACTGCTTCATTCTCTCCCAAAATTTGTTCACTTAATTGTTTGTTTAATAAAAAAAATAGTGGATATAAAAGAGAGCATACGTTTCAAGACGTGACCACTTTGGTTGAATTCTTGTTTTAAGCATTTTTTTTCCCTTTTTTTGGATTCTTGATTTGCATTAATGAGTATAAGTTTTGATCATAATCATAGGTTTAGCTGAGCCAAATCATAGAGTTGTTTTGTTTAATTTGCAAAGATGCAGTTATTAAACAAAGATGCAGTTGCTGAAGCTTTTGTGGTTTTGCCTTCTTCATTCTTCCTGTTGTATGAGACATGGATGAAGCTAAGGTCCGGATTGGTTACACAAAATAAAAAATCTCACCTCGTCTCATTTCAATTTATTATTATAACTTTTTCAAATTCTCATACAAAATATAATAAATAATTTAACTTTTTCAAATTTCAATACAAATTTAATATTACAAAATTATATTATAACAATATTTTATTCATTACTATTTAAAACATCTCATCTCATCTCATATGTGTTGTCAAACAGGATCTAAAAAAGCTAGAAGCAGAGCAATGGAAAATCTTTCTCTCCAATTAGAGATTTGAGCATAGAAATGAAGCAAAATATTTATACAAAAGAGAAAGAAGAGCTAGTAGTTGATGGGGAGAAACCAGAAGATGGGTGCTTCAGTGAGGAGGAGACGATGAAGATGGTGGGTTTCAAAGTTGGGTGAAGAGATGAAGATGGAAACCCAAAGAGATGGTTTGTTTCAAAGTTTCGAAGACGAAGACTAAGGGAAATTGAAGAGATGATTTGTCGTTCAAATTATAATGGCGTTGTCTAGATTTAATGCCATGTAGGAGCCCAGCCCACGACTGGGATGCAAGTTGGTTGTCCCTAGAGTTTTTTTTATCCTATTTAATTTAATTTCATCCATTTAATTTTCTTTTAAAAAATTATTCAAACACAAACACTTTTAAACTAATCATTATAATTTATTCAGACTAATCATTACAATTTTTACAAATTTTTAAATAAAAAATAATTCAATTTTTTCAAATTTCAAAATAAAAATTATATTTAAAAATATATTTTAACAAGATTTTAACTTTATAATACTTTTTATTTAATTTTTTCTCTCTCATTTCTCAAAACTCATTTATATTTATTACAAACATTCTCATTGTTATTTATAAAATTTTCATCTCATCTCATTATTCAAACATTACTAATTATCAATCTTGTTAAAAAATTCAATAAATTTTTAGACAATTAATACTTGTAGTCTGTTATATGACTCCCTATTTATATTCAAGCAAAATAATCTAATATCAACTTATTTGACAATAACTTCAAGAACAAGATATATGCTCTACAGACCAATCCTTAATTTCCTTCTTTGAAAATTCAATAAAGTTGCCTTATTTGAAAATTCAATCCGATCCTTATTTGAAAATTCAATAAAGTTGGGTTATATGCTCTGCAGACCAATCCTTAATTTCCTTGTAACTGCCACTGGGCCCGCCAAAGAAACACATACATCTCATGCTCATTGAAAGGTCTATATCTGCAGATGGCACTGTTTAACAACAAACTGACAACTAATCCGAAAACCTGACACCAGTACAAGCATTTTCCTAGAAAATAATTAAAACTCTCTTTTAGTAGATGTACGTTGCAAAGACTTCCAAATGCTTTATCATCTTTAAGTGTTCACATTGACACTTGCATCCTTTTGTCTGTTGGTAGTTTGAAAAAAAAATAAATGAGCAGTATCTCGGTGGGTTTAGTATTATAAATCTACAAGTATTCCGGTGGATTTGAACCGAATCATTACTCGTAAATCTTAAATGGCCATTTGGAATTGGAAGCCAAAATTCAACTTTGCAGTCCAGTCGACCTCCCCACTTTCACACGGCCATGGCCCATGAGTTGGTACTCGGTTGTTGAAGACGTGAAGACTACGTAACAAGATCACGACATTGCGAACCAGACAGGCAGTTTCCAAGCCATCCATCTTCCATTATCATCTACAATGCCACATTATCATCTATGGATTGTTGAGCACTTTTATGAAAGAAATAGAAATAGAAATAGAAATGAACCAAAGAAAGAGTATTTCTACGTACATAAAAGATTTACACAAAAACAATATAAAAATTGACGTAGTTTCATTTGATCTGATAAATCTACTTTATAATAAAAATAATTTTATAATATAACGAACTACATCGAGCCATGTCAATTTGTAAGATCATTTTTATATAATCCTTTTGTGATTAAAGTATTTCTCCTAAAGAAATCGATAGATAAAAATAGAGTTTCTGACAGAATGTTTAGTCCGTATAATACTTAGGCCCATTCTCAATTATTGAAATAATCCATGAATTTCTTACAAATCCAATTTACAAGTAAAGACTTGAATTTATTAATGGAACATGATTCGGTTCAAATCATTTAGATACTGTTCATGAACGAGTTAACTGCATATCAATTTCCTGGATCCAAAAAATTAATTATTGAATAATTAAATAATATTTTTATCATAATTGAGAGGTAGAAAGGGGAGGGATTTGCTGCACAGCTTTACCAACAAGGGAGCCACTCAGTATGAGAGATCAGAGAAGAAAATTGAGTCTTTAGTCCCACATGGAGAAAAGGAAATAAGAACCAGCCAATCCTTCTGCTACATAGTGAAGCATTCAAACACATCTCAAAGCCCTGGAGCCGTGCGGTGAGCTCAAAGCGAACTATTCTTTCGCCTTTTACTAAAGAATACCGTGTGCTCGCCGTTTACAGCGGCATACATCAATTTTTTAAGGGGTTTTTCTCTGGATTTCCCCACCAATTCTAGTTCAGATTTCCTTCGTCTGTAACATAGTAATTCTTTTTTGTATCTCAGTAGCCAGAAGGCTTACCATCATGATCCAGTTTAACCTTAGCCCAGACCCACTTGTATTAGCCCATGTTGCACAGTTCCCTCGAAGCTACACGGTTTAGAATCAAATAATCAAAATTTCAGTGCAGCTGCCTAAGGAATGATTATTTTGTTCATTGAGTCAAGCTCAACTTTTGAAACTAGGCCCTGATCCAAATTTAAAGCCAGTCTTCTAGCCATACTGATACGCAATTCCAATAAACTGCACCCATTGTCGAGTATATAAAGAGGATCTATCACTAAAAATAAAACAAAACAAAACAAAACAAAAAAAGATGATCTCAACTTGTCAACATGTAGTCTTAAGAGCCGAGATTGCAATACGCAGGTCTGATTGAGATGATTTGATAAATTGCATCTCCTAAAGCTAGCGCAAAGACAAACTCACTGATCACTTGTTAATGTTATGTCAATTCAATAGGGTACAAAGAACACCCAAAATCTAATTCAATAGATTACAAAGAACCTCCAAAATCTGCCCGAGAAAACTCGCAATATTAAACCCCGTTTGAAAAAAAAAATAAAAAAATTCGAGTCACAGAGAAGAAGCTCCCATCTAAATGAGAGTATAGGATTCGGATTGGATTTATTCAACTGAGGAGAAAATAGCGAGTAGAGCCAAAGAGTGCCCACACATCACACATACATGAGTCACACATGGTTTCTAAGTTCTCCAGTGTGTGTGAAAGAGAGGAAATGACGTGAAACGTGCAGTACTGTAGGATAGGATAGTTTGACGCCAAAGAAGGAGAAGAGCATGAAACAGTAGAAACAGCTGGGAAATGGGAGAAGTTATTCAAGTTAATGGAGTCAGTCAGAAAAGGGAATAAAAAGTAGAGAGTCCCACAGGGAAGAAGAATAAAAACTCGCAGAGTCGAGTTGCTATAAAACAAAGCACACGAAGTGTCAGGTACTCATGGAGCCGTGCGGTGAGCACAGAGCGAACTATTCTTTCGCCTTTTACTAAAGAATACCGTGCGCTCGCCGCTGCTTATAGCGGCATACGCCAATTTTTGAAGGGGCATTCCTCCATGGATGCTCCTACCAATTCTAAGTTGAAGTTCATTGTCTAACTCATGCCGGCTTCAGCATTATTTTCTATTTTATTTACTGGCAACTGAAGCTATTTACTTAATAATAGCCTTAAAATATTAAAATAGAATTATAAAAAAAAATTGTAAAAAGCTTAGGTGTCATTACTCAGAATCCAAAGATACACGTGGAGTTTTTCTCCATGACCCAACTAACACAACGTGCAGAATCACCCATATTCCATAAATAAAGGACGTGTGGAAAGAAGTAGTTGGAAAATACATGGGATGAAGCCTCCGCAAAAGGAGAAAAAATTGCAGAAAGTGCCAATAATAGGCGAGTATCACCCAGATAAAAAGGATCTGACATATGTAACTCCCCAAATTTAACAAAGTATTAATTTAAGCATCGGACCTTTTTTTTTTTTGTTTTTTCTTGTCGGACGTCTCCGGCAAATTTTGATGCTGTTTGTGGGTGGTTGAGGGTACCAGCACCGGAGGTTTTAGACATTGGAAAACAGCTCCACTAATATTCTTGCTTTTTATAGAGAAAAACGTCACAATCTTGGAGGTTCACCCGTCGGATGTGGGCAGGATTCTCCAATTTAGGTCCTCTTTGCTAGCATGTCGGCGAAGTAATATATCGCCGAAACTATCTTTGTGAAGACTTGAACCAGGAAAAACACCATGCCCATGCTCTTTCATATACTGTTCTTTTCTCATGTTGGAGACATGAAGTCAACTGCACATGGAAGCGTGCTGTATGTCTCGCTGAATTATCCATGAAGTTTCAATAAAACGATGCCAGGAAAAACCCTGTTTTTCCCAAAAAAGTCAGAGATCACAGTTGGTAAAACTGAGGAATTATTAAAGTAGTAAGTAGATTCGCGGCAGCCGCAGGGATTGGATGGTCGTGTGATGGACGTGGGACCAGTTTTCCGGTCGACGTTGAATACTGGAAAAACAAAAGTGTTCATTTTTTTTGTTTCTCTTCCCACAGCGCATTCTCTCCTTCTCTGCACTTTCCTTTTCTCCTTTTCTGTCCGCTTTTTTGGTCATCTCCTCTCAATCCCATAACTCATCGATATTTTTCCTCTCGATATCTCTCTGCATGAACTCCTAGATTTTCCACCTTCTCTCCCAGGTCAACAATGGCATCCCTGATCGAAGAAGGTACTCTCTCTCCCCTTTTCTTCAGTTATCACGCTGGACCTATTATTTTTACTGTTGCATATGAGACTTGCTCGATCGGAATCTTCCTATCAATGGTTATCACTTGTGATCTCAGAACGAATTCCACAATGACTAGTTAGCTCATTTATTAAGCAAATTCAACACAATAAAGCTTAATATTTGTGGAAACAGTTCTTTATTTTCTCGAATACAAAACAAACGGAGCTAGAGAAAGTAGTAAGGTATTTTTGGATTGTTATCTATGAGTGATTGAACTTTGATTTAATTGAATAGGAGGCGAGAGGGACTTGGAGAAGACACTGATGACCTTATCACCAAGTCAGGCCGAGCCGTCACCATCGCCATCTCCTTCTTCCACGGCTGCGGCTGCGGCTCCGGCGTTAGTCCTGTCCAATTCCGGAAAGCGGATTGATCAGGCGGGGAAGAAAAAGTACGTGAAGCAGGTGACGGGGCGGCACAACGACACTGAGCTGCACTTGGCGGCGCAGCGTGGTGATCTGGCGGCCATGAAGCAGATACTCGATGATATCAATTCGCAGATGATGGGAACTCTGAGCGGCGCAGATTTTGACGCTGAGGTTGCAGAGGTACGGGCTGCAATTGTGAACGAGGTCAATGAGTTGGGAGAGACGGCACTGTATACAGCGTCCGAGAAGGGCTACCTTGATATTGTTAAGGAATTGTTGAAATATTCGAGTCAAGATACTGTCACTAAGAAAAACAGATCTGGGTTTGATCCGTTGCATGTAGCTGCAAGTCAAGGGCACCACGGTAATTGATCAATAGCGTTATATTGTCTTCGTTTTGTGCTTTAAGAATTTGAGTATGGCCATTTAGTTTGAATATGATAGAGATCGTAAGAGGATGAAAATTAAGTTCATGTAGGTTTTGGGTTGCTAAAGATGTAGAACAGTAGATGCTTAGGTAATTTCTATTGTTCCTTTCAACATATCATTGCACAGAATGCTAAATAGGACAACAAAATTATGCAAGGTATTGACAGTTGAGCTCTGTTAGATTGCAATCTAGACATGTAGCAACGTCTACAGAGTTCTTTACCCGAGAAATGGTGTTTCTTTGCAGTCTCCATTCTTTAAATACATGTATCTGGACAGATGATACCAAAATTGAGGATCTATAAAGCACATATTTCAAATAAATCCAACTTTATGTGATAGAAATATCCTAGTTGACACGTCCACACAAGTTAACAGTCACTGAAGTTGTCATCTATGGCTTTTGTTCTGGATTTGCAATCTATATTCAATTTGAGAAGAGATTATCATTTATCAGTAAGGAATGCTGAGTTAAAGGGACCTTTTCAGTTCCTTCTGGCCCCTAAACTATTGGTTTCCAAATTTTAATTCTATTGCTTTTGTCCCTGATCGCTTTTCAATCTTCACGATGAAAGTTCCCATTTAATCTGCTTGAAATCATAAAATATATGAGCACTGCAATAATGATTGAATGATATACTGATTGCCCATAAAAGATATACCTACCAGTTTTTAAGTTTCTGCTTTCTATACAAAGATAGCACACTCATGGTGGTTCTTCTGTTCCAGCTGTTGTTCAGGTGCTTCTAGATCATGACCCTGGGCTCAGCAAAACAATCGGCCCATCAAATGCAACGCCTCTTATATCTGCAGCTACAAGAGGCCATACGGAAGTAGTCGATCAACTGCTGTCAAAGGATTGTAGCTTATTGGATCTGTCTAGATCCAATGGGAAAAATGCATTGCATTTGGCTGCCCGACAGGGCCATGTTGACATTGTAAAAGCATTGCTGAACAAAGATCCACAGCTGGCACGAAGGACTGACAAAAAAGGGCAGACTGCATTGCATATGGCCGTAAAAGGCCAGAGTTGTGACGTGGTGAAATTGCTACTTGAGGCTGATGCTGCTATTGTTATGCTTCCAGATAAATTTGGTAATACGGCATTACATGTAGGCACAAGGAAAAAGCGAGTAGAGGTATTATATTTTCGCGTTTCCTGCACTTTGCTGTTTAAATCTGTAGCCTATAGAAGGGTAATGGTTGGACCTTTTAAATTATAGATGATGGCTTTAATTCATCTTGATATAGCATACCAGCCCAAAAATAAAGTTTTACGGTTCCTTTTTTTTCTTTTCACGGAGGGAGGAGGGTTGCTTCCTTACACAGAACTTTATCTTCATCTGCCTCATTGAACACATCAAATTGGCTTACTGAGTCTTTCACCTTTTTTGTTTCCAATCATGCTACTCTCTGTTTCTCTCTCTCCGGTACTAGTTTTTCATTAGCGTGCTTGCTCTCTGCTTCCTTTGAGTCTGTTCATTATCCAAATGCCTGCCACTTGATCCCTGAATGCATCTAGCTTGGATTATTATTATTATTATTATTATTATTTATTTATTTTAAACTTTGCAGTTTACTTGTCTTAGTGATGAATATCTACTTCTTATTTGACAGCTAGTGTAAATGAAGTACATATCTTGCAAGAGAAATGATATTTGCAGTCGTGGTTGTGCAAGCGGCGCGCAGTCTCTTTGAAAAAAGTGAATTAATATGGGACCCACATGAATAAAAAACTAACTTTTTAATCGTGAACCCTACTCTTTTTCAAAGCGATTGCGCGGCGTTTGCATACTCCACGACTGCATGTAGCATTACTCATCTTGCAATGTCATCATTTCTTTCTTTGTTCATCTCAAACATTGGTTGTATTCTGAAAGTGAGAGATGACAACTAGCACTGACCGTGGGAAAACTAGCATCTTTAGTTTGCTTCTGTATCCATATCACGTTTATCTTTCTCCAAATTTGGATTCATTATTATTCATTCTTAATGTTTTCATCATAATAACACTGATTGGCTATACATTAGACTAAAATTACATCTTACTTCTGTATGCGTCTTACAAAGTTCAAGTACACCCAGATTTCGCGGGAAAAGATGGTCCTAGAATTGACATTCTGTTTTCTTCTTGCAGATAGTGAAGGAGTTGTTATCTCTTCGTGACACCAATGTTAATGCACTGACCAGAGACCACAAAACGGCTCTTGACATAGCAGAAGGGCTTCCCCTTTCTGAAGAATCTTCAGATATAAAGGACTACCTTTCTCAATGTGGTGCTCTCAGAGCTAATGAACTGAACCAACCAAGGGATGAGTTGAGGAAAACTGTGACTCAAATTAAGAAAGATGTTCATATCCAGCTTGAACAAACTAGGAAAACTAACAAAAATGTTCATAATATTTCTAAAGAGCTTCGGAAACTTCACCGAGAAGGGATCAACAATGCCACCAACTCGGTGACTGTGGTGGCTGTGCTATTTGCTACAGTTGCCTTTGCAGCTATTTTTACTGTGCCTGGTGGGGATGCTGATTCTGGGATGGCTGTGGTGGTCACGACTACATCTTTCAAAATTTTCTTCATCTTCAATGCCATCGCCCTTTTTACATCATTGGCTGTTGTGGTTGTTCAAATTACATTGGTTAGAGGAGAGACAAAAGCAGAAAAACGAGTGGTGGAGGTAATTAACAAGCTCATGTGGTTGGCTTCTGTCTGCACTTCGGTGGCTTTTATGGCATCCTCTTATATAGTGGTTGGTAAGAAGCACAAATGGGCTGCAATCTTGGTCACAGCCGTGGGGGGAGTAATAATGGCTGGAGTTCTCGGCACCATGACTTATTACGTGGTGAGGTCCAAGAGGAGTCGTTCAATGAGGAAGAGGGAGAAGCATTCGAGGAGGAGTCTGTCCAACTCGTGGCATCACTCTGACTTCTCAAACTCAGAAGTCGATAGGATTTATGCTCTCTGATGTGGGCAATTTGCAATCTTTGGAAGTTTGTAGGATTGTAGTATGAAAAATGCATCCTTACGAGTACAAATATGCTTGGGAATGCATTTTAACATAGCATTCAACTTCTATAAGAATCATTACTTCTGAAAGTTATATTTCTTTGCACCTCTATGTTGGACATTATTTTTTTATTTTTTGGTCCAAAAATCCAACTCGGTAACTATAGTAAACCAATGCCCGAGGCCCTGAACCCCCATATCAACTATCAAGAGTGCCAGCCAGAAGGTAACGAGGGAGACACATTGAAAGACGAGAAGGTCAATGTTTTTGGGCTTTGGGTTTTGGGTAGTTTCGTTGTTTAGTTTTTGGGCTCGGGTTGTGATTTGTGAAGATTGTGATCCTGTTTTGCAGGCCCATCTAGGTCTTTCCTAAGGAGCTCCTCAAGGTATAAAGACTGGTTTGGTTACACAAAATCAAATTATCTCATTTTATCTCATATAATTATTATATTTTTATTAAATTTTTACAAAAAATATAACAAAAAATTCATTTTTTTTTAAATCTTAAAACAAAACTAATATTAAAAAATTATCTTATAATTATATTTTATTCAACTTTCAATAAAATATTTATTTCATCTGAACTGTGTAACCAAACGAGGTTTAAAGAATAATACCCTATGGTATGAAAGAGTATGTTTATCCTAATACCTTACCATTTTTACCTAAAAAAAAATGGGAAAAAGAAAACTCGATCATTGCATTTATGCATCGCTAAAGGGTCATCCTTATCAAAAGCTTAACAGTAGCCATTTTTTTTATAAAAAGAATGATAAATATTTAAATACTAAAGCTGATTTAGCAAAATCTTTGACATTGAAAATGAGAACGTTAAGATTTAAACAAATCCACTAGATAGAACAACCTAAGAACTGTAGAAGATTCTCACTAATGTGGATGGCTACAACATATATTCTGATCAAACTTGGACATCAAATGGATCAGTAATTTCTCAACAACCAAATAAATATATTTTCAGGACCCATATGTAAGCTGAATGATTGAGTTGCTCAAATACCCAACAGCTTAGAGTTGCTCAAATACCCAACAGCTTATGTGAGGCAGACATAACATTACTTTGAGACCATAAAAAAACAGTCAATTATCCTAAAAATTAAACCAACTTGATCATTTAATTAGTTTGCTATTGCTTTTTTTAAAGAAAATATGGAAAAAAAAAACAGAAAAAAGAAAATATGAACAACTTTGTCACCGGTGATTTTCTGCGTATTGATTGTACTCCATGTGCAGATCCATAACATATTTCATTAAAATACTGATTGAAGCACACAGTTAACCCCTGCATATTTGAACTACTGCTGTCTTAAAGTGCGATAATCATCCATGAGATGCAATGTCTGATTATAATACACCCTTTAGTGTGCTGACCAGTTACTTTCTTTCGGCAGTATTTTAGCAGGCTGCTAGGAAAACTAGCCCTGTAACGAGGGATTCAGATAACTAATGCAAGCAATTTTAATTCTCTCCCTCTGGCCTCTCTTTCATACCATTTCTAATTTCCTGCATTTTCTTTCATCTTCTTGACATTTCCGTCTATCCAAACAATAAATATGCGGCATGGTAAACTCCATGTGATTGGTGACACATCACCAATATAATAAATATCGATTAATTTACTTTTTGAACGCTGATGCATTAGTTTGTAAAACTAAAACCCATGCAATAAAATTTTAGTACCTATAGCATTACTCTGGGATATATATGCTTAGGATAGTTATGCCATAAGCTTTTGGGTTAAATTTTCTGGGGTTATTTTAAAAAATTAAGTAACAAAGGACATGCGGAGGTGATTAGGTATGCCAGTAGGTATGTGAGGCCTGCCTTTTTCTTCTTTCTTCTCGCAGATACCCTCCATAGTGCTCTACAACATCAAGTTGGCCTTTTTGTTGCTTTCCTTAGGCCTTAAAATCTTAACCCTGTCAAAATTCTGGCTGACATGGTTACTTAGTTTAGGGTTCAGTACACCCCACTAGGTAAATGAAAAGAAAGGGAAAAGAGCCATCCATGTCTTGAAAGGCTGTTTGTCTGCACCTGAAGATTTCCTCTTACATTATTTTTGTTTATTGTCTTTCCTTTGCTTAGATTTGTTGGCGTTGCATATTTAGGTAAATGATCCTAACACCTTTACAACATTTGAGCAGTTTTATAAAACTTTTCAAATGAATGTTTTCTATGTTATCATGAATCATGCAGCATATTTAATGAAGGCAGGGAGGGGTCTCTTAGTTGCTTTTGAGAGGTGGAAAGACGGGCATCTAGGATTATAGTCATGATTATTTGGGTCAATTGATAATTGGCTAGAACATCATAATGATACTCATCTTTGAAAGATGCCAGCTAATGGAAGAGATGGTTGGTGAGATTTACCAGTAAGCAACATAAACCTTTTTCTTTCTGCCTACCATTTGAAAACAAAGGTGAAATGAGGAAGAGTCCTTGACAATTATGTTGAGAAATCTTGAATTCTCTCAGGACTCACCATGAATTTTTACCTAGGATTTTTGTTCTGTTTTTCTTTTCCAATATTCCACTTAATAATGACAGTAAACGAGTTAGTTGTGGAAAATGATTGTTTGCTTTTCCGTACTTCAGGAATTTGAAAAGATACTCATTTTTTTTACAGATAAAAATTAAAATCTGATCCACTTCCTAATAAGATATTAGCCAGGAAATCAATAAAGCCTACACTTGGGATAGCTCCCATGTCAGAAGAAACAAGGATATAAAATCCCGCTATCAGTGCAGTACACCTGAAAACATAAAGTGATGCACTGTCGTCTGTCCACTCAATCAGTTGGAATCATTTCGGTGGAGCTAGTATCGTAAGGATGCTTGGTTCGTTATAATTTGTTTTGTATATATCTTTAAGGAGTCTCGATGGTAATAATGCCTTAAAAGATTTTGCAAAAATCAAAGGGGACTTGTTACCTAAGTGAAACTATTTCAAAATTCAATGAGTGAAACACTTTGTGCGCAATAGAAGATTTTGTTTCTATGAAATCTGCAAAGTGGCTTATGAATTGACCTATCCGTTATGATTTCATGTCTTTTAAAATGATGACTAATGCTAAAGGACACATGTGAAACCAAGAATTATCATTGCAGCAACAAATATCAATCAACTTAGATTGTTAAATTCCACCCAGGGTTTTACTCTCTATGAAGAGACTCTGTTCCTCTTTTATTCGTCTAAAATAAGTTTGAGGAAAAGAACTTCTAATGTGTATTTTCACAAACTTCCACATGATGCTCTGCTCTGAATATTCTAAAACGCCATACACAGTTCTAGCCTTAACCAATTCATGGGTATTAGTAAAATTATGAAAGGGAGAAGAGGAAAAACAGAAAAGAACACATGATCATTAAAACTAAACATCCTACTTTGCCTTGTCTTTCCCCTCTCTCTCTCTCTCTCCCTCTCAACCTCTGCAAAGGTCTGGCCTTTCTTGATCTTCACGAACTGCAATCCTGGAAGTTGACAATGAGTAAAACCCAACTTCACTTACAGTCTTTCTGGAGTGGAAGAGCTGCTGAGACTGTTTGCAATGAGCAATTGCTCCTTGAATTGATATCTCGATATCTGAACTTGCGCTGCCGCATCTCTTGAGAAATTGCAACTCATGGAATCCCTTTGAATCGTTTGAGTTTGCAGATGAAGAAAAGCTGGATGAGGATGAGGGGGGTGAAGACTTCTTTGTTGAATGGCGTTTGATAACAACCGAGAATGATCTCCTATGGTGGCCAAAGCCATTCTCGGCAGTCTTGTCTTCGTCAATGCTCTTCATGATACTTGTTGACGTTGAGCATTTGTCCTTCTGAATTTGCCCAAACGGGATTTTCTTAGACTCTTTCACGTGCGTATTCATACATTCCTTGGCTTTTGAAACCGATCCTTCATCTGCATCCTTTGTAGCCGCTGTACAGGACTCATGTGAGCAACCAGATTTACTGAACAAAGACTTGAGGTAAGCCCTGGAAGCCTTCAACTTTAAACCAAGTGAAGACTGCTTGAGCTTTTTGGTCCAAGACCTTCTTGGGTTTTCGCTATAAAAGCCACTGACTTCAGTTGAATACTCGGAGATATACTCATCTAGGTTCAGCTCTCTACTAACCCGGCAAGATTCCGAGGGAGAGATGTTGCAAGATTCAAATGGGGTACTAGAAGTCGGTGTTGGGGCAGTAGTGGTTAATGGAGTGCTATAGAATTCTTCAAAGATATCTTTTCTTGTATCATAAGCAGGGCTGGAGTTTTGCAGGAGTTTATCTACCATTTGCAAACGTGGGGGGAGGTGAAGAGGAAGAAGCTTTCCCTTATAGAAAAGCTCGTCAGCTGGGGAAGTTGTTGGCTCTCTTTCTTGAGAGCTGGAAGACATTTGGAACTCGAACTCTCTGGTGTGCGGAGGGGAGCCAACAGAATGACAAAGGAAGTTGGAGTATGAACTTACTTCCATGTCGATGTAGTCATCATCTGCATGATCACATGATTGGAGGTTTACGGCCATTTCAACTCTGTATTTTTAAGATGGGCCTCTCTTTCTGTCTCTGTGTGTGTGTGTCTCTCTCTCTCTCCCTCTCTCTCAATGAATCACCTTATGGGGAGCTGAGCAATGTGAGGGGCGATGAGGGGTAGTCCACCCTTTAAAAGCGTGGATGAGTGGGGAGAGAAATGAACTGTAGGAAATTGTCAGGATTTTTATAAATCTTTCAATGCTTCCAAATATAAAATGCAAACACATTATGGGGTTTTTCTAAAGTTTCAGCACTGACCCATCTCTAAACATTTCTTTTCTTGTGACTCATTACTTTTCTTCATTTTATAATTAATAAATGGTAGGAATCCCGTCTCTCTCTAGATCAAGTTTTATATGGAGGAGTGAAATCAGAACTAGTAGGGTATGGTTTCAGACAGTGAATTTTGCAGTATCATACTCTCTCTCTCTCTCTCTCTCTCTCTCTCTCTCTCTCTCTCTCTCTCTCTCTCTCTCTCATGAATCGGGTCTCTTTGAAAGCACATATATAGTTGGCATCATCAGTACTTGATTATTTGTTGGGGCCATATGCAAATATTCAACACCCTCAACTGCACAAAGAGGTAACTTCACGGTCAGAAGACCAAGCCAGTGAGCAAAGAATCGGGCCCCATTGATATGATACGGTTATCAACTATTCAGAAAATGGAACTGATCATTGAAGGATTCACTTAGCACTGTGGTACTTGGGTTGGCATTTGCTTAGCTAAATTTATTGTTTAGATGGGAGTAAATTGAATCTAGTGCCATTTTGCTCCTCGATAATATATTCTCATGAACTTATTTTTCTGATTTTATGATTTTATCGAGGTATATAATCATTCGGGCATAAGTGGATTAGATCTTACATAGGATAGCATTCACGAAGGCTTGATAGATATGGCATAAATATATCTGAAACTACAGGCTTAAGCTTTTGAGTTGAAATGGTGTTCCAATATGTTATATCAACCTGAAGGATTCAAATGAGATTGCAGACGGCATGCCTTGTATCAATGTATTTTTGAAGGATTTCCCATATATTTTGTTTTGATATTTTTTTTAGATTGTAGCTTTTTAAAGGTCATTTCGTGCACTTCAACTATACTGGACTTTCTCTTTTCAATAGAGAAAATCCATTACTGATGCCATTTAGCTTTCCCTATATGAGTTGAGATTAAGCTCCTCAAAAATTTTTTTGATTAGATGACTGCACCGATGGGTAGATTTCATTTTCCCTCTGTTTTGGATCTTTTTTCCTCCTCTTCCCTTTCTGTTTGTAACTTTATATTGTAGTTATTTGGTAATATTTTTTTGTGCTTACTTTTGAGCATCTCTTCGTTTCAATCCCACGTTCATAATTCATCGAAAAGGTAGAGATAGAAGGAAGCAGCAGCACAGGAAATATTTGAGATGGGTAATGGGGTGCATTGTGTGAGGCAAGAGATAAAAGCCCCCACATAATTATATATTTTGAGTGTGGTTTTAGAATTCAAAGTCTAAAAGAATATACCTGATTTAAATTTAATTAGTGAGACAGATAATCATAGTTTAAGAGGGTGTAACTGAAAGTTAATATATCTTTCTGGCTTTTACGTAGAAGTCCCCAAGCCCCCTCAGCCACATTCAAATTTCCAGCAGTTTGTAGCTTAAAACATGGCTTTCTGCACTATCCACATATAATATTTGGTTCATCTCTATCTCCGTGCACCATAACTCTTTAAATATGGCTTGAAAAAAGTCTTCCATTCAATTGAAAAATAATTTGTAACAAAAGAAATCACTTTACACTTCACCAGCTTTTATCACTTTACTGGATTCCTGGGTTGTTTTTACTTTTTGTAACTCTATTTTTTTCCTATCAGAAAATTTCCTCACAATTATGTTCTTGATAAATGCATCTGCTCGAGCAAATTTCTCGGTCTCTATACTGCATCTTCCCAATTAGTTTTTTCTTTTCTTCATCCTCTTAGATTTTCATAGTTTCAGAGCCAAATTTTTTCTTCACTTGCTCAAAGCTGACACAAACACAATCATAGCAGAGAGAGAGACTTGTTTCCCTAAGAAAGGACCAGCAAATGATCCGACAATACATGGTGGAGAGAAGGGAAATTCTGGATGGAATGCCTGCGTAGCTCGATACTTTTTTTTTCCTTGCTTCTTTTAACACACTCCTCACATTTTTTTATCCTCTTCTTATATAGGTATATATTTATATTTTCAACCACCAACAATGCTGTATGGAACATTCCATTCTCAAGATCGAGACAGTTCGTTATAGCTGTATTGTTCCTATTGCACACACAAGAAAAGCACATGATCAAATGTTATCATTTCACTGAAGAAGTCTTGTACAGTCTTTTCAGTTGTGTTCAATAGCATCGTGGCGTGTATGGTTTATGTGCAAGCTGTTAGCCCTATGCTGTATCCATGCCACATGTTAACCGGTGCGGTTTTCAATTGGCAATAAGAAAAATGAACCATTCAATTAAAAAAGAATGATTGAAATTCTAAGAAATCCCACTAAAAATATCGAGATGTTTCTGTTTCAAAAGTAACTTTTACATTGCAACAGATGGATCAATCAGATGTTGGACGAACATTTCTGCTGGGATAATTAGAGAGAAAAGTACAAGCAAAGGACAGCCATACATGTATCCATCAGAAAGACCCACCACCCAGGAAAGCTGGATGATAGAGCAAGCTAGTAGAGCCTATCTGGATCGAATATAAGGGCTCCATTGCCGGGTATCCAACCAGCACCAAGGAAAGAAGAAAATAGCAACAGCATATAAACAGTTCCAAGCAATGTCTTTTGGTAGTCAATTTGTAAACTGCCTTTTGAAGGGATTACGGGCAAGGGGTTCCCAGCCCACTAGCTTCTGTACCCTTGTGCTGAAAGCATGGAAGGCCCTGTACAATCATGATGCTCTTCGAGGATAAATCAATTCCAAACTTCTATATCCGGAAACCTTTTCGATAGATCAACATTAACAAAGACCTTAAAAGTTTAAACCCCACATTTTGCCTCTCGTTTCCTTCATTTCTAAGTGAGAAAGCACGTCATGCCCACTTCAACACTAGATGGTCATTTCCCCCACCTTGTACAAGAGACAATTGTGGCCACATCCTCCCTCAAAAGTAGGTAGCCTCGGGAAAGGAGTAAGATATTGCAGAATAATAGTAATAAGATATGTGTTTTTTGAATAACTGTTACCTGATCCACTTCCATTAATGTTGCACTTAATATTGCAAGCAGAAATCTTCCCTAAATATAGGTTCTACAGGCCGAAGCAGTTTCCTTCATTTGTTTTAATTCATTCCTTCGTCAAAAATTCAAAATACAAGTTTGAGAATTTACAGAAGGATGAAAAAAAAGATGGAACTCCATAAACATAGAGAAGATATATTATATTAGGCTTTGATGTATTATATTGGATTTTCTTCCCAACACCTATTAAACATAGATCTTACCAAATTATCCATCAGAGCCGATAAAGCAATAGCTTTATCCAGAAATAGAAACAAAAATAGCTTAATTTTCATAGAGATTGCTACAGTACCATTTTTTTAACAAGAAATATCATTAAAAAAAAAAAAGAAGGTTTTTAGCCATTTAACTTGTCTTTGTACTGTATGCATATCTTAAAACCCAAGCTGTACATTAACTGGAGGGGATATTCCATCTCATATCCTCAAGAAGTTTTAAAAAACAACAACAACAACAAAAAAAATATAAAAATAACTATATAGATAATTATAAAAAAAAAAATCATTGTATGTCTATCCATATTTATTTCCCTGCCATATCTCTAAAAAAAAAAAAAACCCTTTCTAACAAACCCCATCATGTACACACTTGGGCAGCCCATGTTAAGGAAAGGCCACTGACTGCAGCCTGAGGTTCTAGACAAAAATGGGCCATGTTAAGGATAGGCCATTACTCAAGTAAAATGGTAAACCCACCACAAACAAACAGACAACAAAATTATTTAGCCCATTTGGTTCTCGAGACGTGGCCGTAGATTAAGCACCAAGACAGTCGTGTAATTTAGCTATCATAAAAGTCAAGCCTATGCTCCAAGAGGTCCCAATCACTCGACGAAAATATATTCCTGGGGATACTCTACATTGCAATTAGCTTCATCTTCTACTATCCAACAATGCCATTTAAATCGCTGACGATAAAAACCTACGAAAAAGTTATCCTACTTGTAAAGCCACACACTGGTGACCTAAATTCCCGTCTATGGCAAAAGAGGTTGGAAATTATTCAATAACCAAATAATTACATAATTAAGAGTAGAATTCCTGGTACCTTCTAGAGGCTGTTGTGTGAGTTTATTATTTCTCGGGATATATATATATATATATATATATATATTTTCTATGGGTTCGGCTTGGGTCCAGTGATAAAATAACTAGATACTTCCTGTTAGCCAAACCGACACCGTGTAATGTTGTTTTTAAGTTCTAGAGTTTTTTTTCTTGTTCAAAAAATAAATTTCCACAACGTCAGTTCCGAACAAAGAAATCTCAATATTGAATTCTCAATAATGTGTTACTGAATATTATTTAGTCCAAGCTAACAAATAACAATATTATTCATGAATTTTAAGGAAAAAAAGTATCACTTAAATTGTTGCTCACCATAATGATCTATTAGCCTATTTAAATCGAATGTTTTTTTTTTTTAAGTACTATCTTTATTTACAATTTTACTTATATAAAATGTGTCAACTATTGAAAATAGTAAAAATCTTAAAATTCAAAAAAAAAAACAAATAGAATGAGATAGTACCACTTTATAATATTGTTCATACGTGTAGTACTATTTTTTTATTGAATAATTATGGATACAGAGTGTGTAAGTGTCGCATATTCTCATTAAAAAAATGAGGTTCGCCAATAAAAATAGAATTTCTTATATAAATAAAAAGTTTATTTACCTTTTTTTAAACAAAATGCGTGAAACTTAAACATTTTATAAATAGATTTAAAATTGCTATGTGACAAGGTCCATGAATAGAATTAAATTTAAATTTTCTTATTTCTTATTCCCTCCATTTTTGTTGTTATTATTATTATTATTTATTACTTTAACCAATATAAGATTCCAAAATTAAATAGTATTAAGTTTCTGTTAGAAACCAAGTTCAAATTGTATTGTATGACCACATTTAGCCATCAATGGTGATTTTAGGTACACTTACTCCCCAATGGTGATTTTAGGTACACTTACCCCCCAATGGTGATTTTAGGTACACCTAACCTCATTTGTACTCTTTATCATTGGATTGATGACAAGTGTAACAATCCTAACCATCCTTTGTACCAAGATATCCCTATAAATAGAGGGAGTCCTCATTTGTGTAAGGCACCAAGAAATAAGAGAAAACAAAGTTCTCTAAACATTTCTATCATATTCAAGATCTCTCTATCTTTTGCTCTCTCTCTTTTCATTAGTTTTATAACACGTTATCAGCACGAAGTCTCTGACGGTTTTGAAGCTAGTAGTCTTCTACTTCAAGTAAGTTTTTCAATACATTATTTGTAATTCTCAATATGAATATGAAATGTTATATTACTTGATGAAACTCTATATTTATTCTCATAATTTTGTGAATGTATTTCTTAATATAAACATACTTATGTTCCTGATTTATATATGTAGAAAATGTCAAATCTTACGAAATTGGAATTCGTTGCTCTTGACATTTCTGGAAAAAAGTATTTATCTTGGATCCTTGATGCTGAGATCCATCTAGATGCGATGAACCTGGGAGATACAATTAAAGAAGGAAATCAAGGGTCCCGGCAGGACCGTGCTAAGGCAATGATTTTCCTTAGGCACCATCTCCATGAAGAATTAAAAACTGAGTATCTCACGGTGAAAAATCCCCTTATTTTGTGGAATGATTTAAGGGAGAGATATGAGCACCAGAAAACTGTGATCCTCCCAAAAGCTCGTCATGATTGGATGCACCTGAGGTTGCAAGATTTCAAGAGTGTTAGTGAGTATAACTCTGCACTCTTTAAAATTAGCTCAGTATTAAAATTATGTGGTGAAAAAGTCACTGATGATGACTTGTTAGAGAAGACATATACCACTTTTCATGCCTCGAATGTGCTCCTGCAGCAGCAGTATCGAGAGCGAAAGTTCAAAAAATATTCTGAACTTATATCTTGTCTTCTTGTAGCTGAGCAAAATAATGAGCTTTTATTAAGAAATCATCAGTCACGTCCTACTGGTTCTATATCATTCCCTGAAGTGAATGATACTAGATTTACACCATTTCCAGAAGCAAATGGTGCATATTTTCAAAGAAACCGAGGACGAGGACGTGGTAGAAAAGATTACAGAAGTGGAGGTCCTAGAAGAGACCACACTAAAAGGGATAATAGAAGATATACACCGTACCACCAGAAGTGGTTCAACTCAGAGAAGGGCAAAGGTCCTCAAAATAAATCTTTAAAGAAAGATGAAGATGGATGCCATAGATGTGGTATGACTGGACATTGGGCTCGTACCTGTCGTACAGCTAAGCATTTGGTTGACTTATATCAAACTTCTATAAAAGAAAAAACAAAAAAGTTTGAAACAAATTTTGCTGAATCATCAGATGCTTTAGATAGAGAAGATATTACAAATCTTGATGTTTCTGATTTCTTTGAAAATTCTAGTGATAGAATAGATCACTTGATTGGTGATGGAAGTGTTCCTTTTTGATTAATGTATTTTCTTTATTTATATTTTGCAATGTTTTAATGAAAGTTTTATATATTTTGTAGAATCATGAGTATTACTGATGAACTTGAGATGAATAATAGAGATGTATGTCTGGCTGACAGTGCTACAACTCACACAATTCTTAAAGACAAAAAATATTTTCAAAATATAACATTGAGTAGAGCCTACGTTCATACCATATCTGGTTCATCGAATCTAATTGAAGGCTCCGGAAGAGCTTATATTGTGTTGCCTAATGGCACCAAATTTTGCATCGATGATGCTCTATTTTCTTCACGATCAAGAAGAAATTTATTGAGTTTTAAAGATATACGTCGTAATGGTTGTCATATTGAAACCACCGACGAAGACAATAAAGAGCATCTTCTCATTACTAAAATAATTTCGAGCCAGAAGCTCATATTGAAAATATTATCAGCTTTCTCTTTGAGATGATATTATACAATTATTGAATCAAATATTATGATGCATCAAAAGTGATATGATTCAAAATATTTATATCTTTTCATGATTATCTTGATCATCCAAAATCAATTACGATAAGTCGAATGATTTTCATATGGACGTCCATAAAAGAACCAGAAGATTCTTTTACTATAAAGTATTACCACCAGAAGTGGAAAGAAAAATTTGCTAGAAGCAAATAAAATGAAATAATTCGATGTTATCATGATTATCATAGGTGAACTGGAAGTTCAGATGATAATTAATTTTTGGATGCAATAAGTAAAAGGTCTCATATTCTAGCTGCTAAAATCCCAGCGAGGATTGAAGTCCCCGAATGACAATTAAGAAATTTAGCAGTCTAATGAACATAAGACATGTCTGAAAGCATGTGAGACCTATTGATACAAATGATAAAGCATCTCGGAAAGAGAAAAGCACAAATAAAAGAAATCGGTGCTCCTGAAGAGGCCGTACCCACAAAACAAGCAATAAAGTCCATCTAAAATTCTCTCATAATGAATACTCCTGAAGAGTATAATACTCCTGAAGAGTACCTCCTGAAGAGGTTTTCATGAAATGTCTTCCCTTGAAGAGGGACAGGTACCTGAAAATAACGAGATCTCGATATTACATTTCATGAGTAATTGAGAAATTATAGAGAGAAATAAAACCGTTGTCGACAACGATTGCATTTGATATTACCAGAAGTAATAAAGAAAGTGAGCTCAGAACCGTTGAAGAATACCGACGTAAAATATTGGCCAAAATAGAAATAAACAATTCCTGCAGAATTGTTATCATGTGATGCATATGGACTTGAAGTCCAAACACCTATGAGGTGATGCTTGTTGTATATCAGTGGGTATTTGTATAAATCACGAATATATTTCCTGCATAAATAATATATGTTTTTGAAGTTAAAGAGATCATATTGAGATTTGTATTAACTTGATAGTTACCAAGAGTTTGGGTATGCATGAAGCATATAGTCCTGAAGTACATATTCTATCAAGTCTTAAAATTCTTATATGATCTAATGCAAGCTAAACGCATGTGGAACATATTATTTTCCATATATTTTCAGTATTTATATTATCTTTTATTGCAGTTTATATAAATAATTTAATTATTACTGAGGCTCCAGAAGAGCTCATGAAAACTGTAGAAATCAGGGATTGATTATGAGGAAACATACTCTCCTGTTATGGATGCAATCACATTCAGATTAGTTTGGTAAGTTACAAAAAGATTGTATATGGAGTTAATAGATGTGGTCACTGCATATTTATATGGGTCATTAGACCATGATATATATATGAAAATCCCTGAAGGATATAAAATGCTTGAAACTTGTTATCTGAGTACATCCAGAAAACAATCCGAATGCATGTGGTATAAACGCATTAGCGAATATTTATTGAAAGAAGGATTTGAAAAATAATCCAATATACCCATGTGTTTTTATTAAGAGATTCCGGATTTGTTATTATTGTGGTTGATGATTTAAATCTTCTTGAAACTCCTGAAGAGATCAGAAGAACTGCACATATTTGAAATATAAAACCCTTTCGGTTTCAAGGGGGAGATAAATGTGCATTATTAAATGAGAAATAAAATGGAGCACACAGAATATCTACCAGAAGATAGAAACACAAATATGAGTATTTGTGAAATATTATTTTATTATCTTGAAGCAAAAATTACAGAAATTTGAGGCATTTCGCCTCATTCTTTAAACGCTCTTGTTTTTCAAGAACCTGCATGGCATCCTTATCTAAAGGAGTAGGCAATCTAAAAGAAGACTTAAGCAGAGATTTTAATTTCCTATTCTCTTACTTTATTGCTTCTATCTTCACGTTAGACTCCTGAAGAAGTCGCTGAAGATAGAAATTTTCTCATGGAGTTTGTCCAAATCATAAGGTTTGGATTGTAGTCGCTGAGAAAATGATAAATAGTTGAAGAGTAATGGGCACCGAGATTTACAAGCTCTTAGATAGCTTCAACATCTGACTTATTAGTCAGATCATTATTATATTGCACTATAGCACCTGTGGTAGAAGCAGGAACAACTGATGAACGAGGTGCATAATACCTTAGATATTGGCCATGAGAAGATTGCTGAGCCATTGCAGAGTAAGAATGCAGAAAGAGATTGCAGAATAAAAATGCAGAAAGAAATTGCAGAGTAAGAATGCAGTATGATTACAGAAAAGTGAAGAAGATGAGATGCGAATGAAGATGATCTGAACATCTCTTTTATAGAGAAAAACTAAGCACCTCTATTGATTCACGGCATCCCTCGTGAAGTATCTCTCTACAAGAGACGAGGCATAGCATCATAGCCCTGCGTCGCCTGACAGCAGATGTAGCATTATAGCCTTTCAGCGCCTGACAAGTACATAAGAACTGTAAAATCTCGTGATGCTTGTCTGGCCTAAAAAGATGGCCACCGTTTTTGAATATGGAGGTTTGCGGCTTAATTTTGATAACTCCTCCAGTAATTATGTTATTTACAAGAACTCCAGAAGAGTACAACTCCAGAAGAGCACAACTCCAGAAGAGTAGTGAATTCAATATTAAAATGATCTTGGATCAATATGTGAATTTCACTATAAGGTCCTGAGTACTCCAACGGTTGCTCGATAATTTGATAAGGAGAAAAATCTATTTCGTCCTTGTGAAGACAATGGAGAAATTCTTGGTCCTAAAATACATTATCTCCAGTTCAATTGAAGCCCTAAATATATGATTATTTGGATCAAGTCCACAATTAGATGGATATACAGATGCGAGTTATCTATCAGATCCACACAAGAAGATCATTACAATTCATGAGAAGAAAGTTGAAATTGATGTCAAGAAGATACGGTCAAGTAATAATCTGGCAGATTTATTCACTAAAACATTACCAACTGCAACATTTAAGAAGCTTGTGCAGAACATTGGAATGCGGAGACTTGAAGACATATTATCATGCACTTTTCAGGGGGAGTAAAGTCTTGAAGACTTGTGCTGATTGTACTCTTTTTCCTTCGATAAGGTTTTATCCCACTGGGTTTTCCTTTGCAAGATTTTAATGAGGCAATCTTAAAGCACTGGGCGATATACAGAATATTGTACTCTTTTTCCTTCGTCATTGGTTTTTTTTCCCACTGGGTTTTTCCATGACAAGGTTTTAACGAGGCATATTCTTTATATGTGGTCATCCAAAGGGGGAGTGTTAGAAACCAAGTTCAAATTGTATTGTATGACCACATTTAGCCATCAATGGTGATTTTAGGTACACTTACCCCCCAATGGTGATTTTAGGTACACCTAACCTCCTTTGTACTCTTTACCATTGGATTGATGACAAGTGTAACAATCCTAACCATCCTTTGTACAAAGAGATCCCTATAAATAGAAGGAGTCCTCATTTGTGTAAGGCACCAAGAAATAAGAGAAAACAAAGTTCTCTAAACATTTCTCTCATATTCAAGATCTCTCTATCTTTTGCTCTCTCTCTTTTCATTAGTTTTATAACAGTTTCCGAATTCTTAACTTCTTAAATAGATTGACCATCAGCAGTGGTGGAGCCACGTTGGGGCAGGAGGGGGCCATGGCCCCCTACAAATTTGAAAAAAAAAAAAATATATATATATATATATATATGTTAATTATTTTATTTAATAAAATAATATTAATTTATCATGTATTGGCTCTTCCTCTAAAAATTATTCTAGCTCCTCCATAAAATTTAATCTGATATAAAAACGAAATAAATAAAACACATCTCATATAAAATAAAATAAATAATTTTATTATAAATAAAAAAATCTAATTATAACTAGTAGTATTTCTAACATCTTTTCATTGTCTATATTGAAAGAGAAATAGTTAAGAATTTAGATTTAGATTCAATATTTGATAATTTTGTTTGTTTAAGGAATGCAAGTTACAATTTTAGACATTCTGTATTTTTTTTGTTTAATATATTTGTATGAATGTCTTTATATTATTTCAATTATATATTGTTCTTGACATATCAAATATTTTTTTAATAAATAAGTTGTATTAAACGTATTTTATTTTTATTGTAAATCTTCCTACCAGATTATTATATATCGTAAAAAAAATTATATAAAAATAAAACAAAAAATATTTTATATATATTGTTCTAATTTTATTTACCCCTCCTAAAATAAATTCCTGCTCCCCGCCACTGACCACCAGCATAATTTTTCTTTCCTTAACCAACGTTACACGATGTCGGTTTGACTATATCAGGAAGTACTCAATTATTTTGCCACTGAACCCAAGCCTGACCCTTTTTCTATAAGCTTGTAGCCTTGTAGGAACTAATATCAAAGGAAATTTTGTTTTTCCTTGACCAACATTACACGATGTCGGTTTGACTATATCAGGAAGTACCCAATTATTTTGCCACTGAACCCAAGCCAGACCCTTTTTTCTATAAGCTTGTAGAAACTAATATCAAATAGACGAGGAAAATGCTTGTGAGCCCGTTGGGGCTACCTCTGGTTTATTTTTTATTATTATTAATTTTTTACAGTAAGTACTTTTTAATAATACTTGTAAATTTTTTTGAAAAAAAATTAAAAATATTAAAAAAAATTACTTGTAAAAAAAATCATTAAAAAATACATCTTACAACTGGCGGTAGGTTACCGCGGATAGCTACTGGTAGCTATCAGTGCTACCCAATAGACAAAGACCCAAACGATGGAGGATGACCGTTGAGTCATTGACATCAACCAGAAATTGGGAATCATGTCGTACGGTCTCCACACACATGGCCTTCCAATCAACGCACGTGAACCCAACTACCTCCTCAACTTCTACCTCCCCTTAATTGCCACTATTGATCACGTCACAATTACAAACCAAACAAGTGACCCCTGTATAAAGACTGGGCGTGCCACACTCAAAATCAGACACCTCTTCGCATAGTTACCACTAATATACGCGTCAAAATGGTTCCAGCACCGTCCCTGCCCGGAGTTCATGTCGATAACGTTGCGTTCCAGCCCATGACGAAGGCTCCGGGCTCCGACAAGACCCTGTTCCTGGGCGGCGCAGGTTCGTATGCGCTACACACCTGCAGTTTGTTTTTATTATAAGCTAGTCTTTCTCTCTCTCCCTGATTCCCGGTGCTCGCTAATGTGTGCAGGGGTGAGGGGATTGGAGATCCAAGGGAACTTCGTGAAGTTCACGGCCATTAGCGTGTACTTAGAGGATACCGCCGTGCCTTCGCTATACATTAAGTGGAGCGGAAAGAGTGCGGATGAGTTGTCGGAATCCGTCGAGTTCTTCAGGGACATCGTTACAGGTAATAGATCACTTGCTGCTTTCATTCCCGCAGGATCTTCGCTACTTTGTCCAGGATTGTTATACGGGCATTATAGTAAATATGCGCCAGTTTGTCATTAATTTCATCGTTGACTACTGACTGCTTTCTAAAGTATAGGCGAGAAATGCTAAACCCACCGAGAAATGTATCTCGATAGTGTGTCCCCTTTCTTTCTTTTTTGAATTTAGTGATTAAAGAAATATTTTTTTAATAATGTTGTGAAATTTTTTTTTTAAAAAAAAGAATATTTAAAAATGATTTGAAAAAAAGTACGAAAAAAAAAATACAATAGAGGAAATACACTTATTGAGACCC
The DNA here is from genome assembly GCA_011037825.1 of Carya cathayensis. Taxonomy (NCBI): domain Eukaryota; kingdom Viridiplantae; phylum Streptophyta; class Magnoliopsida; order Fagales; family Juglandaceae; genus Carya; species Carya cathayensis. The sequence continues at coordinate 1,148,001 of QGSO01000315.1, read as the reverse complement.
AAATTTGATTCTTGATTTGGTAGCTGTAGAAGTACTTTTAGCAGGGGACAGAGCTGACTGCTTACCAAAATCAGCTTACCAATTTGACATTTTGATCCTTACAAATATTTTCACAATTTTTACCCAACTTAGCAGAGATGAATGCGCCTGTTACAAGAGTACAACATCAATGGGCTCACTTGAATGAAACGATTCAATTGCGGGTTTTGTTATCCACGAAACTAATGTGTAGGGTGAATCTTACTCGTATATGTCTCACTCACCAGTTCCGTGGTTTACGCATGCATGAAATACACAAATCGTGTGTTTACTAAATGATAGATGTCCTGACTGGCATGTGAGTTCCATGAAGTTTATGTTAAGCAGGCGATATATGCATGCGAGTTAACCCGAAAAATTGTTACCATTGTATTCCTCTATCATATAGGAGTTTTGTTTTTTTATTTTTAAAGAAATCTGTGGATCGAGATCAGGCCTCGCTGGGATGTTAGTTCATTTGAAGTGGCCTTTAAATACGTGGGTTCATTCTGTCTACATGTTATGTGGAAGTGGGAACACGAATTCAAGGTTTATTCATTACCGATTCAATGGTTGTTCTTTACCAAATACATGCATGTGTGAATCCACAGATCTTGTGTTTGATGCGAATATACTAATTAAGGTGAACCTCATTTGTAAGACTTGTTTCGTCCGGTGATTAGATCTTAGTTCATCAACGATGTGTATCTTAAGGAATTAGATATGTTGACTACTGAATCAGCTCTCCCCGGCTATAGAATCCTCTTTTCAGGGCACTTAGCGATCCTCTGTGGTTAGTTGCTATTCATATAATATGGGCTTCTTCTTCTTCTTCTTTTTCTCATAAGGTGTACATTCAATCCATTGCTGTTGTTGAATTATCTTAGGAGCCAAACTCATGGCTTTTATTTGTTGTTTGATGCTTATAAGAATCTATGCCATAGGGTTTTCTTTTGTTAAAATAAAATGATCCTTTTCCATATGGAAATATTTCTAATGTATCTCTCTAGTCTGAAATTATGGTACTGTTACTCCAGGGATGTAATATCCAGAGTTTTGTACTGATCAGGACATTTTTACCATTCACATGTAGGCCCCTTTGAGAAGTTCATACGGGTGACGATGATCCTGCCATTAACGGGTCACCAGTACTCAGAGAAGGTCACGGAGAATTGTGTTGCCTATTGGAAATCTGTCGGAATTTACACTGATGCAGAAGCCAAAGCCATTGAAGAGTTCCTTAAGGTCTTCAAGGATGAGAAATTCCCACCTGGCTCCTCTATACTTTTCACACAATCTCCCAATGGCTCATTAACGGTCAGTAAATCACAACCAGGAAGTTTTAATTTTTAGCTTTCATTTTGGTTCTTTCTGCAGGGAGTTCTTGTTAACTTTAATTAACAAGACACTTGGAAATCTCAGATGGTTTTGGCTGATTGCTGGTGGTGGTAACTAGATGTTAATCATTCTATTTTAAGCTTTTCTGAGATTTAAAAATTCTTCTAATTTTTTTTCCCATTTTTGTGGAGTGTAGATTAGCTTCTCCAAAGATGAGTCCATTCCCGAATCTGGGAAAGCAGTGATAAAAAATAAACTACTTTCAGAGGCAGTACTAGAGTCGATGATTGGCAAGCATGGTGTTTCTCCGGCCGCAAAGAAGAGTTTGGCTACAAGAGTATCAGAGTTGTTGAAAGAGAGCAATGATACAGAAGCCGAAAATCAGAAATTGAAGGCTGAAAATCAGAAATTGAAGGCTGAAAATCAGAAACTGGAGGCCGAAAATAAGATATTGAAGGCTGGAAACTCAGAAATTGGAGGCCAAAAATAAGAAAATTGGAGACCCAAAAGGTCACTGAAGAACACGAATCAATGGAGTTAGAGGGAAGGATGTCAAGGTTTATTTGCTGTAGAAACGCAAGCTGTGAAAGAGTGGAGATGATGATCTCATTAGTATTAATATTGCGCATTTGTACTTATTATCACTATCAATAAACCGAGTGTTCGTACGTGAATTGGAAGTCTGGTGTGTATTCTGAATTCAAAAAACCAATACATACATACATGCATAGATACTTATATAATCTTAGCAAAATTACTCAACATCCCCATATCATATAATAAAAGATCATGTGAGAGGTGCATAAATGATGGGTAGAATTTTTCATTGATTATTCTGACTGTCACACTCAAACATCAATTAGTATTGGAGACAAACGGTAGTGGCCTGGGCTACCTGAATTCAAGTGCCCGTTTAAAGAGGAAAAGATAAACAGAGGAGATATGCACAGAAAGTGCTCGACAGAATGTTTCCTAAAGGACTGAATATATTCTTCATTATGAAATGTTTACAGACTTATTCCATAATACAATGCACTGTTCTCGTGTGAATATATAGCACAAGACCCTAACAGAATACAATTTGAGATTGAATCCTGACTGTACAGCTCATCAATTCTGTGATGGTAATATTCTTCCAGATGATTCTATAGCATTCGGTTACCACAGAGGCCATGTGCTATCCTTTAGGTGCTGAGTCACTGACCACCTCGTCAGGTGAAGCAATAGCCTTAATAGCCACCCTCGATTCAATCGGCACTGAAGTGATATTGAGACTTGGGCGAAGGAGATTTTGAATCGATTAATGGAGAGTGGCTTGGTTAAGATGTCAACTACTTGATCTTTGTTTGAAACAAATGAAAGTTGTAAAGTCTTGGCTGCCACCCGATCTATCACAAAATGAAAATTAATTTCAACATATTTATTTCTAGAATGTAAGACTATATTTACAGATAAATAAGTAGCTCCAAGATTGTTACACCACAAAGTTGGTAGATCATGTAAGAAAATGGATAATTCTTTCAACATAGATTGAATCCACAAAATTTCACACGTGGTTGTTACCCAGATGACTAACACAAGAGGGGGGTGAATTGAGTTGTATTTAAAAAAATAACAATTATAAATCAAATATACAATATAAAATATAAACAAAATATGAAACAGCAATAAATATAAAGAGTAAGGGTAAGAGAGAAGTAAACTCAGTATGTTAACGAGGTTCGGCCCCACTGCCTACGTCCTCAAGCTACCCCTTGAGGATCCCCGAATTCACTATTCAATCTCCTTCAGGTGGAGATAGAAACCTATTACACATTTGAACAACACCGCTACAAAGGATCCGTGTAGAACACCCTCTACACTTGCAATCACCTTATACGTGGTGATTCAACGATTCCCTCTGTAAAACACTTTCTACACGCACAAGGGTTGTACACACCCTTTTACTGATACAAGAATTGATAGTGGGTAGGATATCAGAAAACACTCCTCAATGAGTGAAATAAGAACAATACAAGCACAAACTATATCTCTCAAAATGAACAAGGGTTAAGGCTCAATGCTTAGAAAAGAGAGAATGAAAGCTTTGAATGAGAGTTGTATGCTCTTGGTGTTGTAAATGTGAAGCTCTCAAATGATCTATTTATAGGCATATGAGACTTCATATTCAAATTTAAAAAGATTCACATGTCAAAAACATCATCATTCATTTTTCAAAAATTTCAAACCTAATCTTTTTACTTTTTGCATATGACAAAAGGAGCACACTTTGCTTTTCAAAAATTTCAAACCTAATTTTTTACTTTTTGCATATGACAAAAGGAGCACACTTTACTTTTCAAAATATTCAAACAAAGGCATCTTCCTTTTGCATAAGTCAAGAAAAGCATCAATCACTTTTGAAAATATTCAAATAAAACATGCACATGTGAAAGATGACAATCAATCATCTTTAATATTTTCAAAGTTCAAACCTTTAATCATGGCATGCACATGTGAAAGATGACAATCAATTATCTTTCAAAATTTTCAAATTTAATTTTCAAAATATTCATGCACATGTGGAAAATGTATTTTAATGCTTTATGATAAAATATTAATTTTTGAGCCTTAATCCTAATTTCGAATTTTAAGAGATTTACAACATTTCTCTATGACTTTAATGTGAACTTGTTTCCTTCTTGCTCATGCTTGGTTCCTTGATGTGCTTGACTCCATTGTGTGGACAAATTGAGCTTGAGACTCCTTCATTCTTTGAATTCATTTGTTATCATCAAAATCCATGTGTAAATATATAATTATACAAAACTTGAAACCTTAGGTTCAACAGTGGTGTTAGCTACAGATTTGTACTCAGCCTCCGTAGAGGACCTTGCTATAGTGGGTTGCTTCTTGGAGCCCCCTGAGATAAAATGAGAACCAGAGTATTTACAAAAGCCTCCAATTGACTTGTGGTCATCTGGGCATCCTGCCCAATCCGCACAAAAAAAAAAACAGTAAGTTTGAGGGATGAAGAGGGAGAGAAATTAAGACAAAAGTGGGAGGTTAATCTAAGATAGCGTAAGATACGCTTGACAACTTGCCAATGGGAAAGATGTGGCCAATGCATAAACTGGCAGACTTTGTTAATGCCAAAAGACAAATCTGGATGAGTAAATGAAAGGTACTACAGACTCCCAACAACACTTCTATATAGTTGAGGGTCCTCAAAGGAAGGTCCTTCAAGGGCCGAAAGTTTAACTGAGACTGACATTGGGGTCGAGACTGGCTTAGACTAGTGCATGTTGGTTCGAACAAGTAAATCATGTATATACCAAGACTGTAACATGAATAAGACAGTAGCAGTTCAATTAATTTCTATCCCTAAGAAATAGTGTAAAAGACCTAGATCTTTGACTGGAAAATCAGATCGAATGGGATGAAATAAATTCAGTGATAAGCATCAGGTTAGAGGCAATAACAATTATATCGTCTACGTAAATAAGCACATAGATAGAAGCAGAGCTAGTGGAAAATATAAACAAAGAGGAATTTGAAATGGAACCATGAAAACCTAATGAAAGCAGTTTGGAAGACAACTTAGAGAACCAAGCCCTAGGGGTTTGTTTCAAACCATAAATTGACTTATGTAATTTACAAATATGCTCAGGAAAACCAGGATTAACAAACCTGATAGGGTGATGCATAAACACATCCTCCTCCAAGTTGCCGTGCAAGAAGGCATTTTGTATATCAAGTTGATGCAGGGGCTAGTTCCGTGAGACAGCAAGGGAGATGAGAGTCCGAACGGTTACTGGTTAGACCACAGGACTGAAGGTCTTAATGTAGTCAAGACCGGCTTGCTGATGGAATCCTTTGGCCACAAGACGAGCCTTGCAACGCTCAAGGGTGCCATCAGCACGCCTCTTAGTCTTAAGCACCCATTTAGAGCCAAGGATATTGAGATCAGACAAATGGGGGACTAGATCCCAAGTTCTGTTGTGAAGCAGGGCGTGAAACTCACTAGCCATAGCCTCATGCCACTCTGGGTATTCGGAGGCTTTAAAATAGTAAGTGGGTTCCTCTGGAATGGGGGAAGATTCAGTAATGATCAGAGAAATGGATGGTTTGGGGCGAGGCCAGAGAATGGTTCCATCCGATCGGTGCATGGGCTTGGAAATGTGAGACTTAGAATGAGTGGTCATAGGGTGAGTGCTGGAAGGTAGTGAAGTGGAGGGCCCTATAGACGAAGTTCTCTCAGAAGAAGATGATGTCGAGGAAGATAAGTGAGGGGTTTGAGAAGGATTCAAGGACGTAGGTATGGGTAAGATGGGTTGACTGTGTATGGGCTGGGTTATGTTTGTTGGTGTGAGTAGAGAAGAGTTGGGCTTGGGCTGAGAAGTCGGGCCAGAATGGGAATGTAACTAAGATAGCGGAAGGGAGGGCTGAACATAAGGAGCTTGAGCAGCAGATGGGTTAGTAGTGGATGTCGGTGGGCTTGGTGCAAAGGGAAATATATTTTCATTGAAACGAACATCCGAGACAGATAGATACAGCCTAATGAGAAATGAAGACAAGAATAGCCCTTATAGTCCGAGCTATAACCCACAAAAATACATAATTCAGAGCGGAAATCAATCTTATGATGATCAAAAGGTCATATGTTGGGCTAACAAGTTGACCCAAATACACGAAAAAATGAGTAGTCGGGAAGGCAATGAAACAAAGTTTGGAAGGGTGAGAGATTTTTTAAAACAGGTATAGGCATACAATTTATGAGGTAGGTAGGCGTTTGAAAAGCCTCAACCTAATATTTTTTAGGCATGGATGCATGGGCCAAGAGAGAGAGGCTAGTTTCCACAATATGGCGGTGGTGTTACTCAACTGAACCATTTTGGAGGTGAGAATAGGGACAAGTGATCCTGTATAATGCCAAAGGTTTTAAGCAATGAGTTAAGGGGCCTTTGAACTGAAACAACATTTGAAGAAACAGTATTACTAACATATCGAAGGAAAGATATGTTAACATCATAATAACATTAACATCATAACCTCGGTTGTTGATATTTTTTTTCCTTTTTTTTTTTTTTTTAAAGAATGGCGTAGACAAAAACAAAAAGTGTGGGAAATCCCAAAGAACATATAGCTAGAAGACCAGATTATGTTGATTCTAAAATAATCTTTATTTTTTAAAAATATTTTTCACTTTCAACTCAAATATTTTGTCTAAATTTCTATAAAAAATAAATACATTTTTTTTAACAGAAATCTTAAAAGAAAATTTCTCACAAATTATTTTTTTATCGACACAACTTCGAAATTCTACCTAATTACTTCCACAAATTGAATATAAAAATCGCCAGTGAGACAGGCGAGGGAAGTTTCTCTTGACTTGCCACATGATAAAATATTATTTTGCTTTTCTTGTTTGGCAGATAAAAATAAATAAATAAAGCTTTCAATGGATTCAACAACACGACACGAGGGTGCCAGAAGAAAGTCAAGAAGAGTGGGCAGTACCTGGCCGTCGGTGGGTTAACCTAACTCAATATGATGGGTGAAGGTTAGGTCCAAATATTCACGTCAGCCTTGGGCCCCAACCTTCCCACCACGAACTTTCGACTTTGAATGCAGTCCTGTAATAAAAACATTCTCTTTCTCCCTTCCAAATTACCCACAACTTTTCATCCCAAATCTACACTGTCCTGAGATTTGGTTTCAATAGCCTTTCACTCGACGATAATGCATACCAAAATGAAATTTTGTTAATTAGGATTTTTAGGGACTATCCCATTTGACAACCACATTTGAAATTTATTAACAAAATAATTTTTAATATGATTTTAAAACAATAAAACATAAAATTATGAAAAAAACAGTTTTTCATTCGAAAAAAAAAAGATCATTAAACTTGAAAATTTAGTAATGCGTTATAACTCTTAAATCCCAGAGAAAGTCGAAAGCTAAGACAATCCATGCGCTACTGTGCACTGACTGACCCATCACCTTTGTTGGCATTTCCCACTGTCCATAAGATTTTATTTTATTTTTTGGTCAGAAATGATTTGTACATTTTGTTTTATTTTTAATTTCTTTAAAAGCTAATTGATTAAAGTCCTTCAATAGAAACATACATTTTTCTGATTTGGTTAATGGGCCCACTATGGCCGAGTAATGTCCAATAGTGGCCCAAGACATGGGCTATACAAGTAGTCACTATTATTAATGCCCGGTGGTTGTCGAAAACGCGTTTTTCCCACCTGACAACGACAAATTGACAAAATACTCATGCCTTGTCCCCTCATTTGATGTAACGTTATTCGCACTGGCTGCCGAGAACATCACACGAACCTTCTTTCCCTCTCTCTCTCTCTGTCTCTCTCTCTCTCCCTCTCGTAATATCAAAACAGTACAAATCTATAAGGAAATAAAGAAATAAAACCCTTTGAACACAACATTTAACAACTCTAGGCGTCACACGCAGAAAGGTAAGCCCTCGAAAAATACAGCTGTCCTCCTCTTATGTCATGTTCTTTTGTGCAGTTCTTTGATTTTGAAGTTGCGGGACCTTTTGCCAAATTTCCCATTAGTTTTTAAAAAAAAAAAAAAAAAAATTTCCCATTAGTTAAATGGATATCTGTCGAGGTCGTTTTCTTTTCTCCTGCACGTGGTGTCCGTGTTATCTTTCTAGTGCCCTTTAATTTGAATGCGGCAAGTCGAGGAATGAGGAGCTCGTGACTGTTAGATGTTTCTTGTTTTTTGTCTTGGGTTAGTGATAAAGAACATGGCTTTCCCTTTCCATTGATTCCTTGGTGATCTTTAAACGCGACCCTTATGTTTGATTCATTTATGTTCTTCATTTTGGCATCTGGTATATTGATACATCATGTGGTGAAGATATAGAAGGCATCTATCTTCTCTCACATTTGTATCAACCTTCTGTTTTTCATCTGAGCCTTATCAAATTCCACTCTCCGTCTCTCCCTCTTATCTGAGTGTCACCAATAATGAGTTCTGGGAATATTCGACTGTTTATGTGGGTTTCATCTATTTTGTGTTTGATATGTGGTTCCTATGGATTTGTTCCTCAAGATCATTATCTGATAGACTGCGGATCCCCCACCAATACATCGGTGGGCGATCGCGTATTTGTGGCTGATACCTCTGATTCCAATGCTCTTTCTACCCCACAAGAGATTTTTGCTAAGACAACCCTGAAACCTATTTCACTTTCCAATGATTCAGCTTTGTATGAAACTGCACGAATACTCAATGGACCCTCAATTTACACGTTTCCCATTAAGAAACTTGGGAGGCACTGGGTTCGCCTCTATTTCTTCCCTTTTGTTTTCCAATTCTACGACTTGAGCACGGCGAAGTTCTCTGTTTCCGCTCAAAATATCACTCTTTTCAAAGAATTCCGTGTAGGGAACGGTTCTCAGGTTAAGGAATACTCTTTGAACGTGACTTCCAGCAATTTGGTTCTCACTTTTACTCCTTCTTCCAAGTCTTTCGCCTTCATAAATGCCTTGGAAGTTTTTTCACTCCCCGATGAGCTTACCCCTGAGAGTGCCCGCACAATAAATGATCCACCGGGCAGTTACCAAAGTGTGTCAAATAAAGCATTAGAGACAATTGCGAGGGTGAATATGGGTGATGAAACAGTCTTTCCCCAAAATGATACTCTGTGGCGTCTTTGGATCTCCGATGATACGTACCTGCTACACAATAATCTTGCAGAGTTTGTGTCTAACATTACAGCTGTCAATTCAACAATAGCCCGGGCAATGGTAAACATCGCTCCCGCTATTGTCTATGGGACCGCCACAAAGTTGATGAACTCTGGCGAAGATCCTACTATAAATGCCAATGTTACATGGCGTTTCAGTGTTGACCCCGGGTTTGAGTATCTGGTCCGGTTTCACTTCTGTGACATAGTGAGTATCTCTCCAAATAATCTCTTTTTTAATGTCTATATAAACTCCATGCTCGTTTCTAGGAATCTTGATCTTAGCCATCTAACATCAAACATCATTGGTGCCCCTTATTTTATGGATGTCATCACAAGAGTAAACGATATCTCCAAGTTAAATGTTAGTGTTGGCCCTTCTAACGTTGGTAACCCTTCGCCAAATGCCATTCTTAATGGCCTGGAGGTCATGAAAATAAGCACTTCTAAGGGCAGCCTTGATGTTTTGGATTCGGATCTGAAAAAAGGTTCCAAGATGAAAGTTGGTGTTATAGTGGGGTTGGCCGTTGGGATATTCACTGCTGTTATCGTCGCTATCAGTCTCTTCGTCGTCTGCAGAAGAAGAAGAAGAAAATACGCACATGTCAACCATTCAAAGGCGGAAGAAAATTTTGCCACCAGTGGAATGGTGACCAAATACTCCAATAACGGAGCTGCAATATTTTCTAGCTCAAAAACTGGTTATCGCTTCCCTTTTGTTGCAATTCAAGAGGCTACTGATTATTTCAGTGAAAGTTTAGTTGTTGGTGTTGGTGGGTTCGGGAAAGTTTACAAGGGGATTTTGAGAGATGAAACCAAAGTGGCAGTGAAGAGGGGAGTTTCTTATTCACAGCAGGGTTTTGCAGAATTCCAGACTGAAATTGAAATGCTATCAATGTTCCGTCACCGCCATTTGGTATCGCTGATTGGCTACTGTGATGAACAAAATGAGATGATCATAATTTACGAGTACATGGAAAATGGGACCCTAAAGAACCATCTGTATGGTTCTGATCTTCCCAGCTTAAGTTGGCCACTGAGGCTTGAGATATGCATTGGATCAGCCAGAGGACTTCACTATCTCCATACTGGCTATACCAAAGCCATTATTCATCGTGATGTCAAGTCCGCAAATATACTACTAGATGAAAAATTCATGGCCAAGGTTGCTGATTTTGGGCTTTCAAAGACAGGTCCTGAGATTGATAAGACACATGTTAGTACTGCAGTAAAAGGAAGCTTTGGGTATCTAGATCCAGAGTATTTAACAAGGCAGCAACTAACAGAAAAATCAGATGTCTACTCTTTCGGGGTAGTCATGTTGGAAGTCCTTTGTGGGAGACCGGTTATAGATCCATCCCTTCCAACGGAAAAGGTAAGTTTAGTGGAATGGGCAATGAATTCACTGAAGAGAGGGAAATTGGAGGAAGTTGTAGACCCTTGTCTTGCTGGCCAAATTAAGCCAGATTCCTTGAGGAAATTTGGAGAAATAGCTGATAAATGCTTGGCAGGTTGTGGTATGGATCGACCTTCAATGGGAGATGTGTTATGGAATCTGGAGTGTGCACTTCAACTTCAAGGGAGCGAAGAAAAACCCGATCCCCAAGGTCAATCTTTACCAGTTAATCATGTCAATAACTTGGAGACCAATGTATCTATTGCACAGTTTAGTATGGGAAGCGTAGGCGACCTTGCTGGTATCTCAATGAGTACTGTGTTTGCCCAAATGGTGAAAGAGGATACGAGGTAGATAATGTTAAAGCAATGCACTAGAGCAAAAGACTTCATAGCAGTCCATGCAAAGGAGTTCTGGATATTGACAGTGTGGGTGTGCCCATAGGTCTTTCATCTTTGTCGTGAATTAGCTTGATTTTGTGTTTGATTAGTTCTGTAAATTCCTTCCCAAAATTCTACACGTGGCATTTGCATGACATGATCTGCCTTTTTATGGTGTGGCTACTTTGTTTCATTCAAGGATTTTGCTGCTATTAAATATATATATATATATATATATATATATATATTTTTTTTTTTTTTTTCTCTTTCTGCACAGGGTCTTTCTCCCTTGTACGTGATACACAATACATTACCCCCATGCTGTCTATCCCCCCACACCATAACGAAGTAACCTTGTTTTTTGCCCAAGCTCCTTGAGACCCTGAACGCTGTACATCTCAATGCTTTAAATAATTTGAAATTTTAAAAATCTGAAAACCTTTCCTAATATTGTAATGTGCATGGACTGGCCTACTAGTACTAAATTTTAAAATTTTAAAACATTATTTGTATGCAAGTCCTACACCACACACATTCACGTAATCAACATGTGATTTGTGGTATTTACTCTTATATCTTAATACTTAAATATATATGTGTATTTAAATAGAGGAGTAAATGATAAATCACATATTAAGTAAGTAAACGTGTGAGGTGTAAAGTTTCTTTTTAACATTTTTTCTTAAATAATAATAATTAAAAAAAAAAGGAATGTCGCCCGGAACATTTGAACAAAGAGTTTTTCTATGTATAAGCAAAGTCGCGTACTAATCTGCGTACCAATACTGATTCTTTCATATTCAAAATTTAAATTAACATTATTTTCAATAAAATCTACTTTTTGACCAATCATATTAGATTGGTATACATATTAATACGTAATTGTACTTACAACTAAATTTTTCCTTAAACAAAATTAGCTCCTCAGGCTGTGGTTGATGGTTTTTGTCATACAAGTAATATTTATTAGAAAACCCAATAAAAAAGAAAAAGCTCAATAATAAATGAAAGGGGTAATTATACTTTAAATCAATTTTTATTTTTTACAATGTAAATCTCAAACTACGAGAAGTTGTGTTTGTATTCTGAACTATTGATTGATTTTAAAATGAATCATCTCGTTGTAAAAGTCGCCTCGTTCCATTTTACAAACTTTTCAATTCATCTCATTTCTTTTCAATATTTAAATATAAATATTTTTAATTTTTATTTAATCATTATAATTTTTTTAAATTTTTAAACAAAACACAAAAATTAATTGAACTTTTTAAAATTTCAAAACAAAATAATATTAAAAAATTATATTTTAACTCTTTTAATTTTATAATTTTTTTTCTAATTTTCTAAAATTCTATAAAAATTTTAGAGAAATAATTTAGCCACAAATAGATTACACAAAAATAAATCTATAAATTAACGTGACTTAATACAGTTTGTTAGATTGTAAAGTTATTTTTAATGTAAAGTAAATCTAATACATCACATGAAGTTACGTCAATTTATAAATTTACTTTTATGTAGTCTCTTTGTATATATAGCTATTCTCAAAATTTTAATTTAAACTATTTTATTACTATTTTTAAATTATTTTAATACTATTTATAAATTTTTTATTTTATCTCGTCCTCATTTTTTCTTATCCGTGTAAAACTAGAGACTTAAAATAATAATAAAAGTAGTACTTCGATCTTTAATACATCAAGAAAAATTATTTTATTTTTCAAATCGCTGTATAGAACTAATAAAATATTAAAAAATATTTTTAAAATAAAAAAATTACATAAAAATAATCTCACAAATTAATATGATTTAATATGATTTATTATATTATAAAATTATTTTTATTATAAAATAAATATAATAAATCAGATTAAGTCATATTAATTTAAGAGATTATTTTTATATAATTTATTCGTGGATATAATAATATTCTAAAATATTTACGTAGAATAATAGGATGTCACAGCCCTTTAATAAGACCGGTCTGTCCGGTTCAGTAAAAGCAAGCCGCGAAGAAACCCCAAGATAAATCTGAGCCGTTATCTCTTCGCTCTATTCTTTCCGATCAATCGAGTGGGAGACGAGACAGGGAGCGTGGCTGCGTGACAGAAACTCGGACATCTGTGAAACCAAACCCTAGCATGGACAGCCTCTCGGAGAGGGAGAGACCAAGCAAGCGTACCCGAGAGGATCGAGACCACCGCGGTCGAGACCATAAGCACCGATCCTCCAGGGACGACAAGCATCGGGACTCCTCCGATCACCACCACCGTCACCGATCTCGGCGCGGCCGCTCCCGGGAAGAACGCGAGGGTAGTAGAGACCGAGATTCCAAGCGCGATAGGTCCAACGAGGATGAGAGGGAGAGAGATGGGAGCATAGATCGGCTCGAGAGGTCTTATGAACCGTTGAGCGAGAGGGAGGGGAGCAGAGAGAGAGACCGGCCTAAGCATCGGGATGCCAAACGCGAGCTGTTGGATGAAGATGATGAGGATCATTACGAGAGACCGCACGAGAGAGACGGTTCGGTGGAGAGGCGGCATTCCTCGCAATCGCACAAGAGGAAGGAGAGAGGGAGCGAGGAAAGGAGTGATGGTGGTGAGAAGAAGGCTAGGGTTTTGGAGAGAAGGCGGTTTGAGGATGGGAAGGAAGCAAGTGGAGAAAAGAGGAAGGAGAAGAGAAAGGAGAGGAGGAGGTTTGATGATAGAGTGAAAAAGGAAGAGGAGGAAGAGGAAGATAATGAAGGGGGTTTGGAAGACGGGAAACGGGTGAATATGTGTGAGGTTAAGGTTCAGGTCAAGGACGAGGTGAGTGATGGTGAGCATCTCAGTAACTACCAGAGCACCACCACGGCGAATGCAAGTGGTCCAGCGGGGAATGTAAGTTGTTCACATTTTTCCCTTCTTTGTACAATGTCAGTGGGAGTAGCATAGGAAAATTTATTTACGCTTCAAGTATTTATTCAATCAGTAGTTCTCTTAATGTAAACGGGGACCAGGTTGTGGTCGTCTCTCTGTGGATGACTAGACTTCTTTGTGGGTTTCTTGCTCGAAAATTTCACATCTTCAAATTCTACAATTCCGATCAAGATTTGTCTGTGGTGGACTGGATGAATGTTTAATCATCATTATGAAATGCTGGGTTTTCCACGTAGTGTTCTGGCATACTTAATCATCAATTATAGCTCTTTTAACGATTAAAATATAATCAATAGAAAACTATGGTCATGTTTGTGAATGATAGATTTATTGTATCGCATGGGTAATGCCTATGAGGGTGGTAGATTTATTGTCATGTTGGAGAGGAATCAGGGCAATCGTCAAATCACGGCCGTTTGGAAGAAGTTGCCTCTATGTTTAATGTGGTGTACTTGGAACGAGAGGAATGATTGCTTTTTGATAATAGGAAACGTTCCATGAGAGGGTTTAGGGACTTTTTCTTTCATACATTGTTACTTTGGGCTTCAGCTATTGTATTGAATGGGATTAGCTTTAATGAATTTTATGCTGTTTCTCATAACGCTTAGCTTGTGATTAGGTTCATCTCTTGTATACTTTTTGTGTACTTGGGCCTTGCCTAATTATTTGGATTAATAAATTCTTCTTACTTATATATATATATATATATATATATAAAATTGTGAATGACTAGTGTCCTTGATGTTTTGCTGCTGTTGTTGGTATTCTTTCCATTGGTTGACGACATTTCTGCACATTCCCTTTATGATTTTCTTGCTAATTTCCATTCTTGTTTCTCAAGATGCAGAAAAGCACATTCCCCATGGGCTAGTATTGTAACTTATATTTTATTTTTTCCACACAGGGTGCTGCTCTGGAATCACTCACCATGGAATCTAGGAGGGTGCCTGATACCTCTTTCGCCCCTAGCCATCCGTTTCCCACAAAGGTATCTTCAATTTATACCACAAATGAAAATAAGGGAGTTAGTATTACCAGATCTCATGAGGTTCCTGGAAAATCTAGTACAGATGGGACATCTTCAGCTGCTGGAAAAAGTGGGAGCCTATCTCTTGATGCTTTAGCTAAAGCAAAGAAAGCTTTACAAATGCAAAAAGAATTGTCTGAGAAGCTGAAGAAGATTCCTCTCGTAAGTTGTTCACCTCCAGGATACTTTTACCCCATCTTATGTATCTATTAGCCATCTATTTCTCTCGTGTTAAAGTTGTCTGCTTTTCTTTGTTTTTTTTTTTTCTTTTTTTTTTTTTTTTTTGGGGGGGGGGGGGGGGGGGGGGGGGGGGGTGGGGGGCATGATTATATGTGTTCTTTAGTATGCATTAACTATTTTATTGATATGTAGCTGAACAAGGGTGCTAGTTCAACTCCAGATGGTAGCCCACACTTGGAATTGAAGGAGGGGCTGAAAGCACCATCTATTACTACTGGAACAGGACAAGGGCCAATTCTTTCTACGGTCCCCACAGCACTTTCAATTGGGGTAGCATCTAGTTCATCAAGCTTACCTGCTGCAGCTTCTGTGATGTCACCTGCCACCGGTCCTAGTGCACCAGCAGGCCTCACAACTATACCCAACATTGAGGCAGTGAAACGTGCACAGGAACTTGCTGCCAGGATGGGGTTTCGTCAGGACCCAGAGTTTGCTCCTCTTATAAACTTGTTTCCAGGTCAGATGGCAACAGATGTTGCTGTCCCGCAAAAGCCATCCAAGGCCCCTGTTCTTCGTCTCGATGCACTTGGTAGGGAGATAGACGAACATGGAAATGTGGTGAATGTGACAAAACCAAGCAACCTCAGCACTCTAAAGGTTTGTAATATTTTAATTTGCTTTGGACAGGTATCAAGTATTTTTTAAGGTGCTCTAATATTATCTTGTAAACTTTCCAGGTCAATATCAACAAACAAAAGAAGGATGCATTTCAGATTCTTAAACCTGAATTGGATGTTGATCCAGAATCAAATCCTCATTTTGATGGAAGTTTGGGAATAAACAAGACTAAGCTGTTGAGGCCGAAGAGGATGGCTTTTCAGTTTGTTGAAGAAGGCAAGTGGTCAAAAGAGGCGGAGCATATTAAGTTGAAGGTATTTATACTTGCATTATCTCCTCTTGATTGCTTCTGCCAATTCAGCGCCTGTTTTAATAGATCTTGGCATTTTGTTGTTTTAGAGTAAATTTGGAGAAGCACAAGCAAAAGAGCAGAAGGCAAAACAGGCCCAGTTGGCTAAGGCAAAGGCAGCACCTGATATTAATCCAAATTTGATAGAGGTAGCAGAGAGAGTTATCACTAAAGAGAAACCTAAGGACCCAATTCCTGAAATTGAGTGGTGGTAAGTGGATTTTGAGTTTTTATTAGGCAGTATGTAGAATCGTTTCCCTTTGTTTACGCATTTTATTGGTGTTTGCTCTGTTTACTTGGTATGCCCATGGGGAAGTTGTATTATACAAATGCTATGCTGGTAATGCCAAATCTATTCTGTTTTTCTCCCTCCCCCATGGAAGGACTGGAAAACCAAATCCGGGTTGGGATTCCTGGTAGAGACTCTATTTAATTTTCACGGAAAGCAGTTATTCTAGATTCATGCTATATTATTTGACACTACATGGATACCACGAAATTGTCAAGAAAACATGATTGATTTATCTGTTTCCTGAATATTTGAAACAAGTGAAAGTTGGAATATGACTGATTATTGGAGTTTGTTAGGGCTACAGTCCTCTTTTGGAAATAAAGTTCTCCCCCCCCATTTGTCTTACTTCACCTGATGAAGCAATTTATTTCCTTATTTCCCATTTGTACTTTCTATCTTATATGTACAGTATTAAGAACTATAGCTTAGCCACATTTTTTCCTCTTGTATGTTCTATCTTATTATATTTAATGGGATTATCAGGGATCTGCCTGTTTTGCAATTTGGTGCTTATGGTGATATAACCGATGCTACCATGGCTGAAGATAAACTAAAGATGGAGAAGATCACTTTCTATGTGGAACACCCCCGTCCAATTGAGCCCCCTGCTGAGCCAGCTCCTCCACCACCTCAACCCTTGAAGCTAACCAAGAAGGAGCAGAAGAAACTTCGGACCCAGCGACGTCTGGCTAGGGAGAAGGATAAGCAGGAGATGATTAGACAAGGCCTAATTGAGCCTCCAAAGCCTAAAGTTAAAATGAGCAATCTGATGAAAGTTCTTGGTTCCGAAGCAACCCAAGATCCAACGAGGCTTGAAAAGGAAATCAGGAGTGCAGCTGCTGAACGGGAGCAAGCTCACATTGACAGGAATATTGCTCGCAAACTCACTCCTGCTGAGCGCCGTGAAAAGAAAGAGCGGAAGCTTTTTGATGAGCTGAGTACACTGGAGACCATTGTATCGGTTTACCGGATCAATGACCTGTCACACCCGCAGACCCGCTTCAAAGTTGATGTCAATGCCCAAGAAAACCGCCTGACTGGATGTGCTGTGATTTCTGATGGCATCACTGTTGTGGCTGTTGAAGGTGGTAACAAGTCCATAAAGAGGTATGGAAAGCTCATGCTTAAGCGCATAAACTGGGCTGCTGCTGTAAAAGAGGAAGATGAGGATGAAGAGGAAAGTGATGATAAACCTGCTAACAAGTGTGTCTTAGTATGGCAAGGAAGTGTTGCAAAATCGAGCTTCAATAGGTTCACTGTTCACGAGTGCATGACTGAAGCTGCTGCCCGGAAGATTTTCGCAGATGCTGGTGTTGCTCATTACTGGGATCTTGCGGTTAACTTTTCAGATGATCAAACATAAGCATTGGATTATTATTGTTCAGCTTGAGCTGCGTTGTCTTTGGAAATGTTGGTAAGTTGTGAGGTATAGAGTTGTTTGGTGCGGGTTTCAACTGGATGTAATACTCAGCAGATTTCTTGAAATTGACATGCCCATTTATCTAGACCTTTCATACGCTTGGAGTGTAGTACGAAATTGCATAAGTTGGGTGAACTTTATATGCAAGTTGCTGTAGTCGTACTGACTATTAAGACTGGTGAATGCCTTGGTTAAGATCACAGAGGCTGGCGGAGAAGACGACTTCGTTCGATATGGGTTTCGACCTGTTCATGTGCCAGTTTGGGACATAGTTACCGGATCAATTCATATTTCGGGCTCGGCTTTAGGTACAAGGCTTCAACCTTGAGATCTATAGGAGTATTAATTATTATCTTCTATTATAAATATGCATATATAACACTGGGCCCAGGGCCAGCCTCTTTTAGGGGGAAAAAAAATGTTGAAAGCTTGTTCTAGATGGATGATGTAGGCTTGATTACTTCTAAATCCTAGCACGGGTTGAATTCGAATTGTTTTCTTAATGAAAAATATCATCTCCACGCCACCCACCATATATATATATATATATATATATATTTCTTTTCAAATGTGTGGTATATGAATAATAAGTAGAATAATTTAATTAGTTTAAGAAAAATAAAAAAAAGTGTGATATGTGGTGTATGCGGATGATGAGTAGTAAACCTCAATTTACGTTATTGGACCAGAGAATCATGCTGTAGATTGCCTAATTATTTGTTGTCATCATACGTGTGAATTCGTTTGCCCATCTAACTTCCTTTGGTATAGCGAATAGTCATGAACGTACAGATTATGAGTACCATACGGTGAGATATACCATTAGGGATCACGATTCCTTGAATGTGTCCAAATTTTTGGATTTAAATTCAGACATAAATAAAGAGAATAGGTCCTACAATATTTATGAAGAATAAATAGGTGCAAGTGTAGCATAGTCGTAAGTACTTAGAAAATGAAAAAGAAATAAGCAGGGAAAGAAAAAACATGAGCTAGATGATGGGGTCCCGTCTTTGTGAAATGGATAACAGAGGACGATAAAATAATTCTTGTTTGTTGTGGAAGCACACATGGCATGCAAGTCCAAGTGCTAGCCCAAATTAATGTATGTGCACTTGTCACTCAGGAAAGAGGCGAGGTGGCGGTTCGACCGCATGGACAAAAGGTTTGAAACTTTAGAGCTAACGTAGAAATGTTTTCACTTTGAATGCTTGAACCCAGCTATATAAAATCATGCGTTATATCTAATCATGGGCTTGTCGTTGTCAAGAAGCCGAAAGCGTGTACTCAAGTTGGGCTCTCCTGGCCGACATATATTGTATTAATTATAGCGTTCGGATGGTACTAAATGCTGTATTTTGTCAAATCTTTTTGTATATCTATTTCTCTGTCATTTGAATTTATCGAATTCTCACTAATCTTGATCGATCTTACGCTTCACTCCATGTATTTTACAAAAATTCACTGGATATATAGTTTTTCTGGTTAGTAATTTCTGTTCAACCCAACTTCTTGCGTGGGTTCACTCGCATCAATTCAAGAGCGCTACAATGGCACACATTCGACGCGCATGCAGGAAGTATTGCCACAAGCTGTGGTGGGCGGGCACGGCACCTAGAGAACGTTGAAGAACCCCAGGCCACTGGGACATTAGCATGAACTTCCCTCAGCCTCAATGAGTCAATCTCAGCCTTCAGTACTCATTTACTTTCAACAAATTTATAATTCATATTTTGTGGGTCATTTCCAGAACGAAAGAAAAAATGAAGCTACGTACGTAAGCTAGCTGTGATTGGTACTGTAACCAAACGTATGTGACTGAAGATGGGATCCTTTTTCATGCCCACCCACCTCAAAATTAATAACCAATTCCTACGTAAAAGAAATGCAGCTGGGACAATGACTGGTCCCGACGAAAATGCTACCTTTTTAAAGATAAGTTTGTAGAATAATAAATTTTGACCATTGATGAGTTTTTTTTTTTTGTTAGTATTGAGTCAAAAGGCCGCGCCTGCCATATGCCCCATGCTGTTGCTCATGCAGTACCCATGTTGGTGCCCATTTTCTGCTTTGACTTGGGAGTTGGGGCTCTTTCACAGCCAGGCTCGTTTATAGGTATGAGTTAGCTTGCAGTTCGGTAAGGGAGGGTGGCCTATCTACATTAACTACCAGGCTTCTACGCACCAAAACTATCATCATGTGCTTTCTTCTTCTAGTTTTACTCCTCGGCGCCCTTATATCTATCTTTCTTTAAGTTACCCTTTTGGCCCGGTCGGAAGGCAATTAAGTTGGCTACTTTCTTATTTATATTTTTTTAATAAAACAACCCTTGTCAAAGTTTTGAAAATCTTCTTGCTGGACATATATAGCTATATATATATATGTTGATTAGTGAAGATTAAATAATGTTTTGGCAAGACATGAGGACCATCCTTCCAAGTATATGATCCCTTTAATTTACCCTTCTTCACCAAACAATTGAAAAACAATAATTATAACGTCTATACAAGCCTAATTAATGATCTCGTACATACATACATACGTACATACATATATATATATATTGGTCTGCAAAACAATAAAATTCGATAAACGTACAGCTTCCGGATTATAGTTAGGCTCTAATAGTCATTATGAGATACAAACTAATTATTGCACTATTTTGAACTGATAATTTAATACCCCCGATCGAGAGAGTATTATCGGAAAGATTCTCTTGAATTCATTACCTAATTGCATGCATGGTGTATGTATGTATATATATATATATATATATATTTTAAAAAAAAAATATTTGCTCGATCCTCTTCTTGATCCTGTAATGAGCTGGCTAGCTAGCTTCCAGAACGTTTAATATTTCTTGGTGTTTTATGGATTTAAAATCTTTAATGTGTACGTACGGGCTAGCTGCTGTATGTCACAATTTTCTAATGAATTAATGCTGTTTATATATAAGGCGTTCGCTCCAGGCCACCATGCTGGTTTACTTTGCAGTTACGAAAGCCATTGCATGTTATAACCGGATGCCGACAAATTATACAGCATTTGCAAGTTACGTTGCAAGTCTGAAAATGGAAAATCAGACAGCCTGCTTGGCATTATCCAGCCTTCAAAATAGAGATATGAACTTCGAAACTCCAATCTGATCTAAATGTATCAAAAAATAATAATAATTAAATAATTAAAAGGAAACGACACAATATTCTCCATGATTGATGCAATCAGTAGATCAATATATACATATATTTTTTATATTACTCCATTATCATTACCCACAATTTACAAAGGAAAAAGGTTGTTAATTAATTTGTTGTGTCGACATTTGTTAAACCAAACATGATTAAGTTCTGCCGTCTGCCTTACTTTGTTCAAATAGTATGTTTGGTCAATATATAGGCGCCATACCTAGGTGCATGGCTACCTACATACATACACATGCGCGTACATTTATAGAGAGAGAGAAAGAGAGAGAGAGAGAGAGAAGCCGCGTGCTTGATCAGCCGTCTAGCTTGTTACTTGCTTCTTCCAATTGATCTCCGTGATCAGAGATCAAATCAAGTACAACAAAATTTGAGTCCTCTATTTTCTTAATTAAAACTAATTCAGCAGCTTTAAATTAAATGCTTAGTATACTTAATTCAAAAATATTATAGATTAATTATCCTATAATAACCTTATTTATGATAGTAGCTAAACCAGAAACCAGATCGGCTTGTACGTACAAAGCTCGATCGGCTTCCGGCCAATTAAACAGTAGAAGAGGCTGGCTAAAAAAGGAGGTGAGCTGCAGTAGCAGTACTACAGGCCCACGAATTCAGCTCCCCACGAATCGCATTAATCAACGCCACACTGCCACAGTAGATCAACGTCCAACCTAATTTCTCCATACTTCCCTTTTATTTATTTATGCAAGCAAATTAACAACCTGAACCTGACCCACCTTGATTAAAAACACACAACACCACGTGTCAGATTATCCGCCAACCAGAGCATCCAAACTATGCTTTGATCGATCAGTCTATCTCTCCTTAAAATTAACAAAAAAGAAAACGTACAGGCAAACTGATTAGGCGATGTAGGTGACCTTTCTCTCACCTCCCCGGTATCCCTCAATCGAAGCCGTCAAATTGAAAATATGACTAAAAAAAAAAAAAAGTCAAATAAAAAAAGTACCTGTAGAATGGATAGAGGACTCGTCTTAAACCCACATGATCCCCCATATATATTTCATGAACACATGCATCCTTTAAAAACACATACCCCACCCCACATTAAGTATTACTGCGCGCATGCAATAAGGAAAGGAAAGGAGAAGGAATCCTCACCCCCTTAAGCTTCCTGATCTTTCTCGCACCACTCTCGACACCCGCCCTACTGCCACCACTCGTGGACATCAGGCTGTTCCTAACGCTCGTTAACTCTCATGACTTCCCTTACCTTCTAAATATAGATATATGTATGCGCCGTTACGCATCATATTGTTTGCGAATTGTACGTGTCAAACCCCACGCCAAACACGCCGTTAACCTCACCATCTTCTCCCTGGTATCTACCTATTTATCTATCTGAAACTCCGATCCCCTATAATAAATACTCTCCCCACTCGTTCACAAAACAATGTCTCGTATCGCTGCCGATTCTTTTTTGCCGGCGAGACATACTTTGCCTACTGTCAGTCACTTGATGGAGCTCCACGACCACGACCTCCCTCGCGCCAACACCAGCGCGTCTCCCACGCTAGGCCAGCTTCTGAAGCGGGTTGGAGATGCCAGGAAAGAAGCCACCGGAGACGGCAACGAGACCCCCGTGCACCAGGTTCTTGATCTCACCGACACGACCCTCGAGCCTCGTCCCTTGCCTTTTGTCCTCTCTTTCAGCAGTTTGACCTACAGCGTCAAGGTCCCCCGCAAGATGACCTTTCGGGCCCTTTTTCCCCGGCGACTAAAGAGGCTCGGTGCCACCACAGAGGCAGATCCGGTTTCCGGAGAGAGACTTTTCACGAGAACAAAGACTCTCCTGAACGACATTTCGGGTGAAGCTCGCGACGGCGAGATTATGGCGGTTCTAGGCGCCAGCGGGTCGGGAAAATCCACACTGATAGATGCGCTGGCGAATAGGATCGCGAAGGGAAGCCTGAAAGGAACGGTGATTTTGAACGGCGAGGCCTTTGAGTCCAGGCTTCTAAAAGTGATTTCGGCTTACGTAATGCAAGACGACCTGTTGTTTCCCATGCTAACTGTGGAAGAAACCTTAATGTTCTCGGCGGAGTTTCGGTTGCCGAGAACGCTCTCCAAGTCCAAGAAGAAGATGCGAGTCCAAGCACTAATCGACCAATTAGGGCTCCAAAACGCCGCCAAGACTATTATTGGAGACGAAGGCCACCGCGGGGTCTCCGGAGGCGAGCGTCGGCGAGTCTCGATTGGAATCGACATCATTCACGACCCGATTATCTTGTTCCTCGACGAACCAACGTCGGGGCTCGACTCCACGAGTGCATTCATGGTGGTGAAGGTTTTACAGAGAATTGCTCAGAGTGGAAGCATAGTGATCATGTCCGTTCACCAGCCGAGTTACCGAATTCTCGGGCTACTGGACCACTTGATTTTCTTATCGCGCGGACAAACTGTTTACAGCGGCTCACCTACGAACCTTCCTCAATTCTTCGCGGAGTTCGGGCACCCCATCCCGGACAGCGAAAACCGAACCGAGTTCGCTCTTGACCTAATCCGCGGGCTGGAGGGTTCGCCCGGTGGGACGAAGAGCTTGGTGGAGTTCAACAAGTCGTGGCAGAACATGAAGAAGCATGACAGCAGCGCTCGGAATTCCTCCTCCGAGACGGACCGGCAGTGTTTGTCACTCAAAGAAGCAATCAGCGCCAGCATTTCCAGAGGGAAATTAGTCTCCGGCGCCACCAACGACGTGAATCCGTCGTCAATGGTCCCAAGATTCGCGAACCCGATGTGGACAGAAATGGCCGTGCTGGCGAAGCGGTCTATGATGAACTCGCGCCGCATGCCAGAGCTTTTCGGGATTCGGTTGGGTGCGGTCTTGGTGACAGGCTTTATCTTGGCCACCATGTTCTGGCAGCTGGATAACTCTCCCAAAGGCGTTCAAGAACGATTAGGGTTCTTTGCGTTTGCCATGTCCACCACGTACTACACCTGCGCCGATGCCCTCCCGGTCTTTCTCCAAGAGCGTTACATCTTCATGAGGGAAACCGCTTACAATGCATATCGGCGGTCGTCCTATGTTTTCTCTCACTCGCTCGTGTCTTTGCCTTCATTGATTTTCCTCTCCTTGGCGTTCGCGGCGACGACATTTTGGGCGGTCGGCCTAGACGGAGGGTTTTCGGGATTCTTGTTCTATTTCTTGATCATCTTGGCGTCGTTCTGGGCCGGAAACTCCTTCGTAACGTTTCTCTCCGGCGTGGTTCCTCACGTAATGCTTGGATACACCATAGTCGTAGCTATATTGGCATACTTCCTTCTCTTCAGTGGCTTCTTCATAAACCGCGATCGCATCCCGTCCTACTGGATCTGGTTCCATTACATCTCCCTCGTGAAATATCCCTACGAAGCCGTTTTGCAAAACGAGTTCAGTGATCCAACCAAGTGCTTCGTAAAGGGAGTTCAGATTTTTGATAACTCGCCGCTCGGTACCGTTCCCACATCGCTGAAATTGAAGCTTTTGGAAAGCATGAGCAACACACTGGGGGTGCAGATAACGAGCACCACGTGCTTGACCACTGGCTCGGATTTATTGCAGCAGCAAGGAATCACTGACTTGAGCAAGTGGAACTGTTTGTGGATCACGGTGGCTTGGGGTTTCTTTTTCAGGATACTGTTTTACTTCTGTTTGTTGCTGGGTAGCAAGAACAAGAGGAGTTGATCCATCAATATTTAAGGCTATAGGTCTGGATAGATTGGTGCCGAATGAAAAGCATGCATGGAGCAGCAGAGGTGGAGATGTCATGGTCATGTTGGCCTAGCCTAGTCTGCTGGGGTCTCTTTGGAGGATCAAGGCCAGGAGGGAGAAGTACTTCATGGTACTCTTTTAATTTGTTTTTTGTAAACTGCTTCTTAACTATGTTTTGGAATTAATTTGATCGTTAATGTTTTAGATCATCATGAGCTTCGCGGTTCTTGGTATATACAGAACTGTTGCATATATCAATCTTTTCAATATTGTTATTTTCATGCATATTCAAACTCGTTCGTTCGTTTAATTTGTATTCAGTTTAAATTGTAATTTATCATATCCTGATGATCTCTTAATTTATACGTTACTGATCGATCATGGATGCATGTAATCAGATCTGGGATTTCCATCATTCTCGATCCGTACTCTTGTATGAAATTTCATATATATGCATGGTATCTGATTAATTCTGAAGATTCATTATGCAGTCTGCATATATGGATTAGTTTCTGAAACCGGGATTTATAAGAAATCTTCTGGTGGATGTGTTCAATTTTGTGCCAGTTATCCTTCACATCAAATGGTTCCTTTCTTATCTTGATATGATCTAATAGCTTATAGCTAGCTAGTTTCTGTCATGAAATGGATAGGAGAGTACTACTGCATATGGCTTCTATATATATTGATCTTGCTTTGACTTGTTCTTCACCTGTTTTTTCTTTTTTTCTTTTTTTAAATTAGTATAGGGATTTAGAAAATTTGGAGATTACTATATATATCTTAGCCTATAGTTTTTTTTGCTACCGTATATTTTAGTTTATATATATATTCTGGGAAAGAAAATCTAAAAAGGTAATTGGTCCGTGATTGCCGTTTCGATGGCAGATCACAGGAAACTTCGGTAACTTAAGACCTATCCCTATATATTAATATATATATAATTTTCTAACTAAAATTTTGATTTGTTGGGGGACCAAAATGCATGCAGTATTAATGTATTATACGTACCAGCTTTTTGTTTTGGGGTTGCGTATGTGCTGTTGCAGTACTTATCCCCTCCCTCCCTCCCTCCGTCGCACACCTTTTTTGTGAAGTGAGTAATGAGCATGAGTAGCCATAGTATTGTCGTTCAAGAATTACGGCAACCATCAAAAGTAGGTTTACCAAAGTTACGTCGTGCCCACGAGAAGAAAATCGTAACGATGGCCCGCCCCTATGGTACGCACCTATGGTACTACCTGGAAACACAACGAAATGCCACCTATATTAATTTGCATGCATGCGTTTCTGGCAATTAGGTAATACCATGATGAAATTTAATATATCGACACGCCTGCAATATTCTTATTTATCTGAGCCTTTTTCTTGTAAATCCGTGTGAATTAATATCTGAGCTATAAAAGAAGATTACCACAGGTACATATGAAATATAAACATATATATAATGTAAATCATGCTTGAAAACCAGGCATATATGCACAAGTGTACGTGAGTGCATATGGCCGCCTGTAAATCAGCTTTCAGATTTTGATCTTACAAAATTACAACCTTATAAACATTATCAAGGTCCCGATCGACCAAACATTAAGAACCATTGCACATAACACACGCATTTTCATTAATCCATCCTAATCTCAATGCATTAATTATGCATGCATGATCGATGTAGTCCATATATACTAGCTATTTCTTCCAATATAAGTTACCCTTTCTACGAGGCCAAATTATGACAATAAATGCTTTAATACTTGCAAGAGATAATCACCATGCCATTCAAGAAGGTATCTAAAATTCAAGTACGCACTACAAGAAAAATAGTCTTTTGCGGCCAATTAATAGCAACGAAAATACTATTAGCGACCAAAAGTCTAATTGGTCGCTAATAGTCTTTTCGTTGCTATTAATTAGTCTCAAAAGTCCGTTTTTCTTGTAGTGACGTCAAAACCCGGCCAATTAATTCAAACTGCTTGGCGCTTAAGAATCTGCATGATTACAACCCGTACGTGTACATACGTTGATCATCAGATGGCCGTCCAATATTAAAGGAGTTTGATCTTTGACTCGTTTCCTCTGCTTGCTTAGTTGGCTTGTTTTCACACTGTCACATGAAAGAGAATGCAACGCAGAGATCTAATGATTCATACCCAGCACAAACCTCTCTCATCCATGATCATGCATGCCATTAACGCCTACCATATATTAAGGAAACGTATTGTCCAGCTGAGATCAGTCACACCATGCAATCAAGTTCACATTAATTTCCATCTCACCTAAACTAAGAAATCGGAAGTTTACTAGCAAGCAAAACAACTATATATGCAACTTAGACTAGCGTTAGAGTTATGGAAACTGTACAAAAATTAAGACGTTGCACCTGTAATATGGACTTAATTAATGTATAAACCAACAGTTTTAATTATTCTGGTCAACAATATACTTCTACATTTTCCAAATTGAACTTCATCAGTTGAAAATGCAAGATTGCGTATTCGTTTTGATGCATGGGGACAATGACTTACATAAATACATTAATCCCACTATATAGTATTCTCTCTCATTACTTCGCTGATAAGATTTTTTCATTATCAGAAACAGATCATATATTTGTACACATTCTTGATACATGCATTTTCATTTACGGTACTGAATTAATTATGTTAGCTGGATGAAACGTATACATTAATATACAATTGTCTTGTGAATGGACTTCGGAGAAAATTAGTACAAGAAGGCCGTTCCCCTAGCTAGCAGAGTAACAATTAACGTGATCAATGCTTTTATAAGCTTATTCCAACACCTGGATGGTCTAGATCTATCTAGCTATGACTATATGGGTAATATTGTTAGTAATTAATTAACTATTAAGGCTTAGAGGCATGGGGACAAACGAGCGAAGTTTTGGGTCTCTACAACTCTATTAGTTGGTTTCCATTAATTCCTATCCTCCTTGGAGGTTAAGGCTACGTACAGCATTGTCATTATCAACCCTGATTAGTTGGTTTAGTTTTGGGTTTAGACATGCTATGGGAATTGCTAGTTCCAATTTTTGTTTCTTTCCTTTTCGTTGGTACTCTAGTGTCACCCTTGCCTTTACACCATATCCAGGCCAAAGGGGAACAGTGAACACTTCGTACAATTTCCTTTGATTGTATGCCAAGGAAGCTTTAAAAAAGTTATAAAAACGTTACCAGCCAAAATATCAAGAGAGTAGTACATCCTGCCCGGGGGCGGAGCTAGGCTAACTAATGATAGCCATAACAGAAAAGAAAGCTCTTAATTAGCAGGCCTCTTAGTGGGTCTAGATCCACCTTAATAAGCACAGTTTGGGCGTCTATAAAAGAACTGTTTATCAAATGTTTTTTATTGGGCCTAAATGCTAATCCATCAATAAGATAGACCATTAGTTGAGTAATTAGATGTAGTTATATGATTAGAGTAGGAGGTCCATGTTTTGATGAGACGAACTCTACTCTCCTTAAGCCCAAAATGAAATTAAGATTCATTTTTTAAAAAGAAAAAAAAAAGAGTGAAAAGATTAAAACTAAAAAGAATAAACATTTATTACGATTCAAAACAGATATTGAAACATTCATTCTCTATATCCTAACTTTAAAAATAATAATAATAATAATAATAATTAAAAATAGTAAACAAAAGAAATTACAAAAAATCTTACAATATAGAAATAAAAATTGTATGCTACTTTTGTGTATTTTTTTGTATATTTCATTAATGTGATTAATTATGTATTAAAAAAATTAATATAATCAATTACATCAATAAAATATATAAAAAATACATAAAAGTAACTAACAAACATATCTCATATAGAAATATATATTTGTTTTGGTGAAGGGCGGAATACTAAATAAAATAGAGGATACCATGATTTGCTGGCTCAGAAGAGCAGTGATCCATAAAGCCCAGGCCAGCTGCCCAAGGATTCTCACCACTAAATATATAGTCCGCACTAAAAAGCTAAAATGAAAATTATATTGGAAAAATTTACAAAATATATCAAACAGATAAAGCATTTCTTATCCAGAAGAAGAAACACGACGAGTGCAAGAGAGGGTGATAGAGCGCTTACGTAGCAGGAATGGCGACCATACCATCTTCGTCTCTGCAACTCACTAACACTTTCCCACTCGCGTCGGCACTATCCAAAACTCATGCGTCCAAACCTTTACACTCCTTCGCCATCCGAGCCGTAGATCCACAAACGCCCCCATCCGAGCCGGAACCCGAAGAGTCCTCCAAGTCTGGAGCAGACCCCGAATCGGACTCCTTCGAGAACCGCCTCTCACAGGTCCGCCTCCGTTCCCGGAGGGGTATCGGGAAGAAAGCGGAGCTCCGAAAGGGAAGAAAATCCAAGAAGCCGGGAGGGTCATCGGGGACGGGATTGTACCTGCCACCAGTGCCGCTGAAAGAGCCGGTGTCGGGGGGATTGAAAGTAGATCTCGGGTTCAGCCCATACAGCGAGAGGATAAACGGACGCATCGCCCTTCTGGGGCTATCGGCTTTGCTGTTGGTGGAGCTGGCCACGGGTAAGAGCGTGATAAATTATCACACGCCGTCGATTATTCTAATTCAGATATATTTCGTGGCGGCGGTTGGGGCTTTGTACGTCAAGTATGAGAAGGAGAGTGTCAGCGTTTGGCCCCAATCTCCATCTCCAAAGGATTGAAAATCTTCTTCTTCTTCTTCTTTTTTCCCCTCTTCTGAATTATGATAAGAGAACCAATTTCAATGAATATTCCCGAGTGGGTTTGTTACATTATATGCTAATCTTTTATTTATTTTGTAATAACATTTCAACGGCTTTGCCCAAAAATTTACTACTGATTCATGTCTGGGAAAAACGACAGTAATTAAAATAATAAAGACAATAAATTGTTTTTGAGCTTTACATTAATATACTTCAGTTGAAAAAAAAAATGATAATTTCTTATTAATCACAAATTAATTTTTCTAATACATTATTTACTATCGTTTGTCTTCACCAAAAGAATTGATTCAAGTAAAACACCAAATCAGCCCGATTGCCATGCCAGCATTTTCTTCGGGGAATAATCTAGATATTTTTAATCATACTTCCATTTTCGTACAGCTTCTGATCTACCCTTTCCTAAAGAAAAGAAGAAAGTTACAGGCAATCCCACTAGTCTCAACCTCCAAAGTTCCAGTCGATAGAAAAAATATCAACCCCTTTCATAATAAAACAGATCGTTGAAGGCCGTGGGATTTTCCACTCATTTTCTCCCTAATAATGCACACACATTTGGGTGCAATCAACTCCAACTATAAGGATGTTCGCGTCAGAAAATCATTAACGGCAAGACTAGCGTCTCCATGGGCCACCGCATCTTCCGGCTCCGGCATGTAAAGACTTGAACATGAAACCTGTACATCAAACATTATGATTAACATGCCGTTAAAGAAAGGAATCGTGAAACACTACAGTATTCTATCAACATCTACCACACTGGGGCATAAAATGAGCCCAATCTCAATGCCATGCTCAGATTTGATCGATTTAAAAGTGTGAACCCAGCCCCCTCAAGATTGATAGCACGTGAGGTTGAACATACTTTTGTATCAAGTTGCATCTCGCCATTATTATCTGCAGTAAGGCATGCACCATGTGCCTTTAACCAATCCACACACTCCCCTAAGCCATTTGAGTCCTTGTCATCACTTTCTTCATTCCTTGGCGTGGTGAAGCCCAGCACCTGAGCAATGTATGGAACAGGTATTGTTGGGCGATGCGAGCGAGACATGCAGCTCACGGCCTTATACCGCATCTTTTCAACATAGAGATCTACAAAAAGATTATAAACTATTATTGACTCTTTCTAAGTAGCCATTAACTTACGTAGCTACATATTTAAAAAACCTATGGAGTTGCTGATGAAGACTTATTCTGAGGTAATTCAATAACATATACCCACCCATAAGGCAGGAATTCAAGTTAGGGGCTGTCTTGTATAGTCTAAAAAATAAGACATAATTTCCCAAAGTGACGGCTGCACGAACTGCAAGGGCGTGTTTTACAGCTTCATCCCTTTTCGCTTCAATTGATAATCTGGTAACCAAGAAGACATTTCCAATCAAAATTCATAGAAGTTTCAGTGGGTTAATGATTATGAAGGGAGCATATGGCATTTCTAATTAGTTCAAACTTGTTACACGACAATCAAACCATACATACAATAAATAAAAAAAATGCATAAGCTGACGCCACGTTATAACTTAATTATTTGAAGCAAAACAATGAAAGCTACGTCATCTTTCTGCAAATTAGCCCACCTTGACATCGATGATAAGAGATCTCTGTAATTATTGGAGTGCAAAATGACACAGAGTAAGTGGTACGCAGAAAACTCCATATGGCATCCCTCAATACCTTCCGCATAAAGGGTTTGCAATTGCGATTGGCACTGAAATAACATAGAAGAAAGTTAACCAGTAACTCTAATTCAAATTAACACTATAAAATCTTTGAAAATTACAATGAGATATAGAGCAAAGGTCTCTTAAACTCATTCTACGTTTATCAAAACAAAAGGTAAGAAATTGCTACCATGAAGCATTGGGTTGTCAATAAAAGGTGGCAAAAAAGTTTTGGCACCAACTCATTTAACCAAAGTCACTGTAAAAGAGATAGCATACCCACAAATCCATTAACTAATAACAATAAAACAAACCTTTACATGATTGAACACAACCCAGCTCCTCAAAGCATATTATAACTCGTGGCTCTTCACATGCAATTGAGTGAGTAGCTGGGTTGTTGAACACTAGTTTACCCATAAACATGCAATTGAGTTTTCCCCCTTTCTAGCAGGGGCGTGAGTCTGTTACCCCCTGAAATTAGAGTTTTCCTGTCACTTAAAAATTATTTCTTTCTGCCAAGTTTTCACATTACAAGATAGCCTGGTATTTTCACAATCATCCATGAACATAGCAATGCGATGATGGCACAGTAAATATGATGCCCAAAATACTCTGCAATAAACTGTTAAGTAATAAAAACATTACGGACTTACATTAAAAGCTACCATATATATTAACCCCTAGGGGTTGACTCAAGTGGTAAAAGCCTTGATCTTGGTGGTATGCTCTCTCCAAATCTAAGGTTTGAACCCTTGGGTGCAAACAATTTCTAAGGGTCATTGGACTGGGAGAATTTCCCATTGAATTATCCGAGGTGCACTTGCGGAAAACTCCTTGCCAAAGACCCGTGCACTCCCGGTGCCAGTAAAAAAAGAAAAAAGAAAAGGCTGCATCTATTGGAAGTTGAGACTGGTGCGTGTATACAGATAATTGCTTTAGGCACCATTTATGATTCAGAGGCCACACAAAAATGGCTCCACTGATCAATTTTAACATAAAGATGGTTTTGTATGAAACATGAATTGTAGTCTAAAAATTTGTGCATGAAAAACAGTGTAGCAAACTTAACAGAACCAGAGATTTTTTTTTTTTTTTTTAAATTGATGAGTACAGAACCAAAGAAATGAGGCAAGCAAAAGTGAAAAACCATGTAAAATAAGATAGAAATCAAGAAAAGTTAAGATCACCACCTGATTATACTCGGGCAAGTCCCCAACCTCCAAAGCTAATCGGGCATGGGTTTCATACACCTGCAGCGCGGGTAATAGGTATGATGTATGGATAAAAGCAATTCCAAAACACACAAATATATACATATAATGTTGAATTTAAGCTACACATTAATCTACGTAATGTTACAATACGTGAAAAGTTTATACCAGGTCATGTCATTAAATGGTAGGTTCAATAGAATATTGATAAATCAAAACTTAATAGAGGGATGTAACAATATCAAAAGTTGAAACTGACCAGTGTGTGTGTGCATGAGCGCACGAGATTACTAGAAACTCATGCATTCAAACCAATGAGAACCCATGGGGGGGGGGGGGGGGGGGAGAGAAGGGGAGAGGAAATCTAATGCCTTAAGGCTAGATGGTAGACCCAAGGTTAAAAAAAGCAACTTAATTTTTATTATTTTTAAAAGGTAACAGGAATCCACTGACCATCCAAAAAGTGTATGCAAGAGATCACCGCAATTGAGCTGAGAGAGATGAAGTGGAAGAGATCACCATTAACACGCATCATATATACCTTTACTGTTAGCTGATTGCGAATATGTTGTACAGTTAGATCTTGCCGAATAGACTTCAACTGATCACACTTATATAGGTAATTCTTTTGAGATTTCTGAACCATATCCAGAGCTTTTTCTAATACTTCTTCTGGTCTTACCTGTGTAAAATGTTGAGAAAATTAGTTATATTGCTCTCATAGATTCCATCAGTTCATTATTGAGATTTTTCAAACTCAAAATATCTTAAAAGTCAATGAAAAAAAGTATTTACACCGGCAGGATCAGGTGCAGAAGTAAGACGCAAATAACGTTTCTCAATCTCCTGGCAGGTCCCCTTGACAGTAAGGGAATCCCAATCAATGTCCTCGACAGCCCTGGTGCCACCATCTTCAACGTTCTTGCTAAGCACCAGAGCACTAGTCCTTCTACTGTACAGGTTTCCTCTTCCAGCACTTTTTTGTTTTAAGTGATTGGTTTCTGCTTGTCCTTGCCCTTGCCGTTTTTCAAAGCGCTTAGAGCGATTTTCACGTCTCTTTTTTTCCTCTGGTGTATTCGCAAGTGCTATTGCACTAGAGTAATATGCAGTTAAACTTTGTTCCTTATCGCTATCACCAGATGCATCACCTTTATCAGCAGCATTGAAACCATCAGCAAAACGCTGTTTCTTAACCAGCCTCTGGGTGTTCTTACTTGCATTTTTCTGGTCCAGTGGAGAGTATTTTGCACCACTGAAATTATTCTCCTTGCTCTCATTATTCCCCACAAAAGGCTGCAAACAATTTTTTAAGCAATGTAACAACTACCAAAAATCTAAATTAGACATGCTTCTCAGAACCAAACTTGTAGAAATATATGCCAAGTAAAAAATGTGCAAGTCATTGGACACAAACATGGATCCATACACACCAAGTCAAATAGTCGGATTACACCTCTTCCAAACCAATCCCACCCACCCACCCACCCCCAAAAAGGGTAGAACAGGTTAATAAAAAAAATGAAACACCGGATTTTAAAAGGGAAGACTGAATGTAACCTAAGCAGCATTGTAGTTTCCCACAAAAACAAGTGTCATCACATGAATACCTTTCTGTCCCTCTCCTTTGCGTTCATCCAGCCACCATATTTCACAGTGTTATTCACAGCAGATGCTGATTTAGCAAGTGGTTTCTCCTCCGGTAAAGGCTCCCACCTACTTTTAGATCGTCTATTAGGACTTCTTTTGTACTCTGGCAATGCCAAACCTGGGGTTGAGCACTGAAAAGTGCTACAGAACAGAAAGCATTTGAGGATAAATTACAATACTGTAGACATAATCCGAGATAGGTCTATATATATACATAAACAACGATAAGACATATAAACTAATTTATTCATCATCCAGTCTCAACAAAATCCTCCACTGAGTTTTGAATCTTTCAAAAAAACATGACCTTGCCTCTATTAATGCAAAACAAAAGGGTCTTCCAATACCCAATGAAACCTGTAATCATGAGAACTTATCCCTTAAAACCTTGGATTCTTGGGAGTGCAAGGACTACATAGTCTTTCATTAAAAGGGTATTTTAGCCCCCTAATTGCAGAATATATTTAGTTAGGTTTTGATTAAAACATTCAAGTTTTTTACAGAGAGATTTCATCTAAGTTTAGATATGTAAAATTTAATTTGGGAGACTAATTAACCCATGGAAAGATTTTTATCCCTTTTTTTAATGTTGTCCAATATAGACATACAATTATACAAATCATAGCATTAAAAAACTAGTAATACTTGTCAAAAAAGAAAACTTGTAATTTCCATTACAACTCAATTCTAAACATTGCTCGTCTCAGGTTGATATAAACATCCTACCCAATTACAAGCCTAGTCATCACAATAAACAATGTGGTTTGGATTTGCTGGAGACAAAAGAGCTCCTTCTTCCTTATCCTTTCTTTCTTTAGCTATTCCCTTGTCCATCAAACCATCTTTCTGATTCTTCTATTGCTAGACTTGTGACCCTCCCATCCACACACCACTCAACCCCTACAACCCCCCACCCCAAAAGAAGAAGGGTGTCTATTTGTGTGTTGCAAAAAGTTTTACAAAACATACACAAGTGCTTTAAGATAGAATACTAGGAAATTTCCTTGTAGGAGAAAGTTGACATCATCAATTAAAGAATCCGTGGTCAGGGAGGCAAAGGTAATAACTCCAAACAATGCTTTTGTAATGGAAATGGATTTGCTATAGAATTTTGAATAATCCACAAAGATAAAAAGGAAAAAGAAGAAAAACAATTTGAACCCAAAATAAAAAGTCCATCAATGGAGATACGTCGTGGAGACAAAAGTCTAGAGCGTTATGATTGAAGGAAGGAGATCGAAGCACTAAGTTTTTCCACAAGGTAGCCAATTCTCATAGGAAATACAATAATATTGAAATACTGAAGATTGATGGGGTAGATTGTAAGGA
The DNA here is from genome assembly GCA_011037825.1 of Carya cathayensis. Taxonomy (NCBI): domain Eukaryota; kingdom Viridiplantae; phylum Streptophyta; class Magnoliopsida; order Fagales; family Juglandaceae; genus Carya; species Carya cathayensis. The sequence continues at coordinate 1,112,856 of QGSO01000315.1, read as the reverse complement.
TGAGAAGAGGATTAACAATCATGTAGTTGGTTTTTTTGAACAACTACTTACTGAGCAAGTGGGTTGGCTGCCAAAGACTAATGGGCTGGTTTTTGACTCCATTGGGCATGTGGATTTCAGCTGTTTGGAGAGGCCTTTTGAGGAGGTCAAGGTCTTGGAAGTGGTGAGGAAAATGGCTAAAGACAAGGCTCCGGGTCCTGATGGGTTTACTATGGGTTTCTTTCAAACATGCTGGGATGTATTAAAGGATGATCTCATGAAGGTGTTCTAGGAGTTTTATTCGGCTGGAAAATTTGAGAAAAGCCTAAACACCACTTTTCTTGATTTGATACCGAAGAAAGTTGGGGCTGTGGAAATTAGGGAGTTCCGACCCATTAGCCTAGTAGATGGGATTTATAAGATTCTATCCAAGGTACTTTTGAATCGTCTTAGTGAGGTCATGGGAAAGATAATCTCAAAGCCTCAAAACGCTTTTGTTAAGGATAGACAGATTTTAGATGCAGTTTTTATTGCCAATGAATGTCTGCACAATAGCCTGAAAGCTGGCAAGGCAAGGATCATATGCAAGTTAGACATGGAGAAGGCGTATGAGCATGTTAACTGGGACAACCTGATTGACCTGCTTGGGAGGTGTGGTTTTGGGAAAAGATGGCAATCATGGATCCGATGGTGCATATTTATGGTGAAATTTTCAGTTTTGATAAATGGAAGCCCAATTGGTTTTTTCAATAGCACACGGGACCTAAGACAAGGAGATCCGCTATCCCCTCTACTCTTTGTTATTGTGATGGAGGCTTTGAGTTGAATGATTTCAGCCCTGGTTAACAATGGTCGTGTCTGGTTACTCGATTGGATCCCCGGGTGTGGGACTTATTAATATTTTTCATTTATTGTTTGCAGACAACACTCTTTATCTTCTGTGAGGCTTAATGGCTGATCAACAACAAATCCGAGTATTGAAGGCCGTTCTACTACGCTTTGAAGTAGTCTTAGGGATGAAAGTGAACCTGGACAAATCAGAGATGGTGCCTATAGGAGGTGTGCAATGGATAAGACAGTTGGCTAATACTTTGGGATGCAAGATCGCCTCACTCCCTTTGACATATCTTGGTCTTCCGTTGGGGGCCGCCTCAAGAGCGGTTTCTTTATTGGATACTATGATTGAGAAAGTAGAGCGACGATTAGCAGACTGGAAGAGAATGTACCTATCAAAAGGCAGTAGGATTACCCTGATTAAGAGTACCTTATCTAACTTACCAACCTATTTTTTGTCTTTGTTCCCTATTCTAGCAATAGTGGTGCTTCGCATTGAGAAATTACAACGGGACTTCTTGTGGGGTGGAATAGGGGAGGAGTTCAAATTTCACCTAGTCAGGTGGAAGAAGGTTTGTAGTCCTCTCTCTAATAGTGGTTTGGGCTTCTGAAATTTGAGAATCTTTAATCGCGTGTTACTAGGAAAATGGTTGTGAAGATACCATAAAGAACATGAGGCCCTATGGAAGTTGGTGATTGAGAGTAAATATGGCGGCGTATGGGGGGGATGGTGTACCAATGAGATGAGAGGCTAATGGAGTGGAGTTGTGAAAACATATAAGAAGAGGATGGGGGTTTTTCTTTTGCCACACAAGATTTCTTCTAGGAGAGGGGGTCAGGATCAAATTCTGGTATGATACGTGGTGTGGTAATTGTGATCTAAAGGATTTGTTTCCTGTACTCTTCAAGGTTGCAAGTGCCAAAGATGTCTTAGTGGTGGAAGTCTTGGTGATAGCAAGGGAACAAATCCAGTGGAACATCAATTCTTGTCGGGCGGCACACGATTGGGAAATGGACAGTTTTGCAGCTTTTTTCAACCTTTTGTACTCACTCAAACCGAGCAACCAGAATGCTGATATTTTGTGGTGAATTCCTACAGGAAAAGGCTTGTTCTCGGTTCGCTTGTTTTATAAGGTTCTTTCACAAGAGACTCCGATTCAGTTTCCCTGGAAAAGGCTTTGGAGACATAAGGTGCCTCTAAAAGCAGCGTTTTTTGTGTGGACCGCCTCCTTGGGTAGATCCTCACAACGGATAATTTGAGGAAAAGAAGGGTGATCATCGCAGACTAATGCTACATGTGTAGGAAGGGGGGTGAATCTGTGGACCATCTTCTACTACACTGTGAGGTAGCTCGAGGGTTATGGTACGAGGTATTTAGTAGACTAGACTTGGATTGGGTTATGCCTAAGACAGTAGTGGCAGTCCTGGCTAGTTGGACAGATCTAAGAGGCAATCAACAGATCCAGGCTGTATGGAAGATGATCCATAATTGCATCATATGGTGTGTGTGGCAGAAGCGCAATGAACGGACGTTCAAAGGCAAAGAGAGATCAATGGAAGAACAAAAAACTTTCTTTTTTAGAAATCTTTGTACTAGGGCCATCGCCGTTAATTTTAATGGCCAAAATTTTCATAATTTTCTTGTATCTATTGCTCCTACGTAGTTAGGACATTCTTTGTACTGAACATGGCTTTGCCTATTCTTTTAATTAATATACTATGTTTACTTATCAAAAAAAAAAAAGTCCATCAATCCTTAGATTTTTCTTCGCAAAGGCAAAGGCAAACGTACAAAAAGAAATACAAGCCATGAAAAGAGAGAGAGAGAGAGAGAGAGAGAGAGAGAGAGAGAGAGAGAGTACTCTTTGTTGACTGCATCCGCATTTGGTAGTCGGAAAAGAGGTTCAATATCCCAGTCTCGTGTGTAAAGTGTACCATCAGCAGTTGCCTTTGTGATCAACTAAAAATAGAGGTAATAAATTTTTTTTCTCAAGAAAGTACACATTAATCATAAAATTAAATTACCAAAAAATCACATAAATGGTATTAAAAATCAAAGTCCAAAAAAGAAATTTAATTATATAACCATACATGAAAGCATGCATGTCAGGAGAGCAAAATTGACCACAAGTTTTAGATTTTATTATCACTCCCACTTTGTTCATACTATCTCAACTGAGTACACTCAATGCTTGTTAGTTATCACAATCAAATAAAGGTCACTATTATCCAAACTTACCCAAACTTTTTCAAAGACATCAATTAGTACTTTTTGATAAGTTATATATATTTTCAATACGCATCAATTATTACTTTTCTACCCCAACATAAAGAAGAATAGTCTGAAAATTCGTATAACTATAAGCATTGCTTTGGAAGCGGGCTTATCTTGATATCCCAAAAGGGAAAAAAGAAAAATTAAATCACATGGAGGTAACACATTAATATATTGTTTTTACGTTATCCATTGTTCAAAACTCTGGAAGTTTTAATTCCTTTCTAACTTTTGAATGCTTTTCTTGGGTTTCATTCACAGTTTTGCTTATCACAAGTCAGATTACTTCAAACTTTACACTGTAAGAAGTTTGGCAACCAAAACAGAACGACTTGTCTTCATGGCTTACCTCCTTCATGACAGCCTGACACGCTGCCATCTGTGTGTCATCTTTACAGCGAGACAACGCCCTTTCAACATAACCACGTAGTGATTTGGGGAACATACCAGGCTGCAAGCAACAAGAGAGTCATAGGCTAACATCAAACCATGCTCATAAATAAACCAATTAATGTGTCATCTGAGTTATATTATTATATTATGACATTAGATAGATAGAATATATCATGCCATCCAAATACAGATAGAATATATCATGCCGTCCAAATACAGATAGAATGCATGTCCAAATATCAGATAGCAACATTGGCCACTCAATTCGTCACAATCCAAAAGCGACATTACAATACTAAAAAACTGACTGCACAGGTGCATTTAAAGCAGCATGACATGTAGATCCACCAAGCATGACTCAGGTGAAAAGACTCGGTGCCCAACTAAATTCAGCACTGTCCAGCTCTCAACCATCACGTTGGATAAATGAATACATAGGTTGCCGCTCAACCAAATAAGAGGACCTACTAAAATGAACGAAAAAAGCAAACAAATATGAAGCATTTCTCTATTTATTTGAATAATTAATTTTTTTTTTTTTTTTTTGTAAAAATCTCCTTGGCATCTGGACATACAGCATCCACTTAACTAATGTGAAACCACTCATAGAAAACCAACCAACCATTAGCCCAAGAACTAGAAGTTCATGAACTCTCCCAAGGATTGCATCACAAAGCTCAAAGGAAAATGTTCAAGCCTCCGGCATTAGAAAGAAAGATGATTATGCTAAGGCAATGCATTATTTATTCAAGACTAAAAGAAGTTTCCATTTTCTAAACATGACATCGCAATCCTTATACCTCAAAGCAAAATAAATGAGTTTCCAGCATTTGTTATAAGTGATAAATAATTTATTGATGGAATAATAGGCATAGCCCATGTACACAAGATGTATACAAGAGAGAGACCCAAGTATGATAGTTTCCAGCATTTTAAAAAAGCATGATTATGCTTTGCAGTGTTCATACATTTAAAATCTTCATAGTACAACTTTACGAAAAATGATCCTCTCATGTTGGATGTGGTGTGTTTGGAGGGAAATAAATTATAGGAGCTGAGGATTGCGAGAGGACAATGGAAAATCTTAGGGCTTTTTTTTCTTCTTATAATTCTTTTTATCCTGGATGGATGTCCGTGGTTTTTACTATTTCTAGATTTCAGGACTTTCTTGCTCTTTTTTCCTCTGTTGTTTAGGTGCATCCCTCATATATGTGTGACTGAGTAGAAGCCATATCTTTCTATTCATAAAATTATTAATTTATCCAACAAAGTTTTTTGCCACACCTGATTTTAGTAACTATATCCTGCAGCATCTGTCCAATCTCGCATTCCATATCATAGAAGATAAACATTTATGAAAAATTAGTTTGATGGATGGCAACAATTTATCTCACCTTAAGTACAGAATCAGCAGCATTATCAGACATTACTTTCTGATTTGCAGTAGGAAGTGAAACACTAACATAAGCAGGTTTTGGTGCTGTACTCGTTGCAGAGCTATCCTTGTCGATTTTCGGTAAATTGAAGGTCAAATTCGAAGCAATTCTAGGGTTTGTTAGAATCTGCAGTTTGCTTACCCTTTGTGTATCCAAAGATGGAACAGTTTGCATGGGTGATTGATAACTCTGAGGCACCTGATGAGTAGCAGGATAATGTACACTAGGCCCTTGAGAATACACAGTTTTCTGTTGATCCTGAAAGCTATCATAAGAAGTTTTCGGATCCAGTGGCTTTTGAGATTGGGATTTCATGGGACTATTAAGGAGAACTTGAGAACTTGGAGCTCCAGCATGCCAGTAAATATCATTGGAACCACTAATTCTTACAGTAGGCTGACCAAAAGAAAAAAAAAAACAGAGAGATAACAATTTAACCACCAAGTGTCAGTGCAAAATAATTGTTTAACACAAGAAAGATGCAGCGTGATCTGTCATGAAAACCATATGGCACAAAGATCTGAAGAAACAAAATTGCATCCCTTAGTATGACTTTGTAGGAGTACTCAATGGAAATTTCTCGTGTATACTAATTATATATGTGGAGGATGTGTGTGTGTGTTTGCATTAGAATATCTAATACAGCAAGTGAAAAGGCACATAAATCCTCGAGACTCTGTATAGAAAGAAATTAAAACCTGCACTAAGGGCAAGTCAGATGAACTGGAATCTGGCCTCCAAGATGGGGTGTAAGAAGGTGGCGTCTGGCTATTCGAAGTTTCATATCCACCACTAACACCAGGTACTGGACATGCAACATTAGACTTATTAGCAGTAGAGATATTTTCCGTGCCAGGAGCACAGGTGACTTCTGTTTGACCGTAACAGTCTGCCCATTGCTTGTACTGCTTTTGATAATGTAGGGAGGTTGCAGGCGCAGTACTTGATCTATAAGTACCAGGTGAGTCTGGATTGTAGTTTGCATATTGATGGGTAGCAAAATTTGTATAAGTGCCATCATTCCACAATGCAGTCTGATTACCGTAACCGCTACTTGAGTAACCTCCAGCTGTCTGATAATCACCAGGATTGTAGTAAGTGCTTGAATAACTTGCAGGCCCAGCATAAGACCCTGTATTCTGAAATGAGGAAAGAGGCTGATAAGGAGCACCTGTGTTTTGAAATGCTCCTACAGGCTGTGAGTAGGAATGGTTAGAATGCTGCTGTTGATAGCTGGAATGGTTAGGCGGCTGCGGTTGATAGCTGGAATGGTTAGACTGCTGCTGCTGATGGCTATTACAGTAACCCAGGTATCCAGAGCTTCCATATGGATCTGTAGAATTAGGGTACGGTGCATAGCCATTATAATCGTGCGACACATTTGCTGATCCCAAACTTGATGAACTAGAAGGGACGGATGCTGCAGTCTGGCCATCTTGAACATTTATTGTCGGTGGCTGTGTGTGGTAGTCATATTGATAAGTGGAGGTGGAGCTATGATCCGCCTGGTGGATGGTCCATGATACGGCTTCTGGCCCAGTTGTTGGGGGAAAATATGAAGAAGTTTGTCCTTGGTTTGCATCAAGTATGTGCCAATTCTGAGAATGAAACGAATGCAGAGTATGTTATAACAGTTAACATTTGCAGCAACCAATACACTACCAGAATTTAAGAAACGATCTTGATATGAAACTTATACGAGTTGCAGCAGGTATTAATTGATGTAAAGAGATGAAAAAATAACTATGGAAACATCAAAAGAACCTGGCAATAAAATAGCAGCAGATCACGATACAAAATTTTCCCCAGACATAACCCCAATGCAATTTGATATATCCTAGTCCAAGTTGACTGTATGCAATTTTATTGCACGTAACCCCAATGCATGGGAAAAGTAAATTCAAACAGTTAGTTTGAATTCGAATTCTTAAATTCATTTCATTTTTGCATTTCTATAAAGGTGAATTTGTCAAAATTCAAAGAAGTAATTTCTTAAGAATACTTTAATTGGGAAATAGAGCCCTTACTCTCAGTTACGATTTTTAATTAATAGTTGATCTGATTATTGTTGGGTAGGTTGGGAAAGTATCGTCGCTGTTGACATATATTCCATTAAGCTTCAGGCAAGCCCCCTCAAAACTCCGATACCAATCAATAGACTTAAAAAAATAATAATAATAATAACAAAATAAAATAAAATTTATTTGCGCTCCCCAGGAAAGGAAAAAAAATCTAAAACTATGAGCAAATCAATAGAAAAATTAGTGCCGATAGATAATTAACCCTCACAAAATAGAACCATCAGCAATTTCTACCCATCTTGATGCACCATCAAAACCTCTCAAGTGGAGATGCCTATCTTTCAGCCAATTGTACAGAAAGATTTGCTCAGTGAATCAACCTACTAAAATAAAGTGTTCATAACAGCACCAACAAAACCAATATATCCACCAAGAAGAATTACAATTGCATTCATTTAAACTTATACAATCGAACAGAGGTTGAAACAAGAAAGCTATAGTGCCTCGAAATTACCTCAAGGGAATTGGTCTGCGCGGGAGCAATGGTCTCAGTGCTACCTCCTTGATTCATCATTTATCCACAACGGCACAACCTGATTAAGCACATCAATGATCTAATAAGCACACGCATAGCTTCACTGAAAGATTGATTAATCACGAACCCGCAGAATACAGAAATTTCAAAACCCTAATCGGCTCGAAATAAATGGTAAACGATCCAAACCTTCAACAAAAACTCGAATTCGCAGGGAGAAGTCGATTTCGGGCTGAGTCGGGGCACCCGAAGCAAAAATCGAAGATATGAAGAAGCAACTTTCAGATAATAAAATATCAACCAAATTTATATATACAACCGAAAAAACAAACCTTAAAAAAATCAAGCAAAATGGATGAAGTTTATTTGGCCGGAAACAAAGAAGCTAATGAATAATGAAACTCAGAGAATAAAACAATTATAGTTAATTACTGTAATTCGAAGATTTCATAGAGAGAGGGAGTGAGGGAGTTCCAAGCGGGGGTCCAGGAAGAGTCGTGATTGGGGGGACGGGACTCGTTAATGTTGTTTGGCGGTAGAGGAAGGTTATGGTCGATAACTCGTGTGGGATTTTCTAAATATATCAACGACTATAATTATAAAGATTGTAATAGTTCTCTCATCGTCAAAGTCAGTTTTAAATCGGCTTCCTAATTTCCAATTCCAAATAAAACTTTTATTTCTAAAATTCTTCTCTCAAAGCAAAACAGTATATTATTTATTTAAAAGTTTAATTTTATTTGGAATCACACCCACGTAGCAAAACTCTAATCTTATATTAAAAAATTTATAAGTAATCAATTTTATATATTTTTTATGCATTATATTAATGTAATTTGTTGTGTTATTTTTTTAATAGAAAATAATTAATTCAACCAATCACATCAATAAAATGTACAAAAAGTAGACAACAGTGACTATATATAACAAAATTCAAATTTTCTCTTTTTTTCTGATTTATTTATATTTATTCTGTTAGCAATTCTTCCATTCATAAGGGTATATATACTATATAGCAGGCTCATCCTGTGTCCACTGGCACCCATTTCAGTTGTCAAAAGCGATATGTCAACGGTTGGGCGTGATATTTTCTTGAAAGTTTTTTTAGACTTTTTTATATTAAAAAAAATTAAGATGATTTTAATAGTTTTTTTTTTTAATGTAAACTCGTTAAAATATGTCTAGATTCATGAAAATTGTTTTGAGTTTAAAACAATGGCATAGTCCATTAAAACATGAATGGAAGAGAGTTTTTGCAAAGGAATTTTTAATTTTATAAAAATTATTTTGATTTTTGTATGCCACTAAAATCAAGGTAAGATGTTTCGATGAGATTGTTTTTGAAAATATGTTTGAATTGTATGCCGCTTAAATATCAATAGAGGGTACTACAACGACAAGAACTTTAAAAGCACCTCTAACGTAAAGATATGTGATTAGAAAATAAAAATTATTTACAAGTCGATGTTAAAGAGACACATTAGAGCACTAGGCTCAACAAAGTTAAATTATAGTTAAAGAATAGCTAAAATGTGAAATAAAGTCATACAATAGACTCAATAAATCTACAGTAAATTTAACTTTCAATCAAGTGGCTAGCCAAATTTATTGAGGCAAACACACTAGCTAAATATTATTTTTAGAGTAAAATAATGCTGGATTCTTCTTTCACTTTAATTCTTCTGGTTTTATTTTTTTTTTATGCGATTTCTGCAACTTGGATTCTCAAGCTTTGATTGATTTTTTTCCTACATTTTTTATGCGATTTCTGCAGCTTGAATTCTTAAGTTTCTTTCACATTTTTTATGTGATCTTTACTGCATTTAAGCCATCAAGAGAACATAGAGTACATCAAATTAATAAATAAACACATAAAAGAAGTTATAACATTTGCAATTTATTAAACATTTATTGTTGTCTAAAAAATTAATATTTTAATAGAATGGTGAAAGATTTGTTGAGCCTATTATTTAGTGTTGTAAAAAGCGACTAGCTAAAATTTGTAAAAGCGAATTGTTTAGTTAAATTTTAGCTAAAGTTTGTTGAGCCCACTGCTAATACTCTTATACACTATTGATATGATATGATATAATTTATATAGTAAATTTAAATATTTGAACATGCAAATCAAATTATATCATGTCAATTATGTAAATTGAGTATTCTCCACACTAACTTACATATAAAATGACTCAGGTGACTAACCATTAATGACTTTGCTCTAAATGTATTAATCTCACTCTTGCAGAGTATACTCATCTCTTACCTACTTAATTGGGGGGAAATAAAAAAATTTAGTCGCTTTAAAGAAAGAGCTTAGGTCTCGTTTGGTTACAGTGTTATACATATGAGATAAGATGATAAATCTATAAATATTATTGAAATAATTTAAGTTATGATGTTTTATGAAGTTTTGAAAAATGTGAGAAAAAATTTTGAATAAAATAATTATAAAGTTAAAAGAAGGTTACAATATAATTTTTTTAATATTATTTTTGTTTTAAGATTTAAAAATGTTAAATTATTTTTTAATATTTTGTTTTGAAGTTTAGAAAAATTATAGTGATTAAGTAATTTTAAATGAATAAAATTAAAAATTAAAAAATATTTATATCTAAATAATATTTAGATATTGAAATGAGTAAAATAGATTAAAAGATTTGTGAAAAAAAACTTTACCTTTCAAAATGCGCCCTAAGATCAGCCCAATATCTGACGATGATAATCTAGTACGACGAGAGTTGAGCACTGGCGTATTCATTTGACATCCTTTTTTTTTTTAAATAAATATGTTTGATTTAATTTCGAGTTCTACGTTCTTTGAGATCTCATAGAAATATATGAAAATCAGATTCTTGGTAGGAGAGACTCATACGGATAGAATTTGAGATTCATATATGTATAAATATAATTTTAAGCCCTAAAATTCAAATAAAAATTATAAATAATCTAAACCCTGAGTATTGGCTTAAAGCATTCTCATCCGGTTTTTTAAAGCATAGTTTTCTCTAAAATACAGGATCTATACTTGAGGTTTTTCTCAAATACATGATCTATCCCGTTTCCCACTTTAAGAAAAATGTTCGGGATGTGAAGTGTGAACAGTGATTCATTATATTTGGAGAGTTACTATTCATCCCCTAAATCACTTTTTAGTCTTTTTATATATATTTTATAGGAAATAATTAAAGATATAGAAATAAAGTAGTATAAATAATATTAAAAAATATTATTTTAATATAATAGAAAAATAACATGGAATAGGATGTAGGAAGTTTTTTAAAGATGATTCAAATTTAAGAGAAAAATATAAAAAGTATGATTTTTAATTAAATTTTTTTAAAAAAATTATAGGAAATCATCTACCGCTGCAATGCAAAGTTTGGTTAACAAAGAGTTAAAACCAGCTGCATTGATACAAGTAAAATAAATGCATCTTACATAAAGTCCACATTAAATATTTATATATGTTGAGTTACAGTTGACCACTGATGGGAGGTAAAAGAGAAGAAAGATAATTATAAGAATATTCATCAGATTGTATTTAACAAGAATACAATTACTTGATGCCTTGGACAGCTTATAGAGGCATTCAGTACAGCAATTATGTGCTGGAAAAACGCAGAAAAAGGAATAAGTTTGTTACAACAGAATTGTGAAAACAGAATTCTTGAAGCTTCTAAAACAACTGATGTGGATTATTATAGCTTGATATTTTTCGAGTGTGCATCAACTTGATTAAGGTTAATACACCCCCTCAAGTTAATGGGGGTGTTAATCACACTTAGACTCGATTTGAGGAGTGAGAAATAATCAGAAACCAAACGTTTTGCTAGTTGGTCTTTGCTACTGCAAAATTGAACCTGGAAAATCTTTGCAGCAACTTTGTCTCGTACAAAATGAAAATCCTTATCCATATGCTTGTTGCGTCAATGATATACAGAATTTGAGGTCAAGTATATTGCACCTAAGTTATCACACCACAAAACAGGTGGATGTGAAAGAGAGAAACCAAGTTCCTTGATCAATGTTTGCAACCATATGAACTCTGCAGTTGTATTGGCCAAAGACTTGTACTCAACCTTAGTGCTTGGACGAGCAACAATATGTGGCTTTTGTAAACTCCAAGTGATATGGTGCTTGCCCAAAAGAATACGAAATCCTCTTGTAGATCTCCTATCATTTGGGCATCCTGCCCAGTCGGCATCGAAGTATGCATGAAGTGTAAAACTAAAATTTTTTTAGAGAAATAATCCATGATTAATGGTGGATTTGAGGTAACGAATGATTCTATTAACTACTGTCCAATGGGTAGTTTTTGGTTCATACATTAATTGGCATACTTTGTTGACAACAAAGTAGATATCGGATCTAGTTAAGCATAGGTATTGTAGGCTGCTAACAATGCTTCGAAATAAAATGATATTGTCAAAAGAAGGTGAGTTAAATTTTAAGAGTTTGGTTGATGCATACATGAGTGAGGATATTGAATTTGCACCAAACATATTTGTTTTCTTTAACAAATCATAAATGTATTTTTTTTTAGAGATGAGCAGATCATCATTAAGATAATCAAGTTCTAATCCCCAAAAATAAGATAATTGCCCTAAATCTGTAACAGAAAAGGCTTGACCAAGAGATGCAATCAAACTGTCTACAGCAATTAAGGAGGATGAAGTGATGACCATGTCATCAACATACACCAAAATAAAGATGCAGAGATCACTTTTGTGCAAACTAGAGAGCGAAGGATCACCATTTGAAGTCGAAAAACCATAATTGACGAGCCATGAGTTTAATTATGAGAACCAAGCTCTAGGAGCTTGCTTAAGACCATAAATAGCTTTATCTTTATTTAATTTGCACACAAAATCAAGCCGTATAGGATCGATGAATCCTTGCAATTGTTGCATATAAACTGTCTCAGTAGGATTGCCATGAAGGAAGCCATTATGTATATCAGTTTGTCATTGGCCACAAGCCTTGCTTTTTCAATGGAGCCATCAGGACATAACTTTGTGGGGAACACCTTCCTCCAACCAACAAGATTAGAAACAAAGGAAGGGGGGACAAGGGTCTAGGTGTTGGTTTTTACAAGGGCTTCGAATTCTTTTGACATTGCAGTTTGCCATTTAAGGAACTTAGATGCAGTAGTAAAAAAAGAAGGCTCATGTGGTACCATGGCCATGGAAATGAAGTATTGATGAGGTGTATGGGTGTAACGGGTTCAATTCGGTCCAGTTTTAGACAAAATTTAGAACCAAACCGGTATGTATAGGTTTTATATTTTCAAAAATCGATTACGCACCGGTTACTTCCCTAAACCGATATGTCCAGTTTTACCGGTTCCAATTCGGTCCGATTTTCTGGTTTTAATATATTAAATATATTAGTATTACTAATGTATCTATAAAAATAAATATATTGAAAATTTATTAGGCAATCAAATATATTTTATATATATTTTATATTTAAAACATATGATCAAATAAATATTTATGTTTAAAATTAAAATATTATGTTATAAATTATAATATATTATTATTATTTCATACATAATTATATATATTATATATAATATAAAATATATTTTATATAATATTAAAAATTAATAGTATATATAATAAGTGAACCGGTCTGATTCGATTTGGTGTTGAAAAATATAAAACTAATTTCAGATCGGATTTGATCGATTTTTTAAAATGAAGGAACCGATTCCAGTCCAAATCGGTCGAAAGCAGAACCAGTTTTTTATTTTTTTAGTTTATTTTTACACTCCTAATAAGGTGGATATGGAACTGTACTTGTGGGTGAACATGGAGGAACTAAGAGAGGAGAACTTTGAGGTGGTGGAAGATGATGATCTACGAGAGAAGAAGAGTGATTAGGGATTTTAGAGGAGAAATTTGGGGATGACGACTGGAGAACTTGGGAGGGAGATGATGAAGGAATGGGTTGTGTTTGCTCAAGAGATAACGGAATAGTGGGTCGAAAGAGTGAGGAGATGAGTTGATTAAGAGTATGACTTGAGGGGCTAGGAGGGTGAAGAGGTATTGAGCCAAGAATAGAGTGAGGAAAGCACGGGAGAGAAGCAGTTCATGTACTGGGCTCATTGATAGGGTGAACAGTATTGGACTTTTTGTAAGAAAAGTTTTTTTCATTGAAAATTACATCCCGTGAAATATAAAGACGATTGTGATGTTGGTTAAGACATTTGTACCCTTTGTGAGAGAAACTATACTTGAGTAATAGACATGAAGTTTAATGAAAACTCAATTTCTAACGATTATATGGTCGGAGATTAAGCCAACATTCACAACCAAAAACTTTTTAAAAAAGTGTAATCGGAAGGTTTGTGATAGACCGAAATAAGGAGACCGATTTTGTCATATTGGTGTGGGAATCAAATTGATAAGATATGTGGCGGTTTCAAATGCATCATCCCAAAATGATAAAGAAGATAAGCTTGGGCTAAGAATGTAAGCCTAGTCTCGACTACATGTCTGTGTTTCGTTCAACAAGACCATTTTGTTAATATGTGTGGGGACAATAAAATTGATGTATAATCCCAAGAATCTTGCAAAGATTTTTAAAAGATAGAAATTTACCTCCAGCTTCAATTTGCAAAGAAATAATTTTGGTATAAAAGATCTTTCAGCAAATGTAATGATAGAGGTAAAAAAAAAGGTAGCACACCATATTATTTTTTATAGGAAAGAGCCAAGTGAATTACGTAAAATGATCAACTATACTCAAGTAAAATTTGTAGCCATTTCTTGAAACAAAGGGGGTCAGGCCACATACATCAGCCCATAAGAGATTTAATAGCTTAACAGAAATAGTTGATCCTAAAAAAAAATGATAATTGATGGGCCTTGTTTAAGGGACATTTAGGACAAACAAAAGAATGTGTATATGGGAAATATGGCAAACATGTGGTGCACATAACTCTGGAGACAATATCGAGAGAGAGATGTCCAAGCCTTTGATACCAACAGCTAAGGGAAGCTTTTTCACCAAGGTGGACAGATGGAGATGATGGCTGCATGGAAGATGAAAAGTGATAAAGGCCATTAGGAGTTGGGCCGCTGATGTGGTGGGTTTACTGATTTGGCAGCCATGGTTAAAAAAAAATAAAAAAAGAGGATAAGTGAGACTGCTAGTCTAGTAGCTCTGATACAATGTTAGAATGAGGTAAAAGATAAGAAAGATAATTATAAGAATATCCATCATATTGTATTTAATAAGACTACATGTTATATTTCAAAACCGTATATACAATAAAAGTCAAAGATCCCAACACAGAAATCTCCACAAATATTTCAGTATGACAATATGTATGTATATATATAGATTCAAATAACAGAAACGAAATCAAGAACCTCAATATGATAAGGTATTGATCAAAGCCGAAACTCAGTTGAGAATTACCAAAGATAAGATAATGATAACATGATAACCAGAAGACAAGATAAGTAAATAAATCTGTAAAAAAGGAGCAAGAAAATGCAAGGAAATAAGAAAGAAGAAGATACAAACAGAGATTACGTGGTTCGGCCCTAATGGCCTACATCCACGGCAGGAACAGCCTCAGAAATCATTTTATTGATGAATCTGCAAGGCCAAATCGCCATAGTACAAGATAGAACTACAATCAAGCCAAGAAAAGCCACAAGATTTGGCTTTTCTCTTCCCCTCAACCAAACCCTAGTTCTCTCTTTCTCTCGGATCCCCCAATCTCTCTTGACGGCCACTGTACAGAAATGAATCACTCTGTCTAACCCTAAACCGAAGCACACATATATATACATGAGGTAAAGATCAATCGGACGGCTATCCTTCATCCCATTCTTTAAGTAAGACGGCACCGTTTGATGCACTGCATAGGATGCCGTTTTGTATACTGCTGGAATGTCGTTTAATGCACTGCAGGTCCTCATTACTTCATTAACCATATAAGTGCTGCTGCTTATCATGTGTATTGAATTCTGCATGAATATGAGTTAGAAAAACAATTGAATATAACAAATAGTTGACACATTTATCACACTACAGTTACATGATACTCTAGACAGCTTATATAGGCATTCAGTACAGCAAGTATACACTGGAAAAAAGCAAAAAAATGAACAAATTTGTTACACTAGAATCGTGAAAAAAGAATTCTTGAAACTTCTAGAGCAACTGATGTGGATTATTCCAACTTGATATTTTTCGAGTGTGCATCAACCTGATTAAAATTAAGACTCACTCCATTTATTATTTTATCTTATTTTCTCTCTTTTCCATGCCTCACACCAACCAAACCCCTCTATGCTCTCGCACAAGAAGTAATTTTATCTGCCTCTCGTTCAAATCCTCTCCTCTCTCTCATCTCTTTGCCTCTGTGCACATCCGCACTGTTGATATCCAAATGGTAAAATTTTCTCCCAAATTGTACATTAAATGAAAGTTCCAAATTGATTTTGTACATATTATTATGAAATTGTGTTTGATAATGAACTTTATTTATGGTTGTTGGATATGTTTTATGTATTTTGATGTGTAAATTATTAAAAATTATAAAAGGTAAAATATAAAATATATACATTAAAGTGTAGATAAAAAACTAAAGAAATTTAAAAATAATACTATTATATTAATATAGACAATGAAATGCCTAAATTCAACATAGAATTAAAATTTGGAATGAACAGAACAATGATAAAAAGTGATTTTATTTAAAATTTACATTAATCTTAACTGTACCAATGTGAAAACTCTTAACGTTGCAAGTAACAACCAAGTCCACCACCACTTTCTTTTGTTCGTTAGTTTGTTTTTAGTAAGTGGGCCATGTCAATTTTCAACAAAGGGCTCTTTTCTTCCAAAAAGGTTTGAAAATCGTAGCCGCTCCCTTCAAGTCAGATTTAAACCATAATCTGATCCTAGCTCCACAGGAGCATCAATGGTCCTTTGAGTCAATTGCTCACCAATAATCCTGAACGTTTTCCGTTGAAGGATTCCACCCCAAGACCTGATGGCAACCGACAAACTCATGGACCAAAGAGCTTGCGAGCTCTACAAACGGCATGGATATTTATGGCCGACCAGTTCATCAATATTATTAAATTTTGATATTGTGGACAACGTTGGCTGTCAAGACTCAAAAGACAGCTGTGGGCTCAGTCGACAAGGCGATCACTGTTTCCACATACCATAGCGATAAACTATGCCCCACCACACAATTTAATAAAACCCAGATCGTACTGTCTCTTAAAGAGTCTTAATTGTGGACTGTGATCGGCTGGAAATGTCAATGTGGTCCACTTGTATAGCTATAAAAATCATCTTCACCAGCTGCCGGCTTACCTATTGAATGGTCCATTGGTCCTCATTCTCTACACCCTCTTTCATGGAAGTAATGTTCAGAATACTCGGGTCCTACCTCTCAGTTCCCCTATATCACTCGGCTTTTTGGCCTTCCCACTCAATTTTTTTTTCCTGCTTTCTAAGAACAGGTCCCTTTTCATATAATATCACCACTCGAAAAAACCCACCACCAATAATTCTGATCCCAAAGATTCCAGACAAATTCCTTGGTTGTGTGCAAGCTCTAATCTACAATCGACCCTGTGCAATTCATGTACTGTAATAATATTACTAGTAGTGTTTTTGTTACTACTAGGACAACGGGAAGAAGTAGACCAGAGCATGGAGGAGGACGAGGAAGACAAGAACAAGAGACTTTAGAAGCCTAAGTTCAACATGGTCCCCAAACCGAGGATAAGCCAACACAACGCAGGAGCAGTCTACACCATCCCCACCAACTAAAACCTAACCAAGGTGATTTCTTCGGCTGATTCACAATCAGATGGATCATTTGTCCCCTACTTCAAGCCACTCCTGCAAAGAAAGACTAACAGAATACCAACGAATTCTTAGTTTTCCCGACATACACAGTTTCAATAAACTAAGTCCTACACGGTGAGTCGATCAAATCACCAAAAGCAGGCAAAATCTAATCAAGGTGATTTCTTCAGCAGAGGCACAATCAGATGGATCATTTGTCCCCTACTTCAAGCAAACGCTGCAAAGAAAGACTAATAGAATACCAAAGGATTCTTAGTTTTCCCGACATACTCAGTTTCAATAAACTAAGGTCTACCTGGTGAGTCGATCAAATCACCACAAGCAGGCAAGGTGTGAACTGTCTTCTACCATTCATCGATGTCACGGATGAACCAACACAAGGCGTCTTACTCTCAAATACAGACACTATATAGCAGTCAAAGAGTGCAAGCACCATTAATGCTGGTCACCAACCAAAACAGTCTGTCCTTCCGGTCAAAAACGGTCACATGTAGCAGCTATAAATGGAGCAGAAACAACCAATAAAAGTAGCCATGGGAATTTTCTCTTTTTTCTTGATATTAATAAGCATAAAAACACAACTCGCATTGCATCCACCCAAGACGTGGCATAAGCCGGAACTGGTAAAAAGTGTGCTGTGGCTCCAACCCAGCAAAAATGGGTTCCTATTCCCCCAAAGTTCACGATGCTATAATACCCATCAGTTCAAGAATTAGCTGAAGACATCAGATCAGTCTCCATGACAAAATCATCCATCCAATGCCATCAATAAAATTCAAACCAGCCGTAAAAATATGAACATGCTGTTGATGCAAACGAAATTACGGGACGCACTAGATTCTTCCCCAAATTATCTTTGGCTTCAACAGCTAAGTATTATATACAAGCTCCATAAAAGCCTGCAAAGTTCTTTACGCTTTTTTAATTGTAGTAGATTGCATAATGTACTTCATGCAAGCTTCAGTACCCTGCTGGAAACTGTCTCAAAAGTCCCCTTATATTTAGTTAATGTATATCTCCCTACAAATGAGGATTTATAATACCGTAAGATGGAATAAGGAATGTGAAGCAGTAGATCAAATAATAGGTAATTAGCAACTTTATTGATTATTCTTCATGGTTTAAAGATTCATTCAAAGTTCTAATAGTTCCTTCCGGCATACCTGCTCTGGCCAACCAAGCACCCAAATCAAGAGTTGAAGATACTTTGAGAAACTTTAGGAGATCCACTGAAGATTTAGCGAAACACTTCAGCAAGTACATAATGCACCACCTTAATTTATGAAATACAAGATTATACGAGTTAAAAGATGATTTAGCAACCATGGTACCATAGGAACTGAGCTATGTGCATGACATCAAGCAGGACAGAACCACAAGTAACCAAAAAGCAGAGCCTGCATCTGAAGTTACTTTCACAGCTTAAAACTGCAAATAGAGTAGCAAGTTCCTTTGCCCTTAGAGCTAGTAAAATGTCCCTGATTAGACTCTGCAAGTTTCCATCTCCACTAGCATCTGAAATATCAACTCATGGCAGGATCAAAATCAAAATCTTTTCCTCTTCACATGAGAGATCTCATCAAATCCATCATCTTGCCACACCTGCCCCCCACGCCTGTAATTTACTTCCTGCTCTTCAATGCTTCTTGTTCTTCTATGTGCATTTCCTGGCTGATTCTTAATCCTTCGGTCAAACCCCCGATCCCTCATATTGCCTCTTTGATGGAATTCTGAATCATCTTCTGGATAAAACCTAAAAGGCCTGGGGCCATCCTCTGAATTAAGATGAAAACCCTCACCATTAACATCATTATAAGGAGGCCTAAATGAACGGACAGGTCCACGTCTCCCACCAAACCTTCTTCTATCATCACCATTCACATCACCACTAAGCTCATGCAACCGACCGGTATTCATTGGGCCCCCAAAATACTCATCGCTGCCTGTTTTTTCTCGGGGATTTATAGAATCAAATTGCCGGTTTCTGAGTAAAATCCGACCAGATTGGCTCCTATTCGGAATTACAGATCTTGGATGACCATTGTCCCGTCCAGAATCCATATCCCTCAAGTCATTAGATGATCGTGACAAATACGGTGGGGAGCCATGCCTTCTGACCATAAGGTCTCCAGTGAAACAAGGGCGATCTGGAGATCTCATCCTCTCCATCCTATAAATTGGAGGAGATCGTCGATGAATCAATTCTGGAGGTCCGCCAAAACCATCTTGGGATCTTCTCCTTGGAGAGGACCACTGGACAGGAGAACGAGATCTGGATCTTATCGGAGATTTTGAATGCATTCGAGGAAGACCCCTTCTCTGAACAGAAGAAAAGTTTCTAGTACCTCGTGCAAAATGGCCACTTACTCCTTCATAGGCAGGTTGAGGACGTGTGAACATTGGTTCCATTGTATCATCAGTAAAAACCCTTACAAACTTCTCACTATTCCTAGGTCCAACCACTTCCGACCCATCTTCATCAACACATCTACCTGGACTCACATTTCTAGTAACTCTGCGAATCATTTGACCACCACCACGTGCAGCAGGCATGTCTCTCCCACCTGAAGATTGTCCTCTTGGTGGTATACGGCGAAAAAAGTCATCATTTAAATGCTTCCTCCTTCCCTGACCAGTGCCAAAAAATGAACCTTCTGGTGCAATATTATAACTATTATATTCAAGGTCAGAGTCAGGGACAGCAGATGCATATTTATGTCTGGGGACACGAAACTCTGTTGTCCCATTATAAAATCCTGAATTGAAGCCATGGTCAGAATCCCAGTCACCATGTAAAGTGTCTAACCGACTAGTGATCCTCCCTCTTCCACGCATAAAATTTAACCTAGAATTTCTGGGTGAGTTATCTTGGTGCCTCTCTCGTGAAAATCTGTGGGAGCCATCCATGTAAAATTCATCTCTAAAAAAAAGTAAAGGTAAGAAAATCAGAGAACAGTAGAACTATTAACCCTAAAAAAAGAGCAATAAAAGTAAACATGGGTAGAAGAAAGATCACCTCCCTTGGGGATGTAAGTTTTCGCCCTCAAGTACTACATCAGGTATCTCCCTTCCAGCTCGTGATGGCAATGATCTGGCAGAAATAGGTCTTGTTTTACCAGGAGATAACACATGAGAAGCTCGAGACAAATTTATAATACGGCTCCTAATACCACAATTGTTGACGTCGTTAGCCACATCATCACCATCTGCAGATGCTTCCATCTTTGGCAGAGCTGTATCATTCTTTTCCAGCATGAGGATTTTTTTAACATTCTCATCTACAGTGGCCACAGCTTCTTGGTTTCCTCTAGAAGTTTGTTCAGACGATGATTCTATCTCCTGTTCCTTCAAGCAATCTTTACTACCCGATTGATCACATGGCTTTCCTTGAATGTCATTAATTGGCCTCTTCATGCCAGCTCCACTCAGCTTTTCAACAGTTGGTGATTCTTGCGAACATGTAAGTTTATCAGCACTGCTGCTGGACACCCCCTCCATTCTAGCATCATTATTGTTATTATCTTTGTTGTTTGTTTCATCAGGATCTTCTGTTTTAAAGTCTTTCACCTCAACATGAGATGAAGTAGCATGATAATCACCATCCTGTCCAATAATGTCCATCTTTCTATTGTCAGAGTCACCATGATCAACATGTTCAGCTTCTTTCTCACATATAGGCTCCTCTACTGCATTATCCATTAAAGGTTCTCGGACCTCACCATCTTCATAGTCATCTTCTTCACCATCTTGTTTCGTATCCTTAGCCCTAGCTAAAGGAAGATTCCCATCCGACTCATAATCAGAACTATAAGAATCTTCTAACATATCAGCTGATATTTCGATCTTCTCCTCATCACTTACTGAATCTTCACTAACCCGCATATCAGGGAGGTGGTCATTCATGCATTGTAGTCTGCACTGCTCAGGTTCGTCACTAATTCCATCTTCGGCTCTTACGTTATCAATCATCACAGAAGTATTTGATTCTTTACCATTATGACCCACAGCTGTATCAACTGCTTCTGAAGCAACCAGCTGAGTGCTTTCACAAGCTTCTTGAGGCACCACCTCCCCATTACCTTCAGTGCACCTAGAATGTTCAAAGTTGTTTGCTACATCACCAGCTATAATCAACTCTGTAGAACAAGAAGGCTCAACTGCAGTGCAGGACATTGGTGCAGTTCCGGATGATGGCATGGCAATAGAATGATTACTTAAACCCTGTAGCACTTGTTTGTCTACCCGTGATGTCCCCTCTATTTTATTGAGTACTTGTCTATCCTCATGTACTGGTTCTGTTTTAATGGATTCAGGACCACCTAATTTCAAGGCGCTAATATTTGAAGACTTGGCAAGATTGCAGTCAACTAATTCATGCTTTAGTGTTCTACTGTTTAATAGTCCCATACTATAACCTTTAGTTCCAATTTTATCTAACTTGATGCTCTCATCAAATGGTTCTGATTTCACAGTCCTATGATTAACTCTGTCCAAATTGCTAGTTGATGCCTTCAATCTAGGCAAGCTCATATTGTGAAAAACCCTGCCAAAATCTTCTTTCGCAGATAAGCAGGAAGGTTCCTGGCTCACCTGTGACTGAAAAGAAGTTGGACTAAGGCCTAAATGAAGCGAGTCAATAATTTCATTTTGTTGGCCAGACAGTTTGGATGATAAGTCCAAATTAGCTCTGTTCTCACTCACGCTATTGTGTTCGGAAGATGAAGCAGTGCCAATCATCCCAGAAGATGAAGCAGTGCCAATCATCCCAGTCGAGCATATGAAAGGTTTTATATCATGAGTACGATCAGTTGGATTGAAGTCATCAACAGATACCTGATCTGCAGCTGCATCACTGGCAGAACATTGCCATGCATCCATCAAAACATTCAGATCCCAGTTTGCCCTATTAGCACACAGCTGTACACCATTATTCAACTCAACATCATCCTTTTTCCACTGGATACTGCTATTTGAGTTACTCAAAGATAAATTCAGAGAATCGGGTTCTAAACTATCTTTTTTCTGGCCCGTTCCATCACCATTTTGACCTGCCAATGCTGGATAAAGATGTTCCTTTAATCCTAATGTCAGTTCAATATTCCCTGGAATAGTTGGAATTTCAGCTTTACACCTGCCTTCAGATTTTTCATTGCTACATGTCTCTTTGCCCATAGGAAGCACAAGAGCTTTATTTGGTGCTACCCTCAACTTCGTATTTGCCAATGTTATTGGCAATTCAGAGTTCTTGGCTGCAACAAGCTTATCTTTGCAATCCGTGTTACCCACAGAACCAGAGTGAATTCTTAGGCATGGTTCTTCGAGTTTGACTCTAGAGTAGTTAGGGAACAAAGTAACATTAATATGATCAGAATTTCCTTTGGGCTCCTCAGATACAGGTTTCTTGTGTGCATCAGATATACCAGAATAACATGTTGCAGCACTAGCAGTTGATATAGTGGACCCCAAAGATGGGCTAGATTGTTCCTTTTGTAGCGAATCAGATTGTTTCTTTTTTAGTGAATCAGATTGCTCCTGCATCAAATCGGATTGCTCCATCTGCAGCAAATCAGATTGACCCTTTAATGAATTGTTTTCTGCTGCGAAAGGAATCGGTTCTTCAGATGGAGGTGGAGAAAGATATGGCAATGGGAACCTCCTCTTCTTTATAGGAACACCAGCAATGTAATCACTAGCTTGCCTGGAAATGGGTTTCACCCCAGTCTGCAAACAAAAATAGTCAAATCAAATATTCAAATGAAGAAGAAATATGTATGGCTCCAATCCAAGCAGAAACTTAGAACAGAAATAAACCTCTTCATTGCCTGATACAGGCATGACTTCAAGGGTTGTCAAACTTATAATCAATAGCAATTCCTTGATTAAATTTATAAAATTGCTCTTGATTCCGGCGGTGGTATATCTAAGCTACATAAGACTATGCAGTTTCACAATCTTCTGAAAGTTAAACTCCGGGATGGGATAACAAGTAGTAATCACCTGCAAACAAAAAATAATTATAATAATGCTACACCATGAAGAACTAGTCCAAAATGAATATTCAAAGTCAGCGAGAGGGAAGAATGTAAATAAAAAATAGCTTCAATGGAAATAAATCTAAATCATGAGAAATGACAAGAGTTTTTCTCGATCAAAATCGATTACATAATCCGCCGATTAGAATTCTTAGAGTAGTAAATATGGCCGGAAAGTAAAAAAAGGAGAAAAGATAAAATAAAAAATAAAAAAAATCAGCAGTGATACAAAAAATCCTCTTCAAACACTAACTGTAAATCCAAGGAAGTAAAACATATAGCCTGAAACATGATCTTATAGACGAAAACGCACAGCAATCTCCAGCGAACGTGATAAGATCACCGATCAAACTCCACACCCTGACCTTAAAAGATCAACTTCCCAATGAAAATAAGGAAACTAAATCCACAAAACAGGTAATTTTCTTGCATATGCACATCGAAAATACTTAGATCCGCAAAACCGTGCTGCAAGGCCAATTCATTTAACCAAAAGTACTGTTTTCCAGGAAACATCTGTAAAGAGAAAAAAATGCACCCAAAAACGATAAAAGGAAAGAGAGATTTTAAAGAAACGAAAACATGTTCACCAGCAAACACATCATACATCAGATCCGTCAATTTTCTCCATCGTTTCCTCAAATTAGACACCAAAAAGGAAACAAAAAAATACATAAAATGGGAAAAGGCACTAAAAAAAGGAACATCGAAACCATTTTCAGGAGGAAATAACCAAACCAGGTTGAACTAATGGAACTACAAAATGAAACGGAAAACAAAGAGAAAAAAGTACATCAAAAAATAAAAAGAAGTTAAACCGACATAATTTCCAGGAAGTGCCTGAAATCCAAAAATCAACACGCACACGCTGGCCACAGATATTTCAACAGAGGAAAAATTACAACGAAGAAATTACGTACCCGAAGGGCGAGAGAGAAATCGGAGGAGTTCGGTCAAGCTCTGCAACTTCCCGGAAAGGATGCTTGAAAAGATCAGATGCCAAGGAGAAACGGAAAGATACGAAGACAACGAAAGGAATCAAAAACTAATTTTTTAGCCTAATCTATAAAACCTAGAGTTTGTGGCTTGTGCAATTGGCAGATCTCCTCTATCTATATTATTGCGGTGAGCGATGCGCTGTCTGCTGTGCATTATATTTATATAATATATTGACTTTAAAAGTGGTTGGACGCGTAGAGTCGTGGTCACACTTCGACCAGAAGGCCTGAGCTCGAGTAGCTACGTGACACGTTCACCATCTTGCAAAAATCACCATGTGACGTGTTCCCCACCCTGCTGCCACACTACCCCAGAACCTACCGCCCTTCTTTTGTCGTTTCTACTTTTCTTTCCTCTTTTTTTTTTTTTCTTTTGCTTATACTTTTCTTTCCTGGCTAGTTCTCGTCTATTAATAACTTTTTATGTTCTTTTTTTTTTAACCTTTTGCAAAGTAGACTTCCGCGAAGGAGCGGCCTTTGAGGCATTTTAGTATGCTTTTTTGTTACCTCCTTTCCCTCTTGATATGTTGCTATTAAGTCCCTCTGCCTTTTATTTGTTAAAAAGTCAGTCACTGCACTTGGTGAAAATAGAACCGACGGTCCGGCCGTGCTTGAACATTTTTTAAATGGTAGTATTATTTAAATTTTAAAACTTTCAACGTTGTTTAATTTATAAAATTTAAACTTTAAAATTTATTTTTTGAATTAATTATTATATATTTATGATTTATACTATAAAATAGTTCCAATTAATAATAGTTCAATGAGTTGCACATCCTCGCATTATGTCTTGGGGGCTATTTAGGTCCCATTTTAATATAAAAAATATTTCATCACATTTTATTATTATAATTTTTTTAAAATTTTAATGAAAAATATTATAAATAATTTAATTTTTTACAATTTAAAATAATAATAATATTAAAAATAGAATTTCTTTTGTTTCTTTGATAGATATATTAATAGAAGATATTTGATTTTTAATTCTTTCTAATTGTTTACTCATAATTTTTAAAAATAATTTGGTATAATTATTTCGTTGTATTATATTATCAATATTTTTACTTTCTGATGTAGAATTTTATTTCTTTATTGGTGAAGCTAATACTTGAGTATTTCTTTGATTATATTTAATGGCTTCAAAATGAGGGTATTCTTCATGAATAATTTGATTATTATCTTCTTTAGTCTATTGATTAGTAGTTCTATTTATGGTTAATAATTAATTTGACTTATAAATTTCAAACCAGGTAAAGAAAGGTATATTAATTTATACGCTTTCTAAATACTCATAATATTTTGTTTGGATATAATCTCTTTCTAATTTTGTGAAAGTAGAGAAAAATGTTATTCTTTTCTGTTTATTTTCTTCTTTCATATAATCTTATTGTAGATAATCTTTATTAATTTTAAATTTTTCTTTACTTAAGGTGAATATCTTGAGCACCGTCTCCAACTACTTGTGAATATATGGGAGAAGAAGGCTCTTTATTTTATTGGAGATTCTAAGAGGTGGATGCTATATCAGGATGATTAACAGTATATATTGGTGTATCAATAATATTTCCAGGAATAATTTCTCTAAATAAAATAATATTTTATTTTATTTTATTTTAATTCATCTCATCTTAAAATTATTATTTAAATCACACCTTAAAAATTATTTAAATTGAAAAATACTCTCAACTCGTCCTATCTTATGTAACCATTAAAATTTTTTTAAATTTACATATAAAATATAATAAACAATTAAACTTTTTCAAATCTTAAATAAAAATAATATTAAAATTATTTTTTGTTGTTATCTCATATAAAGTTACGATCCAAACCTCTTTCTTGTTAGGGCATTTTCGCTCGAGAAAATGCGGAACTAGGGAGAGAAAAAAAAATGATTCCACAAAATAGTTTCGAAAAAGATTATGTTTTGCATAATTTTCAAGTCGTTATCACAGACCCAATAAACCATTTCAATGAGTACAGCATCGAATCCAGAGCTATCTATAATGGCACAATACTTCGTTTTGAATTAAGCAACAAGATTCTAATTACCAAATCGACCACGAAAACCTGAAAATTTTTCCATTCTTGACAGCAAGACTTGACCCAACAAACCCGTACAAAGTCATACCCTGCCTCTTAAGCGTGTAGACCACGTCCATAGCAGTCAGAGTCTTGCGGCGAGCATGCTCTATGTAGGTAACGGCGTCTCTGATCACATTCTCCAGGAAGATTTAGAGCACTCCATGAGTCTCCTCATAGATGAGGCCGCTGATGCGCTTTACGCCTCCTCTGCGGGCCAAGCGCCGAATTGCAAGCTTGGTGATGCCCATGGATGTTGTCGTGCAGGACCTTGCAGTGTCGCTTAGCTCCACCTTTTCCAAGCCCTTTACCTCCCTTGCCACGCCCCGACATTATTGATCAACGAGGGATCTGTAAACACAAAACAAAATGAAGCTGGTTAGCATTCAATCGAAAGCCTGGATTAAGATTTTGTGGTACAAATAGAGGACATAGGGTGAGAACCGAAAACCCATTCAATTGTTGGATGAGAAACAAAGAAAATGAGGCGGATTAATAGGTTTCACTAGACTGCTACGAGATTTTTTAGATAAGTAAGCTTTAAGTCTCGTGTTTTCTCAGCATCTAGTTTTTGTGTAGAGTCCGTTTAGTTACACAGATGAGATGTTTTAAATAATAATGAATAAAATATTATTATAATATAATTTTATAATATTAATTTTGTATTGGAATTTGAAAAAGTGAAATTGTTTATTATATTTTGTATGGGGATTTGAAAAAGTTGTAATGATGAATTGAGATGAGTTTTTTGATTTTGTGTAAACAAACCACAATCCATTAGACACCACATATAGCCAACCTAATTCGTAAGAAGAACAAAATAATGGAAAACTGGCGCGTTACTCATTGAGGGAACAAATTAACAAGATCAATTGCTCAATTGTATCATTTAACGTTACTTCAAAAAAATCGAGATAATCAAGAAACAACACAGTGAATATGAAAATGGCACCACACTAAAACCCAAAATACAAAGGCTCGAAAACCATAATGCATCATAGCCATTGGAGCACGGCATTAAAGAAGATATGTCATGCAGACAAATTTAATGGGGATGAGAAACCGTAACGTTTAAGCTGATAGAGCCATATAGGAAAGAAGACAAACCTGAATCGCACTATAATCTGCAAGCTGCGTCACAGCCTACCGGTAGGGATCCGCGGGGAGAGATTGGGGAGGGATTGTTTAATTTGTTTCCTTGGTGGAGTTGGGAGGGATCCAGGGATAGTTATAATAAACTACACCTGAAGATTGGTACTTTGGAATCGATCCGCGATGGATACTTTGGGGATGATTCTAAGGCTAGCCATCGATCTCCAAACATTCGAATCAAATTGCAAGTTCAGTTAGAGCACTAGTAGTGGGCTCAACAAAGTTAAATTATAGTTAAAGAATAGCTAAAATGTGAAATAAAGTCCTACAATAGACTCAATAAATCTACAGTAAATTTAGCTTTCAATCAAGTGGCTAGCCAAATTTATTGAGACAAACACACTAGCTAAATATTATTTTTAGAGTAAAATAATGTTGGATTCTTCTTTCACTTTAATTCTTCTGATTTTATTTGTTTTTTTACGCGATTTATGCAGCTTGGATTATCGAGCTTTGATTGATTTTTTTCCTACATTTTTTATGCGATTTCTACAGCTAGAATTCTCAAACTTCTTTCACATTTTTGATGTGATCGTTACTGCATTTAAACCATCAAGAGGGCATAGAGTACATCAAATTAATAAATAAACACATAAAAGAAGTTATAACATTTGCAATTTATTAAACATTTACTGTTGTCTAAAAAATTAATATTTTAATAGAATGGTGAAAGATTTGTTGAGCCTATTATTTAGTGTTGTAAAAAGTGACTAGCTAAAATTTGTAAAAGCGAATTGTTTAGCTAAATTTTAGCTAAAGTTTGTTGAGCCCACTGCTAATGCGCTTAGGCAGTGGATCCATGACGTGGCCAGGAAATTGAGCGCTAGTTTTTGGGTTTGGGTGCGGCTACTATGCCGCCTCGATCACACCCCTAGCGTACCGGTCAGTTGTTTTTCTCTTATTTCAATTTTATTTTTACATTTTTGTAATTAATTTCTTAATCATTAAATAAAAAAATACATCAATACACTTAAAATCAATTCCTTAATCACTAAATTTTTTTTTATAAAAATTACCAAACAATTCACTATAGCGATACAAGTATGGCAGCAAACCAGCTTTTTTTCTTTTGGGTTGTGGCAGTTTCACTTTGAGTTGCTTTGCACTTCGAGCTTTCCCATGCCGTACAGTACCCTTTTCCTATAATTTAATGAAAATTTTAAAAATTTTGTTAAAATCACTTCTATATCTAATAATTTTAAAAATAATTTAAATAATTAAGAAAATATTAAAAAATTAAATTTTAAAAATATTATCAAACCCACAAAAAATAATTTAAATTTTTGTTTCAAATATTCACTCTGGTACAGAGAATGGGCTTGCTTCGTACATGTTAAAATACAGACCGTATAGGTATGTTTCGGCCGGTATTTCAGATTTCGGCCGAAATATCCATTTTGGCTTATACGTGTGACAGGAGGAGCTGAATATTGAGTGATCCATACATTTTTGTGATTTCGGTAGAATGGTAGTGGCATTTTTGTAGTCAGAGCAGTATAAACGTAAAAAGGACAATTATATTACTAGCATCTGCCAAACAATACCTCGTTTTGCGAATAGAAAAGTAGAAACTTAAAAGGACTGATGGACCATTACGTTACTGCACGTTTGCACCTCATTGAGATCAATAGATATAGATAATGTTTCTAACCAGATCAATAGTTTTAGATTATGTCCGCTACTTTATGTGCGGGGAAGTTTCTGAACTGTTTGCGTTAGTTGACTTATAGTCAATTTTTTATCTGTTAAGTCGCAGTTGTAACTTCGTTTATGAATGAATGCTATGATGCATATTTCTCTAAAAAAAAAAAAGATATAGATAATGTTTAAAATAGTCAGAGCATGCCTGCACCTCATTTTGAAAGTTTTGAATTTATTACTATTTTATGTGATCAATTTTTTTATTATTTATTTTAGTTGGTAGTATTATTTTTTATTTTTTTAATGTAACTTCAAGATGAGTGATTTTATTTTAATACCTAAATTTAGATTTATTTAATTTTACTATACAAGTATGTGTATTGTTAAAATTTAAGACTTATATTGAGAAATAATATTATTGAGTTTATGACTTATTTTATTATTATTTTATAATATAGTTTATGTTTATTTATATAATTTATACATGTATAAACAATTCTAAAACAATATACGAAATGGTATTGATATCAAAATATTTCATTCAAGTGTCTTAACCGATATGACCTCTGGTATGATATTTAAAACTTTGGTTGAGAAATTAATCTTCACTATTTTCGTTCTTTCCTTCTTTCTCTCTTCTCTTTTCTTATTCTTTCTGTCCAAATTTCTACATCCAAATCACCATTTTTGATTCGATCTATGGCTATAAATGAAGTGTGAAAATTTATCTCTTATCTAATTTCTTGAAATCGTATCAAGTGTGATTATTTTTCCGATTTTGCTTCTATTTTAGAACTATCTCTTGATTTCATGGGCCGACTCTCTCTCGTTTTTGTGATTTGTCACATAAATTTGACATTAACGAAATCTCAACTCACGCTTATTAAGTTGTGATGTTTATGGAAAGTTGCTTCAGCTAAGAGCTGTTGGGAAGCTTTCTCGCTCTCCACTTCGCTATTCTCCAAAACCACTGCATCTCAATTCCATTCACAATTACTCGAGCTCTCATTTTTTATTTTATGCTTTTGTGTTAGGTAGAAAAGGGAAAAAAAATCTTGTAATTTTAACATATTTAGATGTATATAAGTTTTGTTTGATAGTGCTTCTATGGGAAACAATTGAGAGGTCTTATTCTTTGTTTCTCTCAATTGTTTTTTAATATGAGAAAAGGATATTGGAATGCTTTGAGTATAAAAATGAGTTATCGCACTTCATTATTATTGAACATGTGATGATTTTAGGCATTGCTTTCAACAACCTCATCTTATTACAGGATAAATAAGGTACTGTTTGGCCACTTGAAATTTTCATCTTAAACTCAAAATTCTTATCTAATCATTACAACTTTCCCAAATCCCAATACAAAATATAATAAATAATTTAACTATTTCTTAACTTTTTCAAATCCCAAAACAATAATAATATTAAAATATTATATTTTAATATTTTATCTTAAAATTCAAAATTTTCATCTGAGAATTTTTAGTGGCAAAGCAGAAATCTCTCGTTTCAAAAATCTTAGAAGTTTATTCTCAACCAAAGCATGACTTCTCATGTTTGGAGGAAGTGGCAAGAATCAAATAACGATAAAAAAAATTTGTAAAGACCGTAGATATTTGCTTGTTCACAATTAGTGATGTCTGTTTTGGACTATCATAACTTGAAGAATGGGACAATAGTTTGTTTTGTGTATGGTGCTCATGTGCATGAATTATTTGGTAACACTGCCATTTTGAGATTGGGCATTATTTTTTTATGCATTCTTATGTGTTTCGAACAACTGAAATTACCTATTGAATTTAGGAAGCTGGAATGATAATTATAGGGGTGGGCAGTGGGGCCCCGCACCACTCTAATCAGCCCCCCACTAATATTTGTAAATTTTTAAATATATATTTATATTTATATATTTATAGTTTACAATTTGTCTATATAAATATATATTACAATTTGTTAAACTTATAATCAAGAGTGTACATTACATTGACCTATGAATAAGTTTAACAAATTTAAAAATTGATAACATAATTTTTATATTTTCAATTTTTAAATTATTGTTACATATATAAATTTTAATTTATAATTTTAATTATATAATAATTTTTAAACCCAATGGAGTATCAATATTCTCAAGGTGTGCCCCTGCCCCTGCCCTCAGCACTGGGGCAAAGCCACTGCATATGTAGGTATCACCCCTATATAATTATGTGTTTTGAATGATTGAAATTATTTGCAGGTGATGATTACCTGTCGTTATTTCAATTGTAGAATGTCGTTGTAGAATTATCTGTTGCTAATGGAATTGATGTGAATTAGCTGCTGCTTAACTCATTGCCAACAAGATTAAATGACTAAGTTTAGGTTTATCCACATTTGCAATTGCTACGTTGATAAACTAAAATTGATTTGTCCAACTTATTCTCAGCCGATCATTTAAAGATGAATTTCATTGTAGAGCTTGAGGGGTATCCAAAAGAAAATTCATGAATTTATTGATTAGTGCAATTAGATGTTATAATTTTATTGTCTTCAATTTAGAATAATTGTTTTGTCTAATTATACAGTGTCTCTACCAATCATATGTTAATTAATAATCAATACCAATCATATGTTAATTATAATTTGATTATTAATTAACATCTTATTATTAGGATTGCAAAGTACGACAAAAATAAATGAAAAAAATATTATTAAATTAATAATTTATTGTTATTATTTTAACTAATAGATAAATATTTTAATGTGGAAATATCTCTTGAATGGAATATCCAAAAGGCAAAACATGCCATATTAGCCAAATTATGACTTTGCATTTTGCATAATCCAATGCCAATGCTCTCATATTTTATCTACAATAAATTTAAAATTAAAATTCATATATTTTTCAAAATGAATTGGAGAATTTTGTAATTTATTTGTTTCAGAGCATCCTAAAGCCCTCCAATTCTTTAAATTTTAGCGCCCAAAAAAAAAAAAAAACTTTTTAAAAAAACACATCTCTATCCTATTCTCTAGTTTACGAAAATGTTTTAAGATGTGGACAGTTACTCCACATATATGGAGAGTCACCCTTATCCCTAAATCACTTCTTATAAAATATTCTATTATAATAAATAAAACAAATTATTTTTCCAATCCTCTACATTTTCGCTCATTCTATATTTTTTTTAAAGTTGGGAGTGTTTTTTATCTGTTCCCTAAACGGCATCAAGGTTACAATTTAGTCATGCGGAGACAAGTAACTTGTCTTCTTCGGGGTGAAATTCGCACCCTTGACTGATTTCCTAACGCTGATAAGCTCGTTAGGGGGTAGGAGTGGAGAGTCTCCAAAGGCCATAGGAGATGTTCCATTTTGCCCACTGTAAGTAGGATTGAGTTGAAGATCTTGACAAATGAGGTTGATGAAGTACATATGTCCAGGGTCTTGTGAATCCATCTCTAAAATATGAATGAAATGTTACTTATCAAAATATATATATATATATATATATATATATGAATGAAATGTTAGAACAATAAATTTTGAAGTTTGGGGTTTAGTCGGGGTCACCGGCTCAGGAACCGAATGATGACATTTTAAAAATTTGGCCACCCACTCATGGCTGCAATAACTGGTTACCAGTACTTGTTGGCCGTCTGGATTACCTAGCCATTGAGGAAATTACCATAAATTCTCCGTATCCCCACATGAGGTTGTCATCATCACAGCTGATGGGGTTTAGTTTACACATTATTTCTCTATCACAACATAATACAAAACACCAACCAAATAGCATGCAAATCATAATAATGTTAAATAAGAACATCCTCATCCGATTTACTAATATATATAATATATTAATAAGTAAAAAAGTTCAGAAATGTGTAAATATTGACAGCATGCGTAAGTAAGGAGCCGAACATCGAATGGCTGCAAAACTCTACCCGAATCCTAATTGCCTTTTGAGAAAAGTATCACAAACTGTAATATGGCCATTCGGATGAGGATTACCCCACCATATCGATGGGTCTCCATTAACACTTGTAAATTAACCTGCACTATAATACCATCATCATAGCCTAATAACAACTCCCCTCCCCCGAGATATATGAAACACTACAAAGGATCCAACAAAATTGAACAAATATTAATTAACTGCATTTATTATTATTATTATTATATTATTGTTTTATCATTTTTTGTATATCTACCGTTCATATCTTAACTTATAATTAAATTATTTCATTTAATTGCACCAATTCAAGTAAAAGATAAAACTCATTTAATTCAAGGCCACTTAATTATATTAAACCTACACAACCAAATAATTAAATAATCCAAGTCTTTCATAGTATTTTTTACTCATACAAACTAAAACATATAGTCCCAACCACGATATTATAAAAAAACAAGATTGTATTGATCATAGGAATATGCAAGAGCTCCAGTATACGGGACATAGTGAAAATCCTTTTGATAACTTCTAACAAAATCCATAACTGATTTCCTACCATTTGATCAACTGAGGCAAAGCTGAACAACTAATACCCATACCTCTTCTTGCATGATTTTCTCAAGTCTGGCCTTGGAAAGCAGCTTAAAGGCTTAAATTAAGTAAAAGCGCAACCACTCATTTTCTTTACGCTATTTTGGGAGCAAGCTCATTTTGTCCACAGGGAATGCAATTTTAAAAGAATTGATGCTTAATGCCTTGAGTCATGTGAATGGACAATGGAGGAGCTCAAGACTTTCTTTCCCAACACTCTCCTCCTTGGAGAAGCTCACTTGTATACATCTTGTGCACTTTGAGCGTGCATTTTCCTCTTTTAATGATTATATATATTTTTTTACTTACAAAAAAAATTGATGCTTATACAAGTGGAATTGAAGGAGGATCACAAATATACATTTATATAACTATATATGTTAATCTCGTAAAGCTGAAAATTTAATTGGCTCAAGTCCGAAAAGGGGCATATCAAGTGGGAAAAAACACACTTTGAGATTACATATTATGATTTCAAGTTATTTGTATAAATTGTTTTTCTCAAAACCTCTAAGCTCGAGTCATGATTGATATTTTCCTAAAATGTTGTAAACATCAAAATTTCAATCCATCACATTTCAGACACCCAAGATTCTCATTGACAAGTGCAGATCTTGTTCTACAATATTAAGAAATCTCAAATTAGCTTGCAAGTCAATATTCTTAATGGAAATATACTACAAACAAGAGCATCCTTTTTTTTTTAAGTATCCTAAATTCTAAATAACTGAACCACTTGTCTATGCACAAACAGGGCCATAGCCAATCCATCATATTTCAGAACTTCAAGATTCTCATTGACAAGTGTAGATCCTGTTTTACACTTGTGTAGATCAAGTAAAAACCAACTCACCATTTAAAGGTATTGTAAACACAAAATTAGTTGCTGGAAACCTTACTCAGTCGATTATATAGGTTGATATATTCGTTCTTTCACCACATATCTCTTAGATCGATATATATATCTGTATATATAGATTTAAAATAAATGCACAAAACAACATGACAAAGCAACAAATATCAACTCATAAATAAGTCTGGATCCTAGGGGAAAAAAAAATGAACATCAATAACAAAACATATGCAAATAACAATGTAAAAGAAGTAAACACATAAAATGGAAATCCAATAAAAACTGGTTTGTCACCTTGCTGACATCTCAAAAACATTTGCAATGGCATTATGTCAATTAGATCTGATCAATAAGAATAAGGATACTAACTGCATGGTTCTTTCACCACAATTTAAAAGAAAAAAAAATAGAACAAGAACTACAAGGAAAAGAAACACAATGTGAATTTTAAAGGAATCTGCAGATTCAAAAAAAAAATAATACAAAAAAGATATTAGTTATTGGTTTTATAGTAGGGAGAGACCAAGAATGTTATCCTTGAAACTTTCTAAAAGAGACATGAGTTTTGATATGTATAACTCATACAACCTTGAAAGAGAGGAAGGAAAAAACAGAGAGGACATAGAAAAAGAGAGCTAAAATGGAGATTTTCCCCCCTTTTGATAAGTGAGCTAAGCCTATTGTTACAAACTCACCATCTTTATTGATTAATCATTTAGAAATTATTGTAATGCATGAATACAAGTTTATGGCTAGTCAGCTGCTTTACACATGCACACTGAATTTAAAAAGTATTATGTTTTCGTTTGACAAACAGCAAGCACCTGAGTAAAGAAGAAATATACATGAAGAGGTTCCACAAGCATGTGTAATTAAACCAAAAGAAACAAAGAACAATTCAAGAAACCAAGAACTACAAAAAAAAGAACAAGAACTGCAAGGAAAAACTAACAAAAAAGTGTAATTAAGATTCTTAATTACAAAGGTCCACAATATCCAAAATGAAGAGGTTCCAGCATGTGCTATCAATCAATCAAACCTCAATCTCAAAACATCATCACTGCCTATTTCAGTAGAGTGTTTAGTAACTATAAATCCATGCATTTTATTCATGACAAATACACCACGTGAGAGACAATGAGGCTGACATGTATATTATGCTACTACAAATCTCATTAAAGCTACTATTTTTCAACTAGCAAAAAAAGTTGTGCAAGAAACCAACTCCGTATTCTCATTAAAGCTACATTTAATTGAAAATATTTCCAAACTGTTTAAGATTATCCACAGTCAAAATTGTTATCCTCATAGCCAAAAAATAACACAAAAATTTTCTGTTTTGCATTAGACTATGGTAGAACTTTTTTATTAGAAGATTGTGCAAGAAACCAACTACATATTTTCCTTTGACCAAATTTGGGATCCACACGTATTTGCCCAATCTTCATTGCTGACTACAATGGGCCTCATGCATCCATAGATAGTTAGAGAAAGCTATCAAATTTGTACACAATAAGGCCAAATGGCAAGTGGCAGGTAACACATAATCACGGTCAACTCAATTTGCTTCACTCAATTCATTTTTCCTCTACCACACAGCCAAGACATGAGATATATACTAAATAATAAAACAAGTAAATTAAATGATCCAATTCTGAAAGAGAAAGATATCGTATAGGATCTATTATCGGCCAACAAATTCTATAATAGTTTTATAATAGCTTCATGAACTGCTCCATGCACTCAAGTTTCCAGTTTTATAGTGTATGGATGAAGTCGATGATAATCAAACAAATATAATGGCACACATATATACATTGCGAAGTGAATATCATTACTGGAAAATGGTCTTTCGTTATCCAGTAATCTTCTCACACCATAGACCATTCAAAAAGTGAACTTGATTCCCTAGCCCACTGCATTTTTACTTAATACACAAAATTTAGTTTTAAACCTCCGCTTTCCCTCGAGTTAAGCCATGGAAGAAAGCCAACAAAATCATAAAGTAGTGCGCAGAGAGAGAGAGAGAGAGAGAGAGAGAGAGAGAGAGAGAGAGAGAGAGAGAGAGAGAGAGAGAGAGAGAGAGACCTGAAAAAATATACCTGCAGCTTGCCCCCAACACCGAGATCAGAGAATGAGAAGAGCTACGATAAAGAAATAATCAAGACCAAGAAATTTCATCAATTATACAATTAAATTCATCAAGCCGCGTACCTTTATATGAATTTTCAGCTCTCACAAACTTGATCATGGTGTCCAGAGGAAGAAAAAGGAGAAGAAAGAAACATAGAAGGAGAGAGAGAGAGGAAAAGAAAAATAGACCGAAAATCGGAGAAGACAAACAACCAAAAAAGAGAAATTTAACGTTTTTCACTTACTTTCATTTGACGATTCACTCTTCAATCAATGGTGTTTGAAGTGTGAGGGAGGAAACAAATCGTTTACCCTAGCGAGAGGGAAGAAAACGTGAGATGGAAGGGGAGAATGTTGGAGCCAAATACACGATGTGGATGTACAATAGATCAAAAAAGATAAAGAATTCATGTACAGACTAGAAACATAGATTGCAAAATGGGAATAAGGATGTAGAGGGTTTTTTTGAACAAAATCCTAAATAATTCTCTAAATTATAGGAAAAACTTTCATACGTAGACCCGGACGTGAATGCTCAAAGTTTGTTGTTTTTATCTGACCGCAAATAAAAAATGATGAAATAATATTTTGCAGCAGACGCCCAAGTTCTTGAACTCCGAAGACGAAAACGTTTTTGGCTCTGAAGTTTGAACACTGCAATGCTCAGGGGAACTCGAATCCCGAACCTCAGGCCGTATCAACGTCCACTCTTCACCGTCCTTCCCAATCTCCGCATTAAGCTCAAGTTCACATCGTTATCCGAACCCCAGGTTTCGAATTTAACATCTCTCTCTTTCACTCTCTGGTTGGTTCCCCGAAAAATTTGTATCAATAGCAAACGCTATCAAATTTAGAGTCCTCAATCCAATTATTTGTGTCAATGTATGCATATGATTTCCTTTATTGTCGTTGTTTTTCCCAGCAATCAAACGGTAGTGCCAATATAGGTTCATTTAATGCCAAGTTTGTGACTAAAAAAAAAATTAATGCCAAGTTTGTGTTAGCTAAACTAATCAGGGTCTAATTAATTTTGCATGCTGCCGCGATGTTGTGTGGTAGGGTTCCCACTCTTTGGACGAGGACTCAGACGATTTTCTGCGGTGGTTGGAGCAAAAAGCTGGCTCTCAGATATCATCGGTGCTTTCGATTGGCAAATCTGCTTATGGCAGGTTATTTTCTTTATTTTTCTTACTAGATATTGTGGCTTATTTATTTACAAAATGGGAAAGAAACTTTAATTGAAACACTACTAGCATCTTGTTCCTATTGAAAAACGATAGTTAATTCTTAGGAAACTTTGAAAGTTTCGAGCAATCATTTTGGTCACCAGGTATATTGATAATTTTAACACTACAAACCTTTAATTTATCAGTTTTTTGTGCTGGGAAGCTTTTTGATGGTATTGAGTATGCGCTGGTGTCCATTCCTTTGCTCCTATCTCATCCTGCTTTCATAACGGTGTCATAGGTTAGGCATGGAAAATAGTGTTTTGTTAAGCTACTCTGAAATTGTCTTGAATGGGAGTTATATTAGGTTTTTGCTTATAAAATATTGAATTGTTTGTTTTTTCAAAAAAAGTCAAGTCACATCTGTTTCCTGCATGCAGGTCTTTGTTTGCTTCTAAAACCATACAAACTGGAGACTGCATTTTGAAGGTTCCTTACAGCGTGGTATTAATTGATAAAGCACTATTGCACCCTTTTAAGGCATGTCTTGCTGTAGTAGAAACCAAATGTACTTCGTGATTTCTCTAATTGATTTGCAGCAAGTAACACCAGCTCATCTTCTTCCGGAAATCAAATCCTTATTAGGTAATGAAGTTGGGAATATTGCAAAGCTTGCTATTGTTATTCTTGTTGAGCAGAAATTCGGCCAGGTAATGTTATATTTCTTCTTGTAAGCTCATATGAATGTTTATATCAATATAGGTTGTGCATAGTTTCCTGTGTACTTGGGCTATGCGTACTTTCTCATAAATAAATTTCTTATTTACTGATAAAAATAAAGCATATTTTCATGTTTTTGTACGTTTGAGAATGTTATTATTATTTTTTTTTGTATATCTTGTTGTGTTGCCTCTATCCTTTATTTGTCAATATTTGAGGAAATAAGAACTGAATGATTTATTCTGTATCCATTTCTTTCATTACAGAAATCTGAATGGGCCCCTTATGTCAGCCGTCTTCCTCAGCCCGGGGAGATGCATAATATGGTAAGTGTTTCCTTTGTTCATGTTGCATGATAAATATTTTCTATAGATAAAGCCTGCAGTCAAGTGTTCACTGGAATGTTGTTTTACGTGGAAATGTTCAGTCACTGAAAGGTAGGGGAAGTGCAGACTATAATACTGCTAAAAATGGCTCTCTTTATATGTACATGTATTAAACTCAGCGATATGGTGACCTCCATTTTATAATGGATTTTCTTAAATAGATAATTGGATGCCATGTCATTATCTATAATTTAAAGTACTCTATTTCATGACAACCATTTTGCTCTGTTGAATTGGGAAGGAGAGGTCTGAAGTTCCATCTATCGAAAAAAGAAAATTTGGGAGGGGGATGTTTCCCTTATTTTAATATTATAAGAAGTGAAAAATGAACCCTGTTTTTTATTTAGTTAGCAACACAGCCTTTCTATAATTAGCTTCCATATATCTGATGTATACGGTTTTAATCTTTGGAGATATTTTGGAGTGAAGCTGAGTTGGAGATGATTTGTCAAAGCTCGGTTTATCAAGAAACAATCAATCACAAATCTCAAATTGAGAAGGACTTTTTGGCAATCAGGCCGGTAATGGGTTCAATATGTTTTTTCCCTTTTATTTCTTTCTATTGATTTCATTTATACATGGTTCTGTGTGTGTGAATCAATATGCCTGGGTATGTTTGATTACATTTACGTATAACTTTTTCTGATTTTTACGGCTAGGGAATTCAGCAATCTTATTCCCAACGCCTTTCTGGTTTTAATTAACTTTTGCACTGATTAATATTAACTGATAAAGCAGAGGGTGAGTGATCCAGCATGGGGTGACTTAAAGAAGAATGGCAATACAATGATCCAATTACTCTTGTCTCAGTGGTACATGCCGTAACAAACACATTTTATTTCGCTTGAAATATATTCCATGTTCTTGAGAACATTCATTAGCTTCAAATGTTTCAGTGTCCAGATTTACACCCTTATGCAATTGTTGTTGAAAATTGGGGACACCAGTGCATAAAAATGGACATCAATTGTGGCAATGTCACCCTTCATTCTGCTGAACTACCGTTTCTTTTTATGATTAGGAACTTCTGAACTGAACAAGAATGAGGACAGGACAATGGAAATAAATATGCTTTACTGCCATCAATGTCCTAGAATTGTGACTACTCAGAGAAATCTGTTTTTTTTTTTTTTTTTTTAAATCTTTTTCCCCTTTTTGTGAGATTTGAAGTCAAGATCTATACCAAATGCATTCCACTGCTTACTATGTGATCCATAGCTCGAGGAATATGTTATCATTAAATGCAATTTAATGTACTTGTCCAAAAAATTAATATATTGGGTTGTTTTTTGTTCAACAGAATTAACTGACCAGAACTACCAATCAATGAATTCAAAACATTGGAATATTAGATAGTGCAATGTACATATTTATGGGAGGCCTATCTTCTATGAAATTTTGTTGAATGTATTTATACCATGGCTTTTTGCATATTGATTCTTTGTGATCTTTTTTTACCAGTGATATACAGACTCTTTCTGATTATGGCAAGACATGCTTTATGATGATTGCAGGCTCTTCAATGTTTCCCTGAACTTATTGGAGATATCACACATAAGGATTTCATCCACGCATGTGCCTTGGGTAAGTATATTCAGTTGGAATACATGCTTTCCCGTGGAGAACATTCAATTCCTGCTTCTGAACCAAAAAATAAATAAAAATCTAAGTCTCTGCCATCTGAATGTCATGGTTTAGTCTGTTATGACTTATAAAGTTTTATAGTTAGTGATCAGAATTCTGATCAGCATAAAATTGCATCTTGCATAATATTGACACATTGAGTTTATCAAGTGATTCTGGTGTTAATGGACCTCTGAATGCTCCTTTTGGCACATATTTGGTTTCATATTTAATTGTTATTTGTGCAAAAACCTTCATCTTTCTACCATCAAACATGACTTAAAAATTTTAAAGTTTCATTTTACTTGGTAGATATTGTGATATTGTTCTATAATCAAAACTCGAAGTTTCTTTAATCAAATGCAATGCAATTTTGTGTAGATTCAGCTGGTGGGTCATTTTGAATAATTCATTACTATTTCTCGGATTATGGATTGCCCCATTTGAGACCTAGTTACTCTTCTTGAAAGTTATGTTGTTGCTGCTCATTAGAGGCTGTAGCGTTTTGTTATTTGATGCTGGTGCCAAGTACTACCTAATTTTATGTTTATATAAGGTTAACGTGGGATTGTATTCTAATAAGTTAATCTGAAAGTTTATTTCTAATTTGACAGTTGGTTCTCGAGCATGGGGAAGCTCAAAGGGATTATCCCTGGTATTGATTTTATGATGATTACATATGCACTTTTTCTGGAGGATTATGAGCAATTACTCTTTATACTCTTTACATAATTTCTGTTTCCATTATAATATATTTTGTAGATTCCATTTGCTGACTTTTTAAATCATGATGGAGCCTCAGAATCAATTGTATTTAGTGATGATGACAAACAAGTCTCAGAAGTACTCTCTCTCTCTCTCTCTCTCTGTGATTGTGTGTGCACCTGCATGTTAGGTATGGTTTTGTCAAATTTCACTTGTCTGTGCAGGTCATTGCTGATCGTAATTATCATGCTGGTGAACAGGTCAGATTCTACATATAGGGATTTCTTTTCATGAATTTGGAGAGTTATGTGTTTATAATTTTTCTCTTGAAATGAACCCCTAGGGGGCTCGAGTGGTAAAGGCCTTGGGTTTGGGGGTATGCTTCCCCCAGGTCTAAGGTTCAAATCTCCTTGGGTGCAAAGAATCTCTAGGGGCCATTGGACTGGAGGATTTTCTCATTGAATTACCCGAGGTGCACTTGTGGGAAATGCCTTGTTGAGACCCTTGGGATTAGTCGGGATGCTTTACACACGGTGCCAATAATAAAAAAAAAAGAATCCTCTTGAAATCATTGTTGTATGGGTTCAAAATTTTAGCTTTTTGTTGTTCTATACAAGCAGTTTGTGTGTATCATCTAGAGTTGAAACTTACAGCCTTGTGCTGCTTTTGGCATGGCAGACACTTTTGTGGGGGATTTACACTATCATATAGGACCACTCTTCCACCCTCCCAGGGGTGCATGAGTGTTGAAGGTTCGTCTAATGCTTTTCTTTGGTTGCTAACATGTCTGACAAGAAGGTCTTACTAACGTATCCTGAAATTGAATTCTAGTCTCCATAAATGACCAACTCAACTCAGTGTTTTAATAATTCTTTTTTTTTTCTTCACCACTCTTTTGCAATACCTAATTACATGGAGTTCTATTTGTAAGCTAGGTATAGAACACACCATCCACATTACTTATATGGTAAGATTACGGGATTTTTCGTTGGTGCCTTGTGTGGGGGAAAGTCTAGAATCGGGAATGCAATTGGATAATGTGTCTGGGGATAATGTTGCTCCCCTGGTCTCTCTTCCTCCGATAGCGGATTGGATTCTGCCTAAAGTTAACGAGATTTAGCATTTCGGGGGGATTTCACATGGAGGATGTGAAGACCAGTTTAAGGAACTAATCACTGCGATTGAGGCAAGCCACACGCTTGAAACCAAAAGTTAAAAAAAAAAACAGGGAGTTACGGCGTCTTTCTTAGGCAATTAACTACGACGCTAAGGGTGGTAGCTCAAGTAGAGGGAAGTCTAGAGGGAGGGCATTGTGAAGACGGGAAACACAAGGGGTTGGGGTTGGGGTATGGGTTGAGTAAACAAGGGGTTGGGGTAGAGGAGGTGCGTTCCTTTCCAATTCGGGCTTAGTGTTTTTTGGGTTGTTTTTCACGGGCTTTTTTGGGTCATTAGGGGCTCTCTAATATGGGTTAGGTGTTTTCTTGTATATGTTCAGTGTACTTGGTTACTCCTTTTTATATATATAATATTTTTACTTATAAAAAAAAAGATTTGATTTGTAAAATTCTAATTATAAAATTTATTTTCCAAATCAAATTATCTTGTAAGTGCTTTGCTAGGTATATTATCCATACTAGTTTGTAAAACGAATTTTTCATTACCATGAAAGAGACTAGCTTTTCTATGTCTTTATTATGTGCATATTTTAAATTGTGTTTTTACATTGTATGCACATTGATGACAGCAAATTCATGTAGCAAGAGATTGTGGATTTTGTGTAACTAAGAGTGCTACTTGCCCCCCACACTCACATGGGCTGGGTGGTCATTTTCCACCCTGCCTGTATGCTTTTTGCCCAACAAAATTCTGCCATGACCGTCGTGCTCTCAATCTTCCCCAACTCTCTTCCCAAACACACATACATAGACAACTCTCGGCCCTTTGCTATGCTACTCTTTTGTTGTCTACATTACAAACCGACAGAATCACAAATCCATCCCCAAATCTTTACATTCAAATCCCAAAATCTAGATCAAACTTCAAATACGTAGATCCAACCAGAAATTAAAAAAAAAATAAGAAAACAACTTACCCATGGTCGTCAGCCACGTCTTGGACGTGGGTCTCTGTGCAGACCCATGACCAAGTCATGGCTATTGGTTGCAAAAACCCACCGTCACGGCTTGGTTTGTGGGTCTCTATGTAGACCCACGACCAAGCCATAACTGTGGGTTGCAACCAGCTCGAGAGACCGATGACCATTGCTGTGGGTCTCTCAGCTACAACCAGCTCAAGAAACCCATGACCATGGTTCTGGGTCTCTTGGCTACAACCAGCTTATGTGAACCACGGCCCATGATTTGCAAGAAGAAGGTGTGTGTGTGTGTGTGTGTGTGTGTGTGAGAGAGAGAGAGAGAGAGAGAGAGAATTAGGGTTTTTTTCAAGCTTATATACTTCGGTGGATGGGTACCCATGCCCACCACCTGCCCATTTGCTTTTATCTTTAAATGAATCTGTCTGCAGTATCGGGCGTTGGCCCTGCGTAACATTCTAGACGAGGCAAAGGTTTGAAGAGATCTCTAGAATTTTGTATTGTCTCCTTGTTATTTTGTCCCTACATGCTAATAAATTAAAACTATGTACTGTCAAGCTGTATGATTGTGCTACATAGATAGTGTTGCACAATGGATTTCTCTAGTTACACTTTGTGTTTTACTTC
This sequence comes from Carya cathayensis, assembly GCA_011037825.1. Lineage (NCBI taxonomy): Eukaryota > Viridiplantae > Streptophyta > Magnoliopsida > Fagales > Juglandaceae > Carya > Carya cathayensis. Next base: position 1,068,798 of record QGSO01000315.1, on the reverse strand, counting down.
AATGCATTTGAATAGGTTTTAATAAGATATGGAAAATTTCCAAATGCTACCCTGATGTTGGACTTCGGCTTTTCTCTTCCATACAACAAACAGGACCAGGTAAGTCTGATTTGGAATTTCAAAAGTCTATTGGTGTACTGTTTTACAATGGGATGATTTCCATTCAGTGGAGTTCTGCTTTTTAAGTGCTATACCTGTTTATTGTTATCAGGTTCAGATCCAGTTTAATGTACCTCACCATGATCTTCTGCGTGAGAAGAAGATTGAATTTTTGCGAAGACATTGCATCCCAATCGCTAAAGATGTCAATGGTTTCAACTCGTCTGTTGAATCTTTCACAATCAAGTTGGTTCTGCTACTTGTTTCTTCAAGGTCAAATGCCACTTGATGTTGAATGATGGTGTAATTTCATGGGCCTTTTCAGTCCAATTTAATAGAATTAAAAATAAACAGATTAGTGGAAAGCTAGAGACAAGAGAAGTGGAAGGAGTAGCTCCTAGGATGAAGCCGACCTGGCTGATATAATAGGCAGGCGGATGTGTCCACCTCAGAAATTATGTTGTATGTCTGATGCCAGGTGTAGTACCAACAAAGTCAAGTGTACTGAAAATTGGTAGTGCTTTTGTTTAAAAAGAGTATGAATTATAGAATGGTTCCACCCCTCAATGATCTTCCAAGCCAATAGCTCTAAAATTACCAATGCCTGTAGGCACCGAACACCCTCAGAAATTATGTTGTCCATCTCGATTTATTTCCAGTGATTTCTTTCTTTTAAGTAGGTTTTCTTTTTAATGACTTCACAATCACATAGGGAAGTGAGGTCAGCTAAAGGAAAAGGAAAAAGTCTCCCTCAGTCGCTCCGTGCATTTGCCCGAGTTTTAGTTTGCACCACTTATGAAGGTGTGTTAAATTCCATTGTTCTTGTATGGACTAGTGTAACCTTATTATTTGCAGACTTCTTCAATTGTTGCTTTTGCACTTGGGCTATGCCCATTTTTCATTATAAATAAAATTTTTGCTTACTAAAAGAATTGTTTCCTGGGTTATAATTGAATATTTAGAACTTGGTGATTTGGCCAAGGAGGCTGCACAAAATGATGGCAGGCTGGCTAGACGTCCTTTAAGTGACAGAAGCAAAGAGATCCAGGCACATCAGATGTTGTTATCACGAATCACTCAATTAATTGAGGATTATAATGCTGCTATTAAGGTAAAAACTTGAATGAGATTAATTTCACACTTTGATTCATACGTTGGTGTGCTTTTGAATCTGGCCGTAAAGTTAAGTTCTTACCCTTGATTTACGTTGTACCATCATTGCTTGTGTTAATAGAAGAGTTTCCTTTGTTTTGGGGGTTCTTGCATTTGTGCAGTCATTGGTGCCTATGAGCTTCCCTCCCATGTGTGAAACACTTGCTCCTAGGAGGCAAATGGCTCGAGATCTCCTCAATGGCGAGCTTCGGATTCTCAAATCTGCTTCCGCTTGGCTGAAGAACTACTGTGCCACCTTGACTACAATCACCTGCAATTGCGAGAATATTAGTGATTAGAGAACTATTTCCGGACGAACTTGGAGAGCTGTCAGACACCCAATATGAAAATCCCGCTTCTTGAATTTTGGCCCTTAATAACTCATGTAAAAAGTACACTGGGACGGACTGCGTTACCCATTTAGGACGAATCGTAGAATAATTTGTTTAAATGGTAACTCAATTTTTTAGCTTGATTTACTGCTCCTTTTTCCAGTAAATGCTATTTTAATCGACAGGAGATAATCTTCGATTTATGAACTAGATGAGATGATGTTACAGAGGTATAAATAAAATTTGGTATTGAAATAGTGAGAGTTAATAATAATAAAAAGAATAAATAGAAGCCATAAAGATGATTACTTCTATATTTGAACTTTGCCATCCAATTTTAAAATCAACGTCTTAAAATTTCTTTTTCACCTTTTAATTTTAAGAAGTCATTACATGAAGAAGCTTATTACGGTGTAAGTAAGTGGGAGCGGACCCATTAAACCCAGGTTTTTTTTTTTTTGAAATGGCATTAAACCCAGATTAGTTGAGTCTACAACTACTTTGCTGGCCGAGACTTTTCCTTGCTTGTAGTTTCGAGGAAAAGAAGGGGCTTTTACTTCACTCAACCGGACTTATCCACACCGTTCCTTTCTCTATAAATATGGAGAGAGAAATTGATCAGCTCCATTTTTCTCTCTGTCTTCGAAACAAATCTAGGGTTCTGAGGCTTCGTTCTCTCTTCAGGTAAGTAGCGCGCCTTTCTTCTTTCTGTACGCTAGGGTTTATTCCCTGGGGATTTTTCGCCTCTTCACCGTCTTAATTTTTCTTCGATTGAATTAGAGTTTCATCATTGAATTATTCTGTCACCGAAATGCAAAAGTGATGAAGTTTTTGGATCTGGTTTTCTCTTTACCGGAAAATCTTGCAATTATATGGGAAAAAAATTTCAGTGTCTTTTTTCTTTCCCTCCTAAGTTGTAGTGGTATTTCACGTTTAGCTGAACAGATAAGGGTGAATGCAGTAAATAGCCGTCGTATTATATGTGTTATCGATGTTTATATTCGTGCGTGTGTATGTATCCCTATGCATTCATGGTGTTTTGGCTGTTGTTGGTACTTGATGAGCTAATTCATATGCTGTAGGTCAAAAGATGCCTCGGTATGATGACCGCTATGGTGGAACTCGTCTTTACGTGGGACGCTTGTCCTCGAGGACGAGGTCGCGTGATCTTGACGACCTCTTTAGCAGATATGGAAGGTATCAAAGACTTGACTTTCTTCTGCTTTCGTATGAATTCTTTGCGTTTGCCAGAAGAAAACCAACATGTATTGATCTAGTTTGTATTTAGCACCGAATTGTGACGGTCCTTTAAGCCATACGAACTGTCAGCCTGCTAAGGAATTACTTCTCTTGTAAAATTGTTTGAAGTTTACATATTATGAAACATTAATCTTTGAGTGCACATTCTTTTTTTTCCTTTTTTCTTTTTTTTGGCATTCGTATCTGCTATTGATACGAACGAAATCCATATCTGTTGTGGTTATGAAGTTCTATCTTTAAACTTCTTCCGGGTTATTGGTGGTCATGGACATAGGGCCATGAATGGCTAGGTGTGTGGGAGAAAATGAGGACTTTGCCAAGCCCTTTTGTGCTTGACATTTAAATATTCATTTTATATCTGTGTGAGAACGTTGCACCCCTCCACGGGTCTCGTGTGGTTTAACTCGAATGATCTTCTTGAAGGTTTCTTGGCTTTTGCCTAACCTGGAGGTCTATGGTGAGAGGGTGAACCTTGGTGGATTTGGCAAGTCTTTCTATAATGTTATTGCGTGTTTTTATGGAAATGGCAACATCTCAAAGTGGTGTTTAGTTCATCTGTGAGGGCGAAGTGTCCACCCTTCGATACTTGTGTCTTGATGGCCTTACTGTTTCTGGCACCCGTTTACGCAGAGTACGCGATGTGGATATGAAGCGCGACTTCGCCTTTGTTGTATGTATTTCGGTTCTTTGTCCTATTCTCTCACTCATCTTTTTTCTCATGCATGTGGTTCATTCACATCACTCCTTTTGCAAGAATGATCTTCTCTATGTTCTTCCTTTCAATTGCTGCTTATCCCAGGAATTTAGTGACCCACGAGATGCTGAAGATGCAGTATATGGTCTGAATGGCCGGGACATTGATGGAAGCCGCCTCATTGTAGAATTTGCCAAGGGGGTAAATTAATGGAATTTATTTTACCAAGCAGCATACTCTTGGTAACACTTTTAATATTTTTATTTTTGGAAGCATGCACGTAGTACCATTTTGGTTTTTTTCCACATCATGGGCCCTTGCTTTTGGTAAAATTGGGCATGACATATAACTCATTCAAGTTTATTTTCCCCAGGTTTTTATGTAGATCCATTTGAATGTGCTGCATTTATATTTATGCCACTTTGACTTGGTTAAGATTTTAGATTCAATATGTTTTTTTTCCCTATTACATCTCATTTTCGTGGTTTATGTTTATGGTGTGATCTTAAATTAATTTTTTTATAAGTGATCTTAAATTAAATTTGTAGAGGTCATGTGTATATATAGTGGTTCAAACTTATTGGCCCATCACCTTGTCTAGATTACAGAATTTAATGCTTCAAACTTTGTTATGGATAAGTGATGTTATAGAAGAAACTATAATATTATATTTTTTTTTCTTGAAACTGATGGTTGAATCAGCCAGAACAAGGTCTTGTTTGCACTTTTTCTTATCTAACCTTGGGTTCTGGATTTTTTTTTTTTATTAAAAAAAAATTATCCTTTACGTTTGTGGTGTTTGCATGCTGCTACCGTTCTTTTTTCTGGAGTGTTGAAGGAGATTGTTTGAGTTAGAAACTTACACTATGCTCATATAGTTATTTGGCTTGTGTTTAGGGGCCACGTGGTCCTAGTGGATCTCGTGAGTATCTTGGGAGAGGTCCTCCTCCCGGATCAGGGCGCTGCTTTAATTGTGGAATTGATGGCCATTGGGCTCGAGATTGCAAGGCTGGGGACTGGAAGAATAAGTGTTATCGCTGCGGAGAAAGAGGCCACATAGAAAGGAATTGTAAGAATAGTCCTAAGAAACTTAGGTACTCTCTCTCACGGAATCTTTCTTCCTTATGCCACTTTTATCTTTCTAGATTTCATTCAGCAAGAAATTTCTGGTGCAGACGTGGGCGGAGTTACTCAAGGTCACCAAGTCCTCGACGTGGCAAAAGTCGTAGTTACAGTAGGGAGCGTAGTTACAGGTATGTTCTATCATTATCCTTCCTAGGAACTTTTGGTCCCAGCATAAAGTTAAGCTATTGAGATTAATTTATCTATTTTCGTGATGGATGAAGATTTTTTATGGTTGGCTGCGTGAGTATAGGAGGCATTGTACAATACAATAAAATGTTTTGCTCATTACAGAATGCACACACGCACTTTAATTATCCACTGGTGTGTAATAGATTTCATTTCTCACAGTCGATCTAGATCGCCTCTGAAGAGAGAGAGAAGCCTTGAGCGAGTTGAAAGAAAATCAAGGAGCCCCCGTGACAGCCGAAGCCCTAAGTGGCATAGGAGTTCGCCACCACCATCTAAAGGGAGGAAGCATAGTCCTACACCTGATGAGAGGAGCCCGGAAGAACGAGGTAGCCCATCCCAAAGGGATGGCAGGCAGGCCAATGGGTCTGATTACAGTGGCAGTCCCAGGGGAAAGAGCAGAAGCCCTATCAATGATGCTGATGGAGAGGCCCTCCGGGAGCGGAGTTATAGGAGCCCTGCTGAAGAAAATGGCCAGAGTCACAGCCCTAGTCCTATCCGTAGGGATGACAGGAGCCCCGTTGATGATGATGATAATCATGGTTCTCCGAGGGGCAGTGAGTCAAACTAAAAGAAATTTTATGTGGCGAAAGTCAACTTAAAACCTATGTTTGCTAAAGGTTTCTTCTGCTTTGTACGGATAGCACTTGTATCGAATATTTTTACGTGTTTGAGATTTTCTGAATTTTTTTTTTTTAAATTTTTCTGGAGAGGTACTATTTGGAACAGTTCCAGTGATCTTAACTGTACCATGTCACCACAATTTGGCTTCCTTGTAGGCTTCGCTGTTTTCTTTCCCGAGTTGGGACTTTCGATTCCCTTGAGGTCTACCTTTAATGCAGGATGTTGATGGTCATGCATGTCCCACGGCTGTGCTAGTTCTATTCATGGGGGGGATTCCTTCTACTCGTCACATAGGAGTTATAGCAGACCTCCGTTTAATGCATCAAACCATCTATATGGATAATGTTTTCTGAGCATAGCAGGGTTCTATGCCAGTAAATAATTATAGTTCACGTACTGGCAATTTTCTAACGACCCAAGAAGAATCGATGGTAGCTATACAAGGTTCTCTGAAGGGACTGTGTCGTTAGCCGAGCTACTACCAAGCACTTTGAACGGGAAATCACTTTTAGTACAACTCAGACGACACTATTAGTGAGACGTAATCAGTTAAATTACCAAAACTTCATACACCTTGAATGGATAATTCTGGATATTCTATTACTGAAGTATACGGCATCGCTGTCCTTATTTTTTTCTCCTTGCAAAAAAGATCCGGTTAGGAACATTTTGGAGGAGAATAATCTTGCCTCATGGAAACTAATGGCTATCACCTTTTATCGATTTAGATGAGAGCTTTGGTTCAAAGGCAAAGTTACATCAAATGTTATGAGAAATTATATATACAAGTCGCCACCACAGGAACCAAATGAAGGCATCAGGAATTTTTTAAACAAGTCTGTCCTGTTCTTGCTGAAAGGAATTATCTACAGCAGACGAAATAAACTGCAACATAGACAGATATCATGGCAAGATTTCTCAAACAATTTGATTCAGCGGACGGGCCTGAATATAAGGACCTATGATATATAGGCCTTAACCAGATCTAAGTAGTTGCAGACCAAACCTGTCCTTGGACAGGTGATTTTACCATTATTCTTTTTGGCCATTTCTTCGAGAGCCTGCCAAGCCAAAGAATAATAAGTTAAAATCATAAACTGAACATATACTTCTTTATAACAGGAACAATGCAAACCTTAGTGCTGTAAACATAGCCATTAGGCAAAACTTGTGGAGGGTTCTCTGTGTCCATCAGCTCTTTAGTTATGTAGCAAACTAACTTTGAATGATGCTGCTTAGAGTATGGTAATGGCAACGCTAGTTTCCGAAAATTATCCTGTGATAGAGGGTCTTCCTTGGTGCAATCATCTTCATAACAGTATCTAAATCAGGTCAAGGCAACCAAACATTATCTAATAAAACTAGTAGTAGTATCCCTCACACACCTGCAGGATCAAACCACAGTAACCAAATGCCAGATCGTAAAAAGGCTTCATAGTTTATTGTCGGTTAATCAGATATTTTCTTAAGATGAAATCATGGGTGCCTGAAGTTTACGTGATAAGTCTACAACTTATTTCTGAGTTCCATTTGTAATAATCAGAAATATGGATACTGAACCAATGACCATTTCATATACTTTCCAGCACAAATAAATGAGTTTGATAGGGTGGAAATGTCCTATATCATCTTTCGCTATAAACAAATGTCAGGTGAAATGTGCTTGCTGCTTTGTCCTTACTTTTGATGTCTGCTACGGTGTGCTGTACATTTCTGACCATATGAGTATGAACCTTTAGACTTGTCCTCCATATATTGTGAATTACTAGTGCTTGGTAGATGCAGACAAAAAAGGCAAACAACTATTAAATGCAGCATTGAATGATGATGCTTGGTAGGTAGAAGCAGACAAAATAGCCAAAATATATCAGATGGGGCATTGAATATGGATACGGAGTTTTTAGAGCAGACAAGCCTGCTTGCAGATAAATATGAAGCAAAGGTTCTAGTGTCATGCCATATAATCTGCAAAATTCTTGTTTGAATTGGTCCACCAAGAAATCCCATTGTATGGGTTCAAATAAAACCTGCAAAAGAAGAAGAAGAAAAGTAACCTATATCAGCTCTCAAAATCAAAACAAGACCACTCAAACAGCCATCAAAGAAGGTAACACAGGTCTAGGCCAAATATGAGAATCTAAATGGAACCAGCGGTACCAAATATTAACGCACAGTTTTTATGGGCATATCAGGTTAATCTTGGCACATAACTAAACAAAATTGTATAACTATTTAAAAACGAAGCGTGTCTGTTTGTAATAGGGTTGTAGACAACTTGGAAGACGCCAAAAAAAATAAACTTGTAGGCCTAAATGATCCAACAAACAAAGAATCTGAATAATAAAGCAATACAGTAAGTTCAAATCAACTTTGATATTACTTATGATATACTGGGTAACAAGTTGGTCAGTTCTACTCTCAGAAAAAAGTTTCTTATTAAATAAACTACAAGTAGCCGAACCCATCTTAAGAACTCAAAGCTTGGTTTGTTAACCATTGCATGTGACCGTTCATAACACAATAACCATGTCGGGACAACCTCTATGCAATAATCATAAGTAAGACAGAACATCTTTTAAATAGAAGTAAATAGTCGTAGGCCAAGTAAATAGGCATAAGTAAATTACATTTTTCGAAATCGTGATCCCTAAAAAATGACCCGTCTCACTCATCATTTTTGTAATGAAGGTTATATTTTCGTCACTTTCCAGTCAAATTGAAACATTTGATACTCAGGGATTATGATAAAATACAAAATGCAAGTGATTGGCATGGAGAACAAGATGGACAGAGAAAAAAAATGTATAACAAAATGATAGCGCTTCCAACCTGTTGAAGTATCAAAGAAGTTAATCCATTACAATAAGGGGAAAAAACATTGTTCAGAACAAAAGAGAAAAGGTTCACCTTATATCTAGCACATTCGGTATTACTTTTAAAAGCCAGAGTTGCCATGACCCTCTGCAACTCTTTTGTATGGGTGGCACCCCATGGTGAAAGGTACTTCCGAGCATATGTTATAGCTCGCATACTATTTTCAGCTCGCACCAACTCTATAAATTCTTGAAGTCGCAACTGGAATTCAAATTTGCTCTGTCATCATTAAAACATTTATCAACAAACAAGCTGACACAAAATCTTGCCTGTGGTAACTGAATCTTTATTGAGGAAAAATGACATGATGACTTCCACACCAACTCCCTTTTTTTAATAGGTTCAGAAAACCAACTCTAATACCAGTGTAACAAACTCAGATTTTAAAATCGCTCCATCCAAAGAAAAAAAATTACTGGCATATTATGCTTATAAAAGTAGCTTTCAACCCAGATTGGAACCGTGTGGAAGATGGCTCTCATTTTTCTATTTTGGTGCATTTGGAGGGAAAAGAATGACAGAAATTTTGAGGATCGAGAGTGCTCTTTGGAAGAGTTTTAAGAGTTTTTTTCTAGAAGACTCTATTTATGTGGGCCATTGTTATAGACTTTAATGGTCTCAACTTTCATGATTTCCTTGTAACCATTTCTAGTTCCTAACTAGGTGTAATCTCATATACACTTCCTGTGTACTTGGGCTATGCCTATTTCAAGATTAATTATAAAAAAAAAAAGAAGGTATCTTTCAACATGTTAACATGTTAACTTATTAAAAAAAAAAACATGTTAACACGTTAAATAGAAAAACCTCATGTCTAGGGGAAAAGTGCGGAAACCAAGCAGACCACCATTGGAAATTTTTGGCTACAGTGACCAACAGTAAGAAGCCTAAAACATGAGTTTATAAGGTGAGACATAGAATTTACATATTTTCTATACAATAAACTTTCATTCAGCAATCTATCTAGCAGCAGAAGCCTTTTCTAAGCAAGCAGAGCAAGCAACAGTCTTGGCAAACTCACGTATCCACCAGTTATTAAAGAGGACCAATAGAATAGGAAATACCTTGGACTTCTTCAACCTTGACTTGTTATCGGCACACCAGGCTAGGGCAGGAGCTACCTCCTTATTCTGAAGAGCATCAATAACCTTTTTTGCTTCTTGGAATACATCAATATCAACAAGATCCTGAGACATCAAAATTAATCAAATTAGGTGAAGATGTAAAGGTGGCGAAGGTGTGAGTATTGCTAATTTCTTCAAATAATCTAGGAAAAACTAATTGCATCCACATGGACCTTGTAGGCCTTCAGAAGAATGTGAGAAGGAAATACAAGGGTGCCTGGGCATGCAAACTTTATTTTGTTTTTAAAATATATATTTTTTCCAATATCTTCAAGCCCGATCATACAAACAACCATAAATAGGCATTGAGAAGTAATCCCTACGCTTTCAGTAAATAATGCAGAAAAAACTCCCCAAGAATACGCCACAGAAAGCCCCATTTATTTGAGACAAGCAAGCAAAATACCTGAATATTGTTGCTTTCTGCCAGCTTCGCTGCAGTGTCGTAATAGGACATTCGCAACATGTAGTCTACAAGAATCCGCTTCATGCGTGTATTATTCCAATCTGGAAAATTCTCAGTATCTGCTGAATCCAAATGATCAAGGCGAGCACGGCACCTCTGTGCTTGCAAGTTCTCGATACGACTTCCCTCTTCCAACTTAACAAATCAGATATGTGAGAATGATCAGCACATAAGAGCTTTTGACAAACAAACAAAAAAAAAATCTTCCACCATTCAAATTACAAGATTGCTAAATCTGAGTACCCAATAATGCAAAGAAGTAAATGATAACTTCATAATTATCAAACAGTAGCATAGACTTGAAGTTTTTAAATCTTCATAAACAAAAGAAGGTAAAAACAACAATCTTAGATTTGGATACCAGTTAAAGATTTGGATAATATAAGTTCTTAATTTCCTGAACCAATGGTAGCCTCTTTATAATAACCAAATCCATGAATTTTTACAATTTGCTCATTGAAAAAATACTACTTGAGCAATTTGACTGGGTCCTTGAACGAATCAAAGGATCATAGTTGCCAATTTGGTCCAAATTCATTGTCTCGTTTGCTTGGAAATATTTTAAAATAAACTTTCCAGCTATGAAATTCAAGTATTTTGATGTGCGAAACTGGGGAAACCGACTTACAAAGATTATTCTCAGTTTGTTATATTCCCTCCAAAATAATAATCAGCAAGAGGACTTTTGTGGTGGCTACCAACTAGTAAGGGTATGTTCTCTGTTCGCTCGTTTTATAAGTCTCTTCTACAAGAACACCCAACTCAATTCCCTTGGAAAAAACTTTGGAGACATAAGGCGTCTCTCAAAACTGCATTTTTTGTGTGGACTACCTCTTTAGGTAAGATTCTCACAACAGATAATTTGAGGAAAAGAGGGCTGATCGTAGATTGGTGTTGTATGTGTAAAAAAGAGGGTAAAACGGTGGATCACCTCTTATTACACTGTGATATATCTCGAGGGTTATGGAACGAGGTATTTAATCGATTAGAGTTGGGTTGGGTTATGTCTGAGACAGTTGTGGCGGCATTGGCAAGCTGGTCAGTTTTAAGAGGCAATCAACCGATCAAGACTATTTAGAAGATGATTTCCATTTGCATCATGTGGTGTGTATGGCAGGAGCGTAATGATCGGACTTTTGAGGACAAAGAGAGATCGATGGAGGAACTTAAAGCTTTCTTTTATAGAACTCTTTGTTCTTGGCCATTGCCATTAACTTTCATGATCAAACCTTTCATGATTTCCTTGTATCTTCTGCCCATACCTAAAGTTGGGCTTTCTTTGTAACACCTGGCTCATGCCTATTCTTTGATTAATACAATTCGATTTTACTTATAAAAAAAAAATCTCCCTCAGTAGACCCAGAATTTGAACTCCTAACCACTTATTAACCAAGCAAAATGATATAAAAGATAAATAAGGGCTCTCAATCCCGGACCTTCCTTTTGAGCCCTTGAAGTTTGGACACAAGCGAGCTGAGGTGATGAACGGCGTCGTCTTTAGAAACATCGGCATCGGCGGCTTCAGTGACGCCGGAGATAACGGCAGACATCTCCTTCTCGAAGACGCGGTGGTCGGCTCGGATCGACTTCTTGTAATGCTCGAACGGGACCCGCAGGAACTGGTGCTCCAGCTTCAGGGACTCCGTCAGGTGGGCCAGCTTTGAGGACGGTGGGGCAGGGGTCATGGTGATTGGAGTGGTCGGAGTGGCGATGGTTGCGGCTGCCGCCCCGTTCGAAAGAGAATCCATTTCCGTGGAGAGAGAGTGAGAGAGAGGAGGGGGAGATAGAAAGATGGTAATAATTATTTTGGTTTTGTAATTTGTGATGAAATGATGTTTGGGTTGCAAGAAAATGAAAGAAATTTGAGAGGGAATATAGAGATAAATTGGGCTCATAAGGTAGCCGGCCCATTTTGCATTCAAGTACGAGCAATTGGGCTATTTGTACAACGACGACAGGCTAACCAACTAGCTGTCACAGTCTAAGTCAGATACCCAATCCTTACTAAGAAACAGTAACAATAGGCCCAAGCGACATGAACGGCTGTGACAACATTGGTATGGACCAATCGCAAGATGCCGGCTTACACCCAAATCAGCTGTTCCACGCGATTGTACATCTTCGATGTCTATCGAGGCTGGCTTGGATTCTTAAATAAGATAAAGATAATATAATTTTAAATAAAAAATAAAATATTAAATTAAAATTTTGAAATATTATTATTATTTAAAATTTTAAAAATATTAAATTAGAATTTGAAAATATTGAATTATTTATTATATTTTATATAAAATTTTTAAAAAATTATAATGATAAGATGAAATGAGATATAACGTATTCCGAATCCAAATGAATATGTCTATGAGCAACATGCTCTATATCTCTTCCTAATTGAATCATTAATTTTAAGATAGTTCGAGAAAATTTATATTCCACTTTCTCGTATTCAATTAATTCCACAATATTAAAAAATTGAAGCAAAAGCTTTGGGAACGAGTAATAAATAGCATAGCACTGTAAAATCATTTTTTCATGTCGTACCCTTAGTCATATATTTTCACCCCATTAATATACCGTTCGAATATCTTTAATGATGTTTATTGTTCCATTTTGAAATCTTCTCCAATTATTTGATAAGATTTGTCTAATTCTAAAAGGATTCAGACACGTATGAGTATATTACGATGTTTAATGTTATTTGTAAGTATTTGTGGACATCACAAACTCTGCACATGCATTTAAGGTCTTGTTTGGTCATCAAGTTAGGGTAAAACTCATATAATCATTATAATTTTTTCAAATTTTGACATAAAATATAATCAGTAATTCAACTTTTTGAAATCTAAAAATAAAAATTATACTAAAAATTTATATTCTAACAATATTTTATTCAACTTTTAACTTTTATCTCATCTCTTCTCGTTTGTGTAACCAAATGAGTTTTTATTTATCTTATTTTTGTATTTTTACCACTCAAATCAATCAAAAAACTTAAAAAGAGTATCTCTTGGTTTTTCCTAGTCATTTATTGTATACTCTATTCTAATAAGTAATAATAGTAGGTGATGTATGATATCTCACATTACTTGAAAATGAGAATTTCTTATTTTTTATAATGTTTTAATAGAGGCCGGAACTCAAATTGTATAATTGACTAGTCATTTTGAAATTTAGGTCACATGGTTTGTTTTTTATATTAGAGTGTAACAAATGATACCAAAATCTATCTTAACTATAAATATGGGACTTTGACCATGTCACCTACAACGAAATGACTAAAGAGTTATAAATATTCTTCACACAATAAAAGAATTTGCATATATTGATTAAATGCCTTTTTTTTTTATTTTTGAATGAAAACAAAATTTCATTAATCCATCAAAGAACAATACAATTTTTGTCCCTCAATACAACTCCCATAACCTCACTAGGGCCCTTTTCAATCCACACATATTCAGAATTTAGATTCTTAGCTACATGTGCAGCAGCGTGAGCTGATTGCCCTCTCTTTTGGTAAATAAAACCTTCCAATCAGCCTGTCTTTCCAGGAGGAATTGAATGTCTTCCACTAATTGCCCCTTCCAAGAACAATCCGTACCATTGCCAGTAATAATATCAATTACTTGTTTTGCATCACTTCCAAAAACCATATGTGAGAACCCCAACTCTTGACACAATTGCATAGCTCTTAACAAAGCATAGCATTCTACATGAAAAGCTGAGGGAACATGAGCTTTTGGTGCAGCCAATACCACCTCTACATCACCCCTGCCATCTCTCAAAACAATTCCAATCCCCATGCTTTTACTAGATGCTGTATAGGAAGCATCAAAATTCACTTTATAAAAAGGCTCCACTACTGGTGACCACTCGGTTCTAACATTTGTTTGCTGCTGAACTGTTGTTGCAGAAAGTTGCTTTTGCTGAATAATTATTGCAGACTGAAATATTTCAAGCTCATTCAGTGCAGACATAAAAAGAGACGCAGGATTTTGAAATAATTGCTTAAACACCCATCTATTCCTTCTTGCCCACAACTTATGACAGACCATTGCAACTAGTTCCAACTGTTGTCCATCAAGTTTTAAACTCAAATGACCCCATAAATCAGTAAAGTCCACAAAATCTGAATGCCATTTCTTCACAGGACTAGTCGATTCACCCCATACATCAATTGTAGCAGGGCATGTCCACAACACATGCAATACTGATTCCTCCTCTTTTTTGCATATAGGACACAAGCCATCTTGAATAATCTGTTTTTTTGCCAAAGCATACTTTGTAGGCAAAATATCATTAAGGGTTTTCCATAAAACTTGTTTTACTTTCCCTGGGACCTGCAAAGACCATATTTTCTTCCATTGAACCTCCACCCCAGTAGCATTTGAGGATTGCCCCCTATTAATTCTTTTTAACTCATAATCTACAAAATATGCACTCTTAACTGAAAATTTACCATTTGAAGCCACCACCCACATTAGCTTATCCCTTGCACCCCGAATACTGATTGGCAGGCTTGAAATTAATTTTCCATCTTCTGCATTAAAAATAGCTTCTATAAGGTTTGTCCTCCACTCATGAGTCTCAGAGTTAATTAACTCAACAACTCTAGCATTCATGTGTAATGAATTAACAGGAGTTTGCACCATATAAGTAGAGTGCCTCGGTAACCATCTATCCTGCCTTATCTTAATAGATTCACCATTCCCCACCCTCCAGACAGATCCTACTTTGACTACATCTATTGTAGACCAGATACTCTTCCAAATATAAGATGGAGAATACCCAATCTCTTACTCTAATACATTGCAAGAATTATAGTACTTATGTTTGAAAACTCGGCCACCAAAGATGAATGATCCTATAAAAGTTTCCACAATTGCTTTGATAAAAGAGCCTTATTAAAGCTGGTTAGACTTCTAAACCCCAAACCTCCCTTAGTCTTGACTTGGCCTAGCTTCTCCCAACTTTGCCAATGAATATCTTTTAAAGATTTGTTATGATTCCACCAAAACCTATAAAATAAAGCTTCTATCTCCTCTATCAGCCCACCTGGTAATTTGAAAACACTAATAGTATAAGCCGGGATGGCTTGCAAAACACTCTCAATAAGAACCTATTTTCCTGTTGTAGATAACAACACAGATTTCCAACTACACATTCTTCTCCATATCTTATCTTTTAAACCTCGAAAAGAGTTGTACTTGGATCTTCCTATCATGGTTGGTAGACCCAAATACTTATTATAATCCCCACACACCACCCCATTTGTTGACTAAATTATCAATTCTTTTGCTGCTGGGTTTGTATTGTTACTGAAACAAATAGAGGTTTTTTGTTTATTCAAAGATTGACCCGATGCACATTCATACTTCCACAAGAGTTGCTCCACTATGAACCATTCTTCTTGTTTTGCTTTACAAAAGATGACACAATCATCAGCAAAAAGAAAATGTCACCTAACCTAAAACAAAATAAAAAGCACAAGCCTCCCCTCTCACCTAACCTACTTGATATTTCAATATCTCATTATTTCTTATATTGAAAGATGTCATAACTCATCAATTGTGTTCCCCTCTTTGACACTTAGGAGATGTTTGGAAACAATTTTTATCTCATTCATCTTATTTTTTTCCAAACATCATTAAAATATAAACACTTTCAAATTAATCATTACAATTTTTCTAAAATTTTCAAACAAAAAATAAAAAGTAATTCAACTTTTTAAAATTTCAAAACAATAATAATGTTAAAAAATTATATCATAACAATATTTCAATTTTATAATATGTTTTATTAAACATTTTTCCTCTCATTTCTCAAAACTCAATAAATACTTAACTCAAAATATCTCACTACTATTCACAAATTACCTTTTATTTACAAAATTTTCATCTCATCTAATTTCTCAAGCATCTTTTTAGAGGGTTTGTCCTAAATCTACAATTTCATGATTGTTATTAAATTTGTCTATGCATTTCTTCTTTGTATTTTTATAGGGAATTAAGAAGTTGATCTACCCAAATTTATCCACGTTCATTACACATGCATGCGGTTTATTGAGAGATTCCAAAATCAAACTCAATTATTATTATAATTTTTTATACAATAAAATGAGTAGTTTCAAACTTAAGTTTTTATTTGAAAAATCGGATCATATACTATAAATTTAACTAACCAAAAACACGGTATCGAGGTTTTTTTTTTGTCATTTCCTTGTTCCATAATAACCGAATACGAATACTTGTTGGAATTTTCTTCCCAATCGTGTCTAACTTTGACAAGATTAATATCATAATTTCGATAAAAGGAAATAAAATGTCAAATATGAAAAGGGAAAAATGCTGATAAAAATATAGTACAACAATAATAAAATTTTACACGGCTAGTCATTTTTTGATTGATTTTTTCCGAAGACAACATTAGCAAGGACATGTCGTCATGAGCGTTAAGATGGTTGTTCTTGCAATGATGAGAAAAACTACATGATATAGGATTAATGCTATGCATCATTATGTAACATAAAGAAGGTTCAAAAAGTATGAATGATGGCCATCATGAGTATGAATGATGTAATAAGAGTCGTGAATTTTTCCCATTCCCTTTTCTGCCAATTGACCTTCGTATCATTAGGGTTGAACAAAAATTGGAAAATTATACATAATACTAATATATTATACAAGTATATATTTATACTTGTGTATATATATTTATACACAAGTAATGTATTATGTATAAACATAAATGTATAAATTTATAATAACATGTAATACTAATGTATAAATATTCATATATAATAACATATAATACTAAGTATAATAACATGTAATAATAATATATAGTAACCAATCTATATTAATATGTAATACTAATGTCTAAACACTAAGCCATTACTGTATAATAACATGTTATATTAATATATAATAACAATTAATACTAAGTCTAGTATATAATTAAATTAGGAATAAGTTATAAACTAATATAATAACATGTAATTAAAACTATAAGTTTATAATAAGAATAAGTAAAACATTAGTATAAAATATTATACTAAGTTAATATTTAATAACATATAATACTATAATATAATAACATGTAATTATACAATCAAGCTGGTCTAAAAGGCCAAAACAGAGTCAAAACGACGTCGTTCGACTCTTGATTTGGTAAGAAAACGCCACACTCAACGTGTTTTACGTCGTTTTTGAATTTCAATTTTCTCCCCCTTCCCCCCCCCCCCCCCCCCCCCCCCAATCACGATTCACTTCAGCACTTCAGTCTTCACGAATCACAAACTGCTCTTCACGAAAACTAACCCTAGCCGCACGAACCCTAGCCTCACGATCTCAGCCGCAGCCACACTGCCCCAGCCCGTGGTCGGCAACTGTATATCAAGCTCCTGATCTCTTGTTGAAGTTCACCTAATATTCAGTATCTTCTTTTTAGATTATCTCATGGGATTAATTCATCAAGAAAGGGTATAAAGAACTTCCTGAATCTGTTTTTTTTTTTTTTTTTTTTAAATTATAAATTCTTCTTTCTTTTAATTTTCTGTGTGGTGCTTCTACTTTACTATTGGAAGCATGTCTGAGGTTTTTTTGGCATTCAAATGTGTGGTGAACCAGGAAAAGGCTGAAAGTTGTGATGTGTTGAACTTATTGGCTTTTCTTCTAAATGTGTGCCATTTTTTTGCTTCTTTGCCAACGGATCTCGAGTTGGTTTGATATATTATTTGTCTTTTCAAATTAATCTGTTGGTCTGTCAAATGTTTCTGTAAATATGCTTACTGTTTAGCGACTTGGAATATGTAGGATGTTCATAGTTTTTTATATTATTTGGGCATGGAAAATCTCGTTTTTCATCCTAATTTTTTTTTTTTTTATATTCTCAATCACACAGCTATTGTATCATATTTTAAGTAGCTTTTCATTTAATTTTTGATCTTTGAAGTCACTTAAAATGTGTTGCATCATTTGGTGTGACTGAGGATGATAAAATCAAAGATGAAGAGTAACATTGCCGTTTGGACATTCAAGATATTCTATTTGAGGGGATATGTTGTAAAATTTGATATGAAGACGATTTTCTGGATGCGCACTCTGGTTCCCAAGCTTTTTTTTTTTACTATTTTGACAAGTATATGGACGTTATTATTCCAGACTCTGTTGTTGATTTTGTTACCAGTCCTTTGGGTTCCTCCTATAATGATTATTCTCTTACTACATGCTTTAATTTTCTTATTTAGAATATTTATTTTGGAAAAGAAATCCAAATTGATGAGCTTGCATGAGATGTGTTTTCTTTTTTTACAAGTTAAAAATCCGAAAAAGAGATTTATTATAATTTATCTTCTGGTTCACTTTTTTTACCTTATTTCTAGCAGTCTCAGTGATGGTTGTGTGGATCTGTATTTTATTTTTCTTTATTCCAGGTTTAGTAAGATCTCATCATTTTTAGAGCTTGACCTAAAAGATCACGTCTAAATACTGGAAACTTTCATGAGCTCTAGTTTTCAATTCCTACTGAAGATTTACTCATGAAGAAGTTATTCTTTTTCAAATCATCTGCATCTTGCAATGGAAACAACAATGGGTTTCCTCCAGCATCAACAGATAAGCAAGTTTATTGGGAGAAACCATTGGAAAGTGGTGGGAGAAGTCAAAATAATGACAAAGCTGAGAATAGTTTTAGGAGTCCTAGGCCATTGTTTCCCAAATCTCGAAAGCAAGCATCTGATTGCCAGAGCTCCAATACCGGTTCAGGTCTTAGAAGGAGCCGCTCATTGTCATCAGCTGCCTTCGGTGATGGGCCTGGACAAACTGATTTTTCTTGCTTGAATGATCGAAATAGATATCCTTCTAGTAATACCAGCAGTGCTCTACATCAGCAACGTGATCATTTATCTCGGTGAGTCTGCTAGGTCAGTTAAATTATATGAACCTGAACTTCTTGTCTGAAGCTTATTTTCTTTGAAGACATTATTAAAAAATTATGTCACATGAAAAAACTGTTTAGAATTTGCTTCGTGAAACTAACTTTACTGGGGTTCCTTTATGTGATAGTGGTCGGACTATTACTCCTGAGAGGCAACACAAGGCAAAACGACTTGAAGAGCCAGCTTTTCAAAATGTACACCGATCAGAGAGGCCAGGTTCTTCTGGTTCTTCTAGAACCTATAATGACTCGTCATCTATTAGCTCTAGTAATATTTCAAGTAAGATTGTGGACCGCTACATTGATGGAGAGCAGCAGCAGGAAAGAAGCAGGACCAATAACAGTTCTCAGAAAAATTATGCTGGACATAATGGGAGGCTTTCCCCACGGGTTCATTATGCAGCACCTACTTCACCAGCAGATAGCATCAAAGACAAACCAAGGGCTTGTTCATTTAGGGAATTTAAAAGTTCCCGTCTTCGGTTATCACATAAAGATTGGGCAGAAAATGGATTTGGTCATGAATCTCCACGGAGACTTGCAAAGAATGTTATTGAGAGGCTCTCCCAGTCTAATGGTTTCCCCAAAACAGTTTCAAAAGAGTTTGATACTCCAATTACGATTGAGGATATTTATGGTAGATCCTTGGATGGCTGCTTTGGTTCAAACTCGGATGTGGCTGCCCAAAAAAGTATTCTGTTGGATGAATTGCATGAAACAGTTAACGGGTATCATGTAGAGGATAACTCAGGGTTCCAAAGATGGAACCATTTTCATGGTGGAACAAGTGAGGATGTGAATTCTGATGAAATCGAAGATGACATTGATGCAGAACTACAAAGAAGATCCAGAGAAGCAGAGGAGAGGGTCATGCTTCTTTCTGAAGAACTTGAGCAAGAAAGCTTTATTCAAGATGGTGAGTTTGATGCATCAATGTTGATTCGAACAATTAGAAACCTAACAGAGCATAGGATAAACTTAGCACTTGAGGTTTCAAGCCTTTTACAGTCACAAATGGCTGAGAGGGCTTCCGCAAGGGAAGAACTCAGATGTGCAAATGCAGAATTGGAGTCTCAAACCCGAAGACTCGAGAAGGAGAAGAATGAGTTGCAGTCCGGACTGGAAAAGGAGTTAGATAGAAGGTCGAGTGACTGGTCATTCAAGCTTGAGAAATTTCAGTCAGAAGAGCAGAGGCTTCGTGAGCGAGTTAGAGAGCTTGCAGAGCATAATGTCTCACTTCAAAGGGAAGTTTCTTCTTTTAATGAGAGAGAAAGAGAGAGCAGGATCACAGTGACAAATTCAGAGCAGCAACTTAAGGACCTGAGTACAGAGGTGAAGGAAATAAAAGAGGAAAACCAAGTTTTACGACAGAAACTCTCTGAATTTCAAGAGAAGTATAGAGCAGCAGAAGAAGATCGGGTTTTCATTCAAAACAATTTTGAAGAGAAGGAGAAAGAATGCAAAGGGTTGCACAGATCTGTTACAAGATTACTAAGGACTTGCTGTGAACAAGAGAAGACAATTGATGGCTTGCGAGAAGGCCTTAGCGAAAAACTTGGGGAGAATCAAACAGCGGAGAAGTCTGATAAGCATGTGGCTAAATTACAGTCAGAACAAATGAGGTTGACAGGGGTAGAACTTGCTTTGAGGAGGGAATTAGAATCTTGTAGGCTTGAAGTTGATTCTCTTCGACATGAGAATATGAACTTATTAAACCGCTTAAAAGGTAGTGGGAAAGAAAATGTTGCTTTAACTTTCAGGCTAGATAAGGAGTTGTGGACCTGCATCTGCTGCTTACAGAATCAAGGGCTATCAATGCTAAATGAGAGCACCCAGTTATGTTCAAAGATGTTGGAATTCATCAAAGGGAAAGGAGGCCAACCTCTACCAGATGGTAAGCAGTGGGTGGAAGTTATCAAGAATGGTTTGGATTCACAATTTGTTGTTGAAACTGAGGTGAAAGTTCAGGGATTTAAGCGGGGAACTGAGAACCTAGCAAGGAGTTTGCAGATGATGTCTACTTTGTTGCATAAGAAGTCCATTTCACCTGCTTCTAAATTACAGCCACAGTGTGTTGATGCTGATGGATCAGTGACGCCAAATGATCAAACTTCAGAGGTAAGTTGCTGCTGCAAGTTGTTAAATTTCTGAGCACGCACACCTAGTACAAAATTTTTAATTTTTTGTTACCTATTAATGCATTTTAATACTCATGTTTATATGTTCACTTGAATTGATCAGGGAGTGGTAAAATCCCTTTTTCCCATTGATAATATTGTTGCTGTTTTTTCTTATGTAGGATGCTATAAGATCTGAGCTTAAAGCAGAAGCTTTGCTGACCAGTCTGTTAAGAGAGAAGCTTTATTCTAAAGAGCTGGAAGTTGAGCAGTTGCAAGCTGAACTAGCAACAGCAGTAAGAGGCAATGATATCCTCAGGTTTGAAGTTCAAAATGCAATAGACAACCTTTCCTTTGTCACTCACAAGTTGAAGGATCTTGAACTTCAGGTAATTCTTACTTTCATCTCGGTTTTGGAAAGTTAATGATCAATCCCAGTAATATATATATATATATATATATGATTGGCTATACATGTAACTTATTATTTTACCATGTGATTTTGCATCCACGTGTGTGTAAGATAAGCTTATTTGATGTAAACTTCATAGACTATTTTGATTTTGTTTGGTTAGATTGAGTTCCAGAATAGGCCTGGAATATTATATAATGTTAGTTAGAAAAGCTAACAGATGCCACAGAATAAAGAAGCTTTGGAATAAGCTGCATTCTTCTGGATATCAAATGTACTCATAGTAGTTGTAGGATTTGAATTAGCGAACTTTTGAAGTGCTGAATTATAAGTACTTCAAACCAAGAGGAACCAAAAGTATATGTAGAATTTCTGAACAAGTTCTTGGGTAACAAGCCTTACTGATCTTAGTGACGATATTGGGTATAGTGACGAGTCACGTGACATGCTTTATAGTGGCAACTGCTGGGCAGTTAAGAAAGGCATCCCAAGAATGAGCATGATCATAACAACGAAGTTCATGCGGATGATACTTTTTGTTACAAGTATTTGGGTTGTCAGACTTTTAAAAAAAAAGTTAAGTTTTTTTCTTTATAACAGATGCTGAAGAAGGATGAAAACATAAACCAGCTTGAAAATAACCTCCAAGAATCTCTGAAGGAATTAACGATTATGAGAGGGATATTGCCGAAAGTTTCGGAAGAGAGAGATTTGATTTGGGAGGAAGTGAAGCAATACAGCGAGAAGAACATGCTATTGAACTCTGAGGTTAGTGCATTGAAGAAGAAGATAGAGGCACTTGATGAAGATGTACTTCTGAAGGAAGGTCAGATCACAATCCTGAAAGACACCATAGGGAAAAAACCTTTTGACCTTCTTGCCAGCCCTGATTCTTTGCAAGATTTCCTGCTGGAATGATTGCGAGAAAGCTATGCTGGATTTTTCTTTAAGGTGAATAACCACACTGTTCATAGTCCTATACTTTGTGCTTTGAGGCTGCTCTTTTGTACATTTTCTTTTCTTTTCCTTTTACTTGAGTGAAGGTTATGATAATGAGTAAAAGAAACATTCTGTGATTCTTTTGTGATTGGCCAGTTCACATAATTGTATGTAGTTTGTTTTGGAGCTTAGCAATACCAGAGGAATGTCTTTGCAACCCTTTCTGATGTAGCTTTTGAATTCAATGGAATCTCTTGGAAGAATGCTTTTCCCCCTTTGTTTGTGCAGGAGAAAAAAGGAAACAAAGATGTACTTTAGCCACCATAAAAACATCTAGTTTAGCAGACATGATGTCGTTTGCTTAATCGATCACTGGTAGACGTTCCTGTACCACACAACACTGTTTAGACAGTTAGACTCTTTTTAGAGTCCATAATATTTACATGAGGTTTTCTACTTCTCTTATTTTCTTCAAAGTCACCAATCGATGTCCATAGACAGGCCCATCTTTCAGTTTTCTACGAGGGTTTCTTACTAAACGGTCTTGTAGCTTTTATTTATTCAGATATCAACCTGTTTTTTTCCTATAAAATTTCAATAATACATTATACAATTAAAAAAGAAAAAGGATTGTCCACGGTCGAGGACATTGTAGTTAATCCCCCTGAAGTCATACTGTAGACCCCCTTTTTTAATTGTTTTGAAAGAATTATTCTATTCTCGAACCGGTATGTAGAGTACACCATTTACATAATTTTGATAGTAAGATTTTATTTGTAAAATTTAAAATATATCTTTCAAATCAAATTATGCTACGTAAGCATATACTAAGTGTGTTTTATACACCGGTTTGATAATATAAATTGTTGTTAAGAAAAACTTCATATATCTCTATAGGTAAGAATAAAAATTAAAGTTTTATATTGCTATGGCTTATGCTGATGATTGTTTTATACTTCAAAAGAGCACTAGAAAATCAAGAGAATCGATTGGAATGTTAACAGATAAAGAGACCTGAGAAGCTTTTCAAACAGAATTAAACCTACATATATTAATAGACATGAAAGCAAAGGCTATCTATATGAGTTTGAGCTTTTGTTAAAGGTTAATTCAGATGCTTTAAGATGAAAACGAAGACATAAATATAGGGACTACAGAGATTAAAGCTAACTCTGATGACATCAGAAAGCACTTACTACGTCAAAGTTAAGAAGTAAAAAACAATTTAAACAAATAATTGGACACACTACCAGGCTCTTCATCTTCAACCCGATTTATCTTTGTTTTCTTCTTCTTAGTTGCTCTGGGTTGATCCTAGTGGAACCGGGAAATCTCGTTGCCACGTTTCAGGTTCATTGAAACGGATTGAAATGGATTATTGGTAAACTCCTGTTCCGGTTAATACAAAGGCGGGCAGAACCAGAGCCAATTTTCTCAGAGATTGGCTTGGAACAAGTGATGGTGCCGGAAGCAGTCTTCATTTTTAGATGTTGTGCAAAGAAAGCAGGGATTGGAATTAGATGGAGATTTTCCCCCATTTCATGGCAACTGAAATAGATCTAAATGGTTTGCATGGCTGTTGAAAAGCACAAAGATCGGTTACTTGAACTAAGCACGCACATACTTTGAAAGAAGGAAAAGTAAAGACGACAAACACAAAAGTGGTGTTATTGCTGCTACACCTCCCAATTTGAAAACAAAAGAATGTAACACCCCTAATGCATAGACATGCAAGAGAAGCGCACTTATTGACTGCTTGACGATGAAGGAAATCAAGTCCCAACGTGAAACATAATAATCCAGAAATTTATGTATAGACAAATGCATTTGTAGAGAGAATACATATTAAATAGATCGCCGAGTCGCTGACAAAGGAATTCATAAGTTAATTATGCCTATTCAGATCGCCAAGTAACATTATCTCCCATAAATAAAGCAAGTTGCTCTTTCTTCTTACATAAAAGTTCACTAGGGCTTGAAATGGCTCTGGCGTATCACCTGGATGGCAGCAGATGCATGATATATATGCCAGGTCCACAATTTATAGAGATGCTGATTTCCAGAAGTCAATAGGCTTCCGTTGCTGAATAAGGACATTCAATTAGAAACATAAGAAAAAAAAAGGCATCTTTATAAACTAAATTTTTATTTAAGAGAAAGTAAAACTATGCATGTGGTGCAAAAATCTAACCCGTTGCCTTCTCAAAATGAAGGTACATGCAGAGCATGAGGATGTTTTAAAAGGTAAACAAAAGAGTCAAACACGCCTATCATCTAGTCAGTTGAAAATGATTTGAGGCTCTGTTTAATTAAAATTATTTTTTTACGGGGAGAGGTTTTTAGAGTTTACCATGGCAATTGGCATCTTCGCTCTTACTGAATCAATTAGTGAGAAATCAATTTCAGCTACAGCAATTCCTGTTGACAATCGATCTGAAAACAGAGAAACAGAACCAGATGTGAAAATTAAGCCAGCCGCAGCTGCTAGCATGCATACTACATGTACTGAAAGTAACAAAAGGCAGCATTTCTATAAAATTAAGTTCCCCCATAAAAGTCTGAGCCTTGGGGAAAGAGACAGTTGCTCCAAGAAATAAGCATTAAGAACTTAAGACATCTTTTATTTTGGAGGATGAATCCAGTGATGTTGAACACACCAATGAACAAATCAAACATAAAAATCTGAACGCTATTCTAGTTAATCTATATGTCTGTTAGATTGTGAGCCAAACTCATCATGTTTCCAGAACCATAGGGTGAGTTGACTAACTAGCTAATCACACACATTCATTTAGTAGTTTCAACGAGAGAACAGAGTCTCCAATTTTACCCATTTAACTAGTGGATCAATCACAGGTGAAGCTTCAGAATGAACAAAGGGGAATGGTCCTTACCAGGTAGTCGACCAACTACAGTTCCCCATGGATCAATTATCATCGAGTCACCGTAGCTTTCTCTTTTATCATTGTTCATTCCAGCTTGTGTAGCAGCTACAACCTGATAAGGCCTTCAGCAAATAATTCTCCATATGATGCAGTAAGGGATGATATGGCACTCGAGAAAAGCTTGTCAATGAACTCGATTTTACTACAAATTTTTATCCAAAATCTTTCTACTAGAGGTGAAAATGGAACATACATAGCATTGAGTCTCAATTGCACGAGCACGAAGAAGAATCTCCCAGTGCGCCTGACCAGTCACTTTAGTGAAAGCTGAGGGAACCAATAGAACCTGCAGATTTATAAGTGTTAGATACAACACAACCCATTCAATTACAAAGCTAAGAAATCGACTCATGCCTGCGCATCATGTTGGAATCTAAGCTGCTGGTAAGGCTCTGGGAATCTCAAATCATAGCAAACTGTTAGGCCCAAACGTCCAATGGGGCTGTCTACAGCAACAATATCCTTTCCTAAAAACATTGTAGCTTAGTTGCTTAGATGTGGAAAAAAATAACTGTTTATGAAAGTGTAAAGATCATCTAGCGTCCAATTAGACAAAAAATTATGCTGTTTCACAATTAGTCCAACAATGTATATCGAGCAAACACAAAAACCCTCCAGCCCAAAAATACACGTGGCAAAATGCACAAGGATCCCAAAAGATAAAAGGAAACATACTACCGAAATAGTTCCCAGAATCAGAAGATACCTAAACTTGAGCAAAGACCTCACTAACAACTAAAGTTGGATAGAATGGGCAAGTGCCTTAAAGCTTAGGCTGTTATGAAATAAGCCTAACGATATATATCAAGCTCACATGTACCAAATACGGACAAAATGCAAATAAGAAACAATTAACCTCCCCCCGCAAACCACATTAAAAATAATGGTAATAACCACTAGACTTCCAGTAATCACGGCCCACAGGGTTAGTTCTGGCTAAAGATACCATCACATATGGAGTTAACCAACTATACAAAATAAAAAGGACAGGAAAATAAACATGTGCTTACTTACCAACATCCATTTTATAGGAAACAAATAAATGAAGTAGAATTAAGAAGGGATAAGACAAGGAAATCACTTATTTAACTTGGATAACATACACATGGGTTGAAAAAAAATACCTGGTTCTGTAAAGCTACTTTCCTTGTATACTCTTCCACCAGGAACATTCACATCAAACCTTAGCACATTTGAGAAACTTTTTTTCAATAAATGTATCATGTTGAGAAAACCATTTCATCATAAACTCAAGTAGCACGGCTACAGGAGAATATTTGACATTTCAACTCGAGGAAAGTTCTATGAAGGATTATATTGTTCCAACTTGATGTAATGATCCTGCCACCTCTCCATGCGTTCACGTGTGCACACATGTTCGACATGCAAACAAACACAACACACGCATGCACATGCACACTGAACTATATATCCTGCTGCATCTTAGACAAAGAAGGGGTTTCATCTCTATATTGCCTTTATTGACAGGCAGAGTCTCAACACTGCCACTTTAAAAATAACAGTTCTTAAAGTTCCCATTCAAGAACAGGTAATTCTATTGATTCAGTAAAGTGGTTCCTATTCTCAGCAATAATTTATTCATAAAAAAAATCTCACCAATTACCCCAGAGAGAGAGAGAGAGAGAGACTTAACAGCACTATGTAATCCTACAAAAGCAAAAACTCAAACCACTGTCTGGAAAACTTTGTCAAACCAAACATGTGTGCATTATAAAGTCTGTAGCATTAATGCAGGAAAATCTGACATTTCTCCAAGTCGAAGAAAGATATCAGAGTATTTTAGTAAACATAACTTTATAGCTCTCTTAAACAACACAAATACAAATAACGAAAGCTCTATAGACTATAATAAAAATCCCACTGAAACACAGAACAAGTCATCTTACAAGTGTATTTTCCGATAAGTGCTTCTGATGTTCCCAGCATCATCAATCACAACATGCGTGTTACACAGGTGTTCATCATCAGGTCCTTTTTCTTGGAAGCCTCCAAGTGACAGCCAAATGCTGGACTCTCTGCGATGCATGACAGAAAATATGTCAATTGCAGGAACAAAAATTTTCTAAGGTGCCAACTGCTTCCTACTAGAGAAACATTAAGGAAAGAAAAAAAAAAAGAAAAACTGAGTAACACAATGGCAACTATGATATTTCAAGAATGCAAAGGCTAAACAAGAATGAAGAGTTAAGCAGTGAAACAGACCTCTAGAAAAATGAACTGCATATTAGTGTAAATGAAAGAAGAACCTAAAAGACAGGAGATCAAAATGATTCTAGCTGGGACAGTATGCAAGATTTTAGTAGTAAACTGAGAAAAGAGGACTGGGATAGACGGTAGGAAGTTAGTTTACCACCTTGCTAGAGAGCAATACTTTTGCATAATTGGTCCATCTAAGGGTTCTGCGATCTTGACACTGTCCCCATCCTTGGCACCCACATAAGAGAAGCTTTCGGGTAAGCAAAGCAATTTTGCCCCAGCCAACGCTGCTTCCTTTGCAGATAGATAGAAACTCTTAAATTAAACTAAGAAAAGTTATAGCATTTAACTTCAGGTCTAAAAATCCTGTATTAAATCTTCACAAATCACACGCATTTAGCAACAAAGTAGCAGTTGGTGTTATACTTGAAAACCAGGGTGTTGATATCTACTTTAATGCAAAATGTTGGCTTTTATACATCAGAAACAATACAGCACACAAAATAATACGACATGATACAACCAAAAAGAACAAAATGTACTCGAAGAAAAATTGTTACTTACACAATTGTTACTTACACAAAGCCAGGTGCACGTGCCACTACAAGTCTACAATAACATCTAGAGAAATGAAAAACCTCTGGTCTTCCCGTAAATCACGGAGCCACTGAATTTCGAAGTGTTACAAACAACCCTTTGTACGAATTAATGTGCTACCGTTAGAGTTCCAGTCAACAGCAACGGAACGCCAATTCCATCAGCCTCTTTCCCACTTCCTTTGTTTTCTCCTCCGCCCTCTCCCTCTCTCTTCCCCATACAATATATTCCCGACATTTTCCCTATTAGTTTCTGAATTTTGTGATATTTCATAACCAAAGCAATACACACATTCACAACACCCAGGCCTAACGGACAGTTATAAATTTTATAATCCCCAAATTTACAATTAGCAATTGACATCTAAACGAGAGAGAGAGAGAGAGTTGAAATTCCAATTATTCCCAATACTGAATCAGCATGTCAAACTTCGTAAAAACCAGGTTAGAATTCAAGGTCAGATATCCGCTTAAGAGAATAATACAGCGAACAACTCAGAGAGAGAGAGAGAGAGGAAAAATCAAATCTGAGATTCAAACAAGAAATTTAGAGTCGCGATTAAAAGAAAAAAAAATATGGAAAAGAATATTCAGAGCGAAAGTAGTAGTAGTTACTTTGACAAGGAGAGAGCATGTAGCGAAATTGGCGGCGAGATCGTTAACGGAGGTCATCTGGGCGGCGGCAACTCGGACTGAGCTAGAGGCCATGTCTGAACCGGCGGCGACCGCACGTATAAAGCGGAAGTGCGGGGTAGTGATGGGTAGGCGGTTCACGGTGATTGGACCAGCTAGAGTGGAACCACGTGGAGTGAGGCGAAGACAGAATGACATTGCTGTTTTGTACAGAGGCAGAAAAAAGGGCCCTATCAAATGCCTACATGGATTTCGAACAACGGCCGGCCTTCTACGGTTTTTTTGCTATGCGATCCTTTATTTTTCTATATATTCAATACCACCCTCTCGGCTCTATCCACTTTCCCCGATCCCAAGCGTGGGAACTCTTTAGACATCTGCATTTTTTAAAAATTTTAAGGTAATCTATCATTTAGATTTATTTAATTTTGATTATCGTTTTCAACTTTAATGGTAGATAATTTTTTTATGGGTAGTATAGGCTTACTACAATATTACTACCCATTTACTACTTAAGGTATTAAGATTTTTTTATTTTTTTTATCATTTTCTTTTAAGTATTTTTTTAGCATTTTTAAGTATTTTGTTTTTTATTAATATCTTAGGATTTTTTGGCAGGTGAAAGTAATTCTATAATTTTTATTTTTATTTTTATTTCTTCAAATTGAGGTACATTGAAATTTAGGAAAGTTGATAGATGCAATGAGGAGTGATTTAGATAAATAAAAATAGATGTATTTTATGTTGATTTTTAAAAAATATTTTCCATCGTTTCTCTCCACTGGTGAAAATTATTTTGATTTTTTGTTTGTGTTTTTATCATAAAATCCGAGATAAAATGACTAACTGAGAAGAAAATGAAGAGATTTGATTTCTTTTTTAATGCTTTACAATTACAAATGTTTGGATTGTC
Source organism: Carya cathayensis (assembly GCA_011037825.1). Classification (NCBI taxonomy): domain Eukaryota; kingdom Viridiplantae; phylum Streptophyta; class Magnoliopsida; order Fagales; family Juglandaceae; genus Carya; species Carya cathayensis. The sequence continues at coordinate 1,039,156 of QGSO01000315.1, read as the reverse complement.
TGGTCCGACATCCTTCTACAGCATTTGTTAATCGTGTTTTTGACTAACATTAGCTCTCCAACTTAGAAGATGGAAATGCTGTTCGAGTTTTCGAATGTTGTGAAATTCCCAATACTTTCTAATGTAAGTGTTGATGTAAATGTTGACGAGATTGCATGCCAAACTGTTCCAGTAGGGTGGGGAAAATAAAAGAAAAAAGATTCATTTGTTCTTCTGAATGTTACATAATAGCATTATAAGCTAAAAAGAGGTAACGGTCATGTTGCCACATCCGCCGGATGATTATTCATCTTTAAAAAAAAAAATGTTTTTGAACGTGACATAAAGTACTTGAAAGATGAGTGAGAATTTGAAGGGTATCATTTTTCAATTATTGAAAACAATAGGAGTAGATAAAAATTATTCGAGCAGAAATTTTGATTAAAAGTTACAAATATTATTTTTCATACTTTACTTGATCGGTTTACCGTTTAAGAGATCTAACAAATCTACTATAAATGAATCCTGGATTCGTTTAAAAAAAGAAAAAGAAAAAAGAAAGAACAGGGGACGAGTGAAATTTCCTTAAAGAATACTTTTTACTATTTAAAGGAGAAGGAAAGATGAGCAAAGGTTGCCTAAAATGGTGGTTTGTTGCGGGTCAAAGTCAAAAGTCAAAACCCCAAGCAGAAAATTAGAAAACCAAAACTGAAAATCCAACCCAAAAGCCGAAAACCAAAAGCCCATAGGAAAGGCACCATTGATGGATTTCAAACCGAGGGAATATGTTGTATAACCTCTTTCTTTAGAAGGAAGGAAAAAGGGAAAAGAGAAACAAGAACCAATAACAACTCCATGATCTCTTCCTCCCTCAATATGTTGCTAGATCTACCCTTTCAAAAGTTTTGAAAAATCTTCTCTTTTTGGTCAGAGCGTTCCAAATCTCCCTTGTCGATGATATGTTTAATCCATCAGATAAATGGGTTCTTTCCAGCTAAGGTTATAATCCGGAAACCATACACAAAGGAGTAGAATATTTGTCAGAACATAGATTCAAGGTATGTTTATAAGTTTCTGTTTATAATCAAGAAACCATAAACAAAGTGGTGGTGTATTTCTCAGAACATAGATTCAAGGTATGTTTAGAAGTTCCTGTAGTTTTAATTCTGTGCCATGATTGTTCGATTTTTGTCTTATAATTCCTGGTATTTAATTATAGCACATACCCGTAAATTTGTTTGATCTTGAATTGCTGACAGATTAATGGTGTTTACGTTTTGATTATTGTGTTAAGATCAAACAAATTCTCTGAATACCCGTTTCTTCATTTGATTTACAATAGCTGCCATGCTTATGTTAGTTACATTTGGTTGTTTTTCTTGCAAATTTATGTTATGCATTTCCTATCCTTGTCATCATTTTTCTTCAAATATTTCAATAAATGTACATATTCATGATTCCTGCACTTTTTCCCTTTTTTATCTTTTTTTTCTTTTCTTTTCTTTTTTTTATAATTTTAACCTTTCATAACTTTGCTGGCTGGTGATATCCACAATTTTGATTTTCGTCTCATTATCGTATTGTGCAGCCATAGAACTTTTGTCATCTCAAATACCCGCATGGTATGATTTTTGTCTACTGCCTGTTTTTTGTCTCAAGTTCGTTTGTTATCCCTGCACATAACCATTAACTTATTTACACCTTTACAGATTAATGGTGTCTGTATTCACCAATGAATATTTGATTTCTGGAGCATGCGACATACCTTTTGTCCTTGAGGAGAAATTAGAGCAGAAACTAGGGTTCTATCTTGTTCTTGATAACCATTTGATGAATAATTTGATTTTCTGGTCATTTGGGTGAGAATATGTAAGGTATGGTATCAACTGCATTGATGAGGATTGTGTCACCCTGTTGGAAACCTTCTGTCGAGGGTGAAAATTCCAGTGAGCGTGGTGATGTGAGTGGTCGGGTTGATGGTTTGTTGTGGTACAAGGATTCAGGACGGCATGTGAATGGAGAATTTTCAATGGCCGTAATTCAAGCAAACAATCTGTTGGAAGACCATAGCCAACTTGAATCAGGGTCAATGAGTTCGCTTGAATCTGGTCCTCTCGGAACATTTGTTGGAATTTATGATGGGCATGGAGGTCCTGAAGCTGCCCGTTTTATATATGATCGCCTGTTTGACAATATCAAGAGTAAGTTTTTCTTCCACCAATCACTTTATTAATTCAGTTTTCAATTCATCTGAGTTTGTGAGACTTGTTAATATGTTGGGGTGATGGCTATTTCATTTGTGGGCAGTTCCCCTGTTGCAAACGTGGCTAATTATTAGTTCTATTATCTTTTGATCTTTGTGCACTCGGAGAATTCCATGGGACAACTCACCAAAATAGGCGTAAGTTATGTTATGAAATTGGGTGATATTAGCTTAATCGAAAGTTGATTATAGCTTCCAATAAACAAGAGACATGGCAATGGATGTATCAATTCTTTGATACGAGAATTTGCCTCTACTTTGGAATCTCGTTCTATGATTATAGCCTGCAATTGTAAGAATTCAGAATAAGGCAAAGTTTTATTATTATTGGGTGGAAATGCAAGTGAATCTTGTGAGTAGGTTTTCATGGATGATATCAACCAGAAAATGATAATTTTCCGTATGTTAAGATAAAGGCAGTGGTTTAGTTTACATTCCATACTCTCTTTCTCCCTCTTGCTCTCACTATGATAACATGTTTTTGCTTTGACCCCAATTTTTAATTAATGCTAATGCATATGTTACTGACTTGACAGCTATTCGTGCTGCAGAGTTCACATCAGAGATTCAGGGAATGTCAGCTGATGTTATCAACAAGGCATTCTTGGCAACTGAAGAGGAGTTCCTCACTCTAGTAAAGAGGCAGTGGCCGAGTAAGCCACAAATTGCTTCTGTTGGTTCATGTTGTTTGGTAGGCATAATATGTAGCGGACTGCTTTACATTGCAAATGCAGGAGATTCTCGGGTGGTGTTAGGAAGACAGGAGAAGGCTCTTAAAGTGATTAAAGCTGTTCAGTTATCATATGAGCACAATGCAAGTGTGGAATCTGTGAGGGAGGAATTGCGATCACTGCATCCCGATGATCCACAGATTGTTGTTTTAAGACACAAAGTGTGGCGTGTGAAGGGTCTGATACAGGTGATTTCTGCTACTATCATTTCTGCTGCTGAACTAGTAGATGCTTCCTCTATGTTTGCTCAAATTTTTTTTTATCATGATTTAAGTTTGTCTCCATCATTCTCTGAATAATTGTAAGTATTGAATTTGAAACGAAGAATATATTTGTTGTATTAGTTTGGCATACTTCACAGTTTTTGCGTTCTTAAGTGACGTGCAATGTGAGCAGTCTATGAATCCAAAATCGGAAAGTTGAGTACAATCCATAATTCCTGGAAGATTTCTCCTCAGGAAATCAGCGTGGTTCATACACAACGATGACATGACTGGAAAGATAGCTCTTTTGACAGATCTTTGTTGCTCTTGCAGGTTTCAAGATCAATAGGCGATGCTTATTTGAAGAAGTCAGAGTTCAATAGAGAACCTTTATTGTCGAAGTTTAGACTGCCAGAACCCTTCCACAAGCCAATCCTTAAAGCCGAGCCAACAATATCTGTGCAGAAACTCTGTTCTGAAGATCAATTTCTTATATTTGCATCAGATGGCTTATGGGAGCACCTAAGCAATCAGGAGGCAGTTGACATTGTCCAGAGCTGTCCACGTAATGTAGGATTCCTGTAACTAGATTTGAATTTCCTTTGTATTTGTTGCCATGGGTTTTTTCTAACTGACTATGGTGTAATTAGTTTCTTGGTATTCATTAATTGTTGAATTTTCTTCAGGACGAATTTAAATATCTCCTATGTTTTTGCAGGGCATAGCAAGAAAACTTGTTAAAACAGCACTTTGTGATGCAGCCAAAAAAAGAGAAATGAGATACTCAGACTTGAAAAAGATTGATCGAGGGGTGCGGAGACATTTTCATGATGATATCACAGTTATAGTTTTGTTTCTTGATTCCCATCTGATCAGTCGCAGCTCCTGGCATGGCCCCCTACTTTCAATCAGAGGAGGTGGCGATAACTTTGCCAACACCTAGTTTAAGAGGTTCTGAATGTCTATCCTTGAACCTTGTTTTCTACAATTGTATTAAGAAACATTATTTTTTCTTTATCCTATACAGAGAGAAGTTGAAGAAATGTCTTTTTTATTTTTTTTCGCCAATGTGTATTGATCCTTCTTGGAAACGTTTTTCCCATAATGTTCTGTAGGAATTATCTGGTGATTAACTCATGTAAGAAAGCTACCACTTAACAATAGCTACAGTTTTCCATTATAACAGGAATGCGAGACTCAAGCATGTTGATAATGTTCAGTTTCACTTTGTCTAGTTGAGTTTATTTGGGAGCTGTTTGCAGGTTATTAGGAATATTGAAATAGAAGGCAACTCAACTAGAACAATAGCAATTTGATCTGAATGTATTCGCGGTTTGCAACTTGTATTACTTCACATACCAGGCAATGCCTTTGTAGCTTTGTGTTATGTAAGAATTCCAAATTCCAAACTACCACTTTGCAAATGTCAATAATTATATAATTCCTTTGTTACTTTAGGAATTTATGCCTTCTTCATGAGTCTTTGCCATTTACGTGTACCCAACCCCTCTTCATGGTTTTCCTATGTGTGCCAATTAGTGGAACCTAGGCTTCATTTGCACGCACATCATCTTCTTTGGAGTGTCAGTTTCTTTCCACCTTTTGACTCACACATCCTCTGTTCTGGTTTTAGCTGTAGTTCGTATTCACAATTTCACTGCTCAATCATGCACTTTATACCTTTATGAAACAGTAGTAATAGCATGGACTCTGCTACTATGTCACTGAGGATGTACTGTTGATCGTGCCTGATAGTGCATTTACACTTTTATTTTTGAAATTTTTTTAAATATCTTTAAATATTTATAAAAAATATATAAATTTATTAATAATCACTTTCTTAATTATTAAAAAATAAAATATAATATAAGAGCGGTCAAAGTTGAAGGGACAACTGCAGCGACATAATAATAGCATTTATTATTTAGTACCTGATGGGTACCAAATTGCGTCTCTTTTAGGGGCTGTTTAGATTGAGAAACCATCTCAATTTATTTCATTTCATCTCAATATTACAATTTTATCAAATTCTCGTACAAAATATAATAAACCATTCAACTTTTTTAAATCTTAATTCTTTTTTTTTAAATTCTAAAATAATAATAATATAAAAATAATATTATAATAATATTTTATTCAACTTTCATCTAAAATCATCTTTATCTCATCTCGTTATCCAAACAATTCCATTTATTTTATGCCTGTCAAAACTTGTACCTAAAAGCTTTTGTGGCTATATCTACCATCAGTGTTTTTGCCCCGTAACTCGGATAAAAAAGGATGACTGAGTTCATTGGGCTATATTGATGCCATTTCGATAACAAGAGATTGCATTCACATTAATATTTGAAAAATATTGATAATTTTAAAAATATTATAAATTTGACCATAATTAAAATTTTAGTCATATTTTTTTATATTTTTGAATATTATTTTATTTTAGATATATATTTTTTAAATTTTTATAATAAATCACTTGGTAAGTTGAGAGAAAAAAATACTAGTAATATAAGTTGAGTTTAACAGGACGACAAATAATACGTTAAAAGGTTTATAAAAAAGGTGATGGAGTCATGGAGATGTACAACGACTGGTCAACTGACGTTCGGCTGCCGGGTTGGATGGGCGGTCGTGTTACGGTTACCTGATACGGGTAGTGTGTTTTCAATGGGTTGTTAGGCAATTATTGATCAATCACCAAGTTTTGTCACTTTGTGCAGAATCTCCAAAATATTACGCAACGACATTTCTTTTATTGAAACTAATGTCAAATATTGTATGGTATGATTACTCAATCTAGTCAGCCACAGAAGTTGTATGAATTCTTTTTTATTGATCCGCACGTTGATCTTAGAGAAACAAGCATCTTGATTCTTAAGTTCTTTAAAAAAAAAAAAAGCATCTTAATCACTTGAAGACCGGAGATTTTGATCTCAAACAAACAAGCATCTCGAGGAGCCTAACCAACCATCAAACAAAGCCCAAAAAAGAAGTGCCCAGTTCAAAACTGAGCTACCCTTCGCCATGGTTGACTCTTTCCGCACGTTGATCCAAGCATCTCGAGGAACCTAACTACCCGTCAAATAAAGCCCAAAAAAGAAATGACCAGTTCGATACTGAGCTACCCTTCGCACGCTCGACTCCTTCGGTCCCTTTCTCCGTCTTGCTATTTTCGAAAAAGGGTGACACTGACGCAGATTATATAACCAAACACTAACGTAATTCCTCTACGTACAGCTTCAAGCACCCGGAAAAACCAGAGCTACAATACTATCCGCTACAATGGCATCCGGGTAAGTCCTAATGTAAGTGATAGTATGCTTGATTACTGATAAAATAGAGTTAAAGAAACCAGAACGGATCGACAGAGAGTTCCTACAACGTCAACTGCAGGAACTTGCACGCTTAGGCATACTTTTTTTTTTTTTTTAGTTCAATGCACAGACTTACACACGTATGATTGTGATAAGTTGGTTTTCAAGGATCCATGTAGAGGGGATATATTAAGAATATTTATTAATAATAGTGAAATAGTTTATAAATAGTAATTATTAAATTTGAATTAAGATATTTATTGAGTTTTGGCAAAGAATTACCATTCTCATCGGTCCTTTGTCCCATTTTACATCTCATACTCTATGCAGTCAGACTCAACTATTGACCAAAAGAATATGAGTGGTACGGGAATTTGAGGAGAAACAAAAGAAAGGAGGAGAGGAGGGAGATAGAAAGTACAATAGTTTTGAAGGAGAGGGAGGTGGAAAGGAGAGAGCTTGAGTAGAAAAAGAGGTTGAAGAGAGAGAGCTTGATGAGAGAGAGGGGGTTTGAACAGAGAGAGCTTTAGGAGAGAGAGAGGTCGGAGAGAGAGAGATTGATGAGAGAGAGAGCGCTTTAGGAGGGAGAGAGAGAGAGAGAGGTCGAAGAGAGAGAAATTGAGACAGATGTAGATGAGAGAGATGGATTGGGTGATGATAGGTGACATTAAAAAAAAATGATATCACGTGTGGGGTAAATAGTGACTGATGTATAGCATATCTCTTTAACAAATAATAGATAAAAAGAAATTTATTCGAATATAATTTTTAATATAATTTTTGTTTATAAGTTTGAAAAAGTTGCATAGGATTTTGTATTTTGTTTAGGATTTTAAGAAATTTGTAATAATTAGATGAAAATGTTGAAAATTTGAATTTGGAGTATATTTTTTATTTAAGTAATATTTGAAAAGGATATTCAAGAATACTTGAAAAGAGTAATGATATCCTTATATTTTTATACTACTGCTTTACTATTCAATTTTTTTTTCTCTTTTAATTTTTGAATTTGAAAAATCTTAAAATATGACATTCTTGCATAATATAGAGAAGAATAAATTTAATTAACTAACCTATCATGTAATTTAATTAAAAATTTTAATTTTATAAAAATTGACATTCTTTTACTTTTTAAGTTTCAAAAACATTGTCAGAAATAAATAGGTCTTTTTTCATAGCACTTAAGTGTGATATACATATTGTAAATTATAAGGAGAATATCAAACTTATAATTTTATCTTAAAATATAAGATATTTTTATAAAATTGATTTTATTTTTAATTAAATTACATGATTATGTTGATTAATTGAATTTATTTTCTTTTAGATTATATAAGAAAGTCATGTTTTAAAATTTTTAATCTAAATTTAAATAGCAAAAAAAAAAAAAAAACTGGATAGTATAATAATAAATAAAATGTAAGGATATCGTTACGAGAATTCCTGAAAATATTTGTCTCCCACCCAGACTTTAACATGCTGATCATTGCAGCTTTTCCTTGTCTTTTTTTATATTTGTTTGGAAAAAATAAAAAAAATAAGATGTTGTTTGAATAATAAGTTAAAATAAAAATTAAAAGTTAAATAAAATATTATTAAAATATTAATTTTTTAATAATATTATTAATTTAAATTTTTAAAAATTAAATTATTTATTATATTTATTATAAAATTTTAAAAAAATTATAATAACAAAATGATATAAAATAAAAACAATTTTACCATTTAAAGGGGCTTAAGAAGAAATCTTTTTAATTCTGTTGAATTAATTATTTTTAATACATAACCAATGATAGAGTTGGTAAAAATTACGCAGAAGTCATCTATAAAATTTTTGTAAAAAGGAACTCGGTTTTTACGTTCGGAGCTTTCATTCTCTACGCAGAATTGTGAAAGAGGTCCTTCCACCAGTGCTTGGTTCTACTGCAGAACCACCTCCGCTTTTTGATGGAACTACAAGGTTGGATTCTAATCTGCTTCACTTTTTGGCGCTTGTTTAACCATAATAATGATATTTTACATCTTTGTTCAGTTAAAATAGATTTATTTCGATGCCCTCGAGAGCTTTTCTTTTCTAAGAGATTCTTCTTCGTGGATTTGACTTTGATAAGTGCTGCATTTTCTTACATTGAAGGTTGTATATATCATACACATGCCCGTATGCCCAGCGTGTGTGGGCCACCCGGAATATTAAGGTTGTCTTCAAAATCCTTCATGATCTTATTTCTTATTTATCTCTATATGTATGCTGTGTGGGAGTACGGGGGACATAAATGCAAAGTACAATTTGGTTGCTAAAATAAGATTTCTAAATGGTAAGGAGAAAAAATGGGTCAAAACCAAACTCCATACAACAATTTGTTTATTTTGGCGGATAAATGGGTCATGGGGGTAGTAGGGGAATTTACTGCCCATTTGGATATACAATTGTTCTCAAATATTTTCAAATATTTACTTTTCAAATATCATTCAAATACAAAATATTTTTCAATTTCAAATTTTCAATTTTTTCATTTAATCATTCCATAATCATTATAATTTTTTCTAACTTCCAAAAAAAAAAAAAAACCCACTAAAACAAAAATAATATTAGAAAATTATATTCAAACAAAATTTTAACCTTATAATATTTTTATTCAACTTCCCCTCTCTTTTTTCCAAGACCCAATAAAACATCTTAACTCAAATTATTTCACAACTATTTACAAACTATTTCACTACTATTTATAAATATTGTGAAGCATTCTTAGTATCGAAACGAGCCTACTGAAGCCTACAGTGAAGTAGATCTGATTTCAGTATTTAGTTTTACTTTTTGAACTTGGAAACCTAACCTTACTGAAGCCTACAGTGTAGGCATATTTGGGTGAATGCTTTTATTTCCTCAGGTACCCAAAATAGATCATGAGGGAAATCATACTTGGAACCCTTTTTTGGTTCCTTTTCTTATCTCTGGGGAAATTATGCTGCAACATGTATTATCCATGCTAATCAATCTGCCATCTTTGGCATTTGCTTTTTCAATCTTATAGCCAAACTTACTCCTGTTTCGTTGTTGTGTCCAAATAATGTGCGGGAGCAGGGATTGCAGGACACGATACAATTGGTTCCTATTGATCTGCAAAACAGGCCTGATTGGTATAAGGAGAAACTTTACCCACCTAATAAGGTAATCTTTATAAATGCAATATTTTCTTCAGATATTTCGTTGTTATATGAAGGTATAAATTTCCATCTTGTCTTCCCCTATAAATTACAACACATTCAAAAACCACAGTGGAGTGGGAAATGAAAGAAGAATAGTTAGTAACTAGTAATCAAACCATAATGCAAAGTAGTCTTCTGGCATGAAATAGATGTAGACAATTTTTTATTGCCCTGTGAAACAATAGATTGATTCCATTCATGGAAATGCCAATGTGCTTCCTCCAGATGATACTGGGCCAGTATATGTGATGCATTGTTAATGTTAAAACCAAAAAAGAACTAAACAGTGCCGATAAAAAATACAGAACTACACAGTGTACAAGATCCGTAGTAAGACAAACCGTACAGCTAAAGAAGAAACTTGTGGCTGTGGGTGCTATGCACAATTTAGTTCTGTTTTTTTTCCCCTAAGTTGTTTACCCGAAATTCATATGCAGGTACCATCATTGGAACACAATAATGAAGTCCAAGGAGAGAGTCTTAATCTGATCAAATATATAGACAGTCACTTTGAAGGGCCTTCACTTTTCCCTCTCGTAAGAAATGAAAATTCTCTAGCGCTTGTTTATCAGCACCACATCTTGTAAAGACACACTATATTTTGAACTGTAGGATCCTGCTAAGAAAGAGTTTGCAGAAGAGTTGATGTCCTCGTCTGACTCGTTCAACTCAGCTGTGTTTTCATCATTTAAAGGAGACGAGAATAAAGCATGTGAGTTGAATATCTGCAGCTTATGTCATCTATAAATAACACATAACACTATAATGGTGAACTGCATCAGATGCTGCATTTGATTTTGTCGAAACGGCTCTTTCCAAGTTTGAAGATGGCCCCTTTTTCCTTGGTCATCAGTTCAGTCTGGTAAGTGAAAATATTGGTGTGATCGCAATTATATCCACTTTCTACTGTTTATTAGTTTTCAGTCTTGCTTTTGTGAAGAGATGGATGGTAGATGATCTGCAGTGTCTCTGTTTCTCTATTACTGGGAAGTTGTAGGGCTTTCTACACATAAAGCTATCAGAGTTTCCCAACATAGAAAAACGTCCTATTGCATATTATGGTAAGGGAACTCAGTTAAAATCTTATTTCGTAATCTTCAGGTGGATATAACCTATGCTCCATTTCTTGAAAGATTTCAACACTTCTTATTGGATGTCAAGAACTATGACATCACAGCAGGAAGGCCTAAACTGGCAGCTTTTATTGAGGTACAATAAAATTAAATGGCTGATGTCTATTTGATTCTATTTCTTATTCCGTTGGATGTCTTATATGTTCTGTAATTTTCATCTTCATGTCTTTTTGTTGTCATAAACTCCAATTAGTCATTTTCCTTCAATCTCATTTGAGCTAAAACCAAAGTTGATATTGGGGTTGAGTAAACGGTAATTTATAATTTAGAGCATCAAATGAACTCCACAAGTTAGTGTCACTTCCATTGTGACAGAAGATAAATCCAAGTTGAGATTTAAAATTCTTACATCCATAGAATAAAGATTTGGTTTTTTTGTTTTCCCTAAGATTTTAACATGATTAATTCTTTCATGTTGGCAAATAAGGCTTGAAAATTCTGTTTCTCAGGCCAAAAGGAAAAAAGAGTAAGCCAAACTGAAAGGAAAATATTCAGAACTTTGCGATGATTAAACTAATTGCTTGTGTAATGCAGCTTCTGAAATTGGATGGAAGTGAGTGCACACTCCTCTGTATGTCAGCTACAATTAACATTGTCATCCCTTGCCTGAAAGAAATCACATGGTTTCACAAATTGGAACGCTTCAGAGTGAATATCTTGAAAATAGGCCAAAAAGAGAGAGATCAAACAAAATATGTCTAAGCAGATATAGCTTGATACAGTGCCATTATGTGTGTATAGCTTTTAAATGGAGTAACAGCTGATATAGTTTTACATATTCATCCATAAAGTTAAAAGGACAGAAATATCTCATGAATGGTTAAAAAAAAAAAGAGTAATGGACATGGAATGAAAACTTCTATTCACTTTTTGTTCATAATCTGTAGGAGGTGTACAAAATGGAGCCTTACAAACAAACTCGACGTGACCCAAAGGAGTATATTGGAATTTTAAGGAAAATGTTCTTGGTAATTCCCTCTTTTTGTTCTGTACAAGTGGTTTGTTGCCTGTGATATTGACTTGATGACAGTCTTCTTATTGCTTCTCCTGAACCATTTCTTCTGCAGGAGTAACTATGAAAAATCAGTCCGTCAGATTAAAAATTCTCTTCCGTTTTGTGCCTGTTGTGATGGCTTTAGAGGACATGTTTAGGTTTCGAGTCTTGAAGTCATGAAAATTGACTTCGAAAACCTACATGGATTGTCCATTATGATTATCTATGTTTCTGCACTTGAAATAATTATGGTAACGAAAACGCGGCTGGCATTACCAGAACTTGTTTTGTGGCGACCATTTCGACATGCTAAAAGGCAAAGGTCGAGGTAATATGCTCCTTTTACAAGTAAAACCACAGTTTCATTACCTATATGGCCGTCGTAAAAAAAAAAACTCAATAGATTATTCTAAGGGCCAAACTTACGCTTGACCGTACGTTTTAGTCAAACTTAATTGGGCAGTTCTATCCGTAGGCCTAGAACTGCGGAGATCACCTCAAAATGTTTATTTTTTCCCCCTTAAATATTAAGAAAAATATTTCTTAATAGTTAAGAAAAAAAAAATATATATTTCTTAATATTTAAGGAAAAAAAAAAAGAAGCACCTATCGGTTCAAATGCTTCGGGCTACCGACTCTACCTAGCATTTTTCAACTTAATTTCATATGTTTTATTTTATGATTTTGTGAATAAAAAAAATTAAAATATGAATAGCTGAAGAACAAGAGGGAACAGACTGCAAGGGCATGTTTGTATAAAGAGTAATGGTACTAGCCTACTTGGTTTTTTTGAGCAGCACTACCGTATGATACTACGTTATTTATTAAAAAACAAAATTTAAAACACAAACATAAAAGGGAAATTAGAGTTTCAATTTATTTTTTTATATTTTTGGATGCACTTTTAATTTGAATATATTTTTAGTTTTAATAAACTATGTGTCATTAAGTAGTGGTGAAACCATTTTGAGATTCAATTCATATTTGTCTTAAAATTTAAAGAAATTGTTTTCCAAGATTTTAAGGTAGGAGAGGTTTGGATAGTGAGTGAAGATGAGATAAAATATTATTAGAATATTATTTTTTAATATTATTTTTATTTTGAGATTTGAAAAAAATTAAATTATTTATTATATTTTGCGTAAAAAATTTTAAAAAATTATAATGATAAAATGAAATGAGTTAAATTGATACCTTCTCAAACCAAACAAGGCCGTATGGGCGATAAAGCTTTCAATTTGGCTACGAATGGTTAAGATTCAATTTGGATTAATTTTGCATTTGCTTTTCACTTTTTAAAAGAACAAAAATTGAGTGTTTGTAGTATTATTCTTTTAAGAATCAACCGTCCTATTTTTGCCTTCACAGTTGATTTACAATTTTAATAAAATCATTTTTTAAAAACGTCAAATCAAAATAATTTTAAAAAATATATTATTTTAATACATAATCGTGGAAAAATTGTCAAGAATATGTTGGCCTGTATTTTTGTTCTGGCTAATGATTTTCCGATATAACTAAAAGAACAGAAACGAATAAACTATATTGAACTCCAAGACCCCAATCAAAACCAAATTACTCATAAATCCTCAAAGCATAGCCTCAGGATCCGGTTCCTTCCAAGTTGGTGTTTCAAAAAAACACATAGCCTCGTTCAAAAACACAAACAAACAAAAATTTCCTCCTAGCAAACATAAAAATATTAAAAAATTGGCATAGCTTGAGTTATGCCTTTGAGGATGGTGAATTTAATAGCTTGCTAGAAGGATAATCAAGGCTGTCCCCAAGTGGTTGTAGTTTGGAGGATGATTAATTTGTGCATTATGTGATGTATTTTGATAGAAAGGAATAATCGGTATAGTCATAATAAAGAACGCACAATAGAGGAACTTGGGAACTTTCTTGTGCACACCTTATTGCTCTGGTTTCAGTCATTGTGCTTAATGGAACTAGTGTTCATGACTTTTTGTTTTTAATCTGGGGCTTCTAGAATGTATTTAGGCGTTCTTTTGTGTACTTCCAGAATGTCCAAACATTTACATCCAACTATTTCCCAAGTACATAAGGGTACGGGACGATTTCAAGATTTCAAATACCTTGGAGACTGTCATGGTCGAAGTGATGCTGACTCCCCACCCCCCAAGATAATTCAACTGAAATTAAACTCAAAAAGTTTGGAACTTTTTACGAACATCTTTGCTTTCCATCCATCTAAAGAACACAGCTCCAATGCATGAAGTTCATCATCAAAAGGGTTCATGTGCGAATAAAGTGGAACCATGCAACAAAGCTAGCACATTACTTCAGCAATACTCTCCAAATCTTCCTCATGTACACAAATAGTGACAATACAGCAAGACCAGCTGAGATGTAAAGCAAAACAACTCCAAAAGCTACGAGAATCGCCGGTCCTCCAAGACTGCACAATGAGGGGATAATACAAAAATATAAAGGGCACAATCAGACATTTTTCAAGGAAATATCTATTTCATCCTGATTAAGCCAGAACAGGAATGACACAATAAGCTAGATAAATGAGGATGAACCTGCTATCTCTGATAGCCAATAGGATGGTTAGTGCAGTCATCTGTGTGGCTGTTTTCCACTTTCCCAAGTTATTTACAGCAACAGCCTAAAAAACTCCATTATTATAACATATTTCCGGCTAAAACACCAGCAATGTAGAAAACAAAAGTGGTGTCAGTCAAGGTGTACAGAAGAGAAAACAAACCTCTAAAAGCTTACTATTTTGAGAAGCAGCCCATTCTCTTACTGCAGACATGGTTATCTACATAAGAGTTTCAGCATATTTTGTAAGAGAATATCAACGAGAACATGAACTGATATCATCAAACAAGATATATGCATAACTCCTTTGTGTGCACACATATATTCTCTTACAAAATAATGAAGGAAAAGTATGCACACATGCACGAGCAAAAGATCATGTCAACTTAAGTAACAAGTATTCAGTTGAATTATCCTCAAGCATTGCTCCAAGGAAGCAGTTTTGGCAGTACAATATGACCAATGGGGAGAAGGAAAAATATCGAGGAAGAAAAAGACCAAGACAGAAGAAATACGAAACACAAGGATTACTTGGTTCACCATGATTGGGCCCCCCCCCCCCCCCCCCCCCCTCTCTTTCTCTCCCTCCTCCCTCTAAAAAAACACCAGTAAGGTAGCAAAGTGGGCCATGATGCTGGACCATAAAGCCCTGAAGGTGGTAGAGCCGTTAATGTAGAGTATATTTCACCTAAAGGAAGGCAAATCCTGTCCTGACCTTGTTGCCAACTTTAAAATTAAATCCTATTGGCTACTTCTATTAATAAAACTTCTTGATTACCGATATAAAAAAAAATTAAATCCTATTGGGAGCTATTTGCAACTTCTAGTGTATCGAATCCAGAGCATCCATGTGGCTGACAAGATTAAAACAACCATTAATAAAAAAAATATTACCTCCCTACCAATTATGGCAATTGAAGGTGCAGCCAATAGCCATGGCACTTGCCCAAACATTGGTACTTCAATGGGTCTGGTACACAACAAGACCAATGTGGCAGCAACCATAAGCTGCATTCAGCAGGGATGATAAAGACAAGAAAAAAGGAACTCAAAAATTATTCTCACAGTTAAATTGAAGCACCTATTTAGTATAACTAGCTTAAAGCAAAATAATATGAAGTTCTAATCATCTTACCATACCTTGTCAGCTACTGGATCTAGAAATGCACCAAATGCAGATCCAAGCATCATCTGAATTTTTTAAGAATTATTCCTTATAAGATGACACAAACATACTAAAATTTTCCGATCAATTAATTTGCCACAAGATCTGCTCCTATACAGCATGAAATACAAAGTGCTGGTATACCTTCCGAGCAAGATAGCCATCAAGCCAATCTGTAAAAGCAGCAGATATGAAAATACTTGTTGTAGCAGTTGGTCCCCACCAACTATCAACGTAGAAGGCTGATGTGAGATATGATAATATTAGTCTAATGAAATGCAAGTATTTCATGCAATGACCACTAAAATGTATACTCAATTCGATAACCATCTGCAATTCCACATTCAATAAATGACAAGGGCAATCTTTGTAGCCCCTCAAAGCAGCTCAGAGTACCATGGAGTCCACATTATAAAATCAGGAAATCATGCTACCATATAAACCATAAACATATTTCAATCGAGGAAACCTCCTTCATATTTTGCATGCATGAATGAGGCAAACAGAAATCTGAAATTCAAAGGTTTCCTGGATTAAAGAAAATTCAGTCCGCAACCTAACAAAGTTGAGATAAGCTCAACGCAGAAATATGACGAGCAAAAAACCTGAAATCCCAACATCATAAAGAGCCTAATAGAGATCCAAATTCACCAAAAAAAAAAAAAAAAAAAAAACTTATTAACTAAAGCTTAGCAGTAAACAATTAGATCTCACTGCCAAACTTAAATGTCCATCATAACTCTTATGTTTATTTTTTGATGAATAAATAAAAAATTATTGATAAAGAACGATAATACAAATAAAACTTTGAGATGAACACCAAGCATTACAAAAATCAAAAGTTTAACCCACAATTGATGCTACTCTGCAACCAAATTTCCCATACCTATCACATTCATTCCTATAGAAAACCTCAAACCTGGGCATCCATATTAAAAGTTCCAAGCTTTTCCATCCAATTCCGATCGGATCATCAAAACTAAAACCATCCCATTCCTTAAAACAGCTCATATTTGAAAACGAAAAAAAATATCTATATATATATTCACATACTGCTTATGAGAAGCGGCACAGCGGCGACGCGACCGAGCGTTAAGATTGTGGGTAATGTGAGCAGTTTCGAAGACTGTTGTTGTTGTGGCCGCTGGTTTTGCATTGACGAGGGCGATTGCAACAAATCGTTGGGGTCCTTGCTTTCCGCATCCATATCTGCCACGATACCGGAGCCAGATTTAGAGGCAGAAAATCCTCCTTTCTCTTCGGAGCTAAAACTGCGTGAAGATAAAGCAGGGGGACAATTCTTGTGGTGGACGCCACGAAACCGTAGCGTTTTAGGGGCACGCTTATCGCACTCGAAGGGTGTGAGGGGTGCGCACGGGGCTATACTCCACCCATGTTTATAGACAGTAACAACGGGTATTCGCTCCCAGTTGCAGTTGACATACCGGGCTTCGAAGTGTCTGGGTTTAGGCTTTAGTTTGGCTAGAGAGCTGGTGGCCGTGGCGGTGGTGCTGCGGGCCCATTTGTTCAAATTGTGGTGGCAGCCGCAGGGCTTGTGGGTGTAAATAGAAGAGGCCGCCATGGGCAGTTTCAGGCATGACATGGGTGTGGGGCTTCAAAAATTAATCCACAGCGAGGTTGTTGAATTGTATTTTGTGGGTACGATTTAGTTCGGGGATTCTCTCTGATCCGTTGTGTAATCTCTACCTCTACGACGATCTAAAGTTTACTCTTTCGAGCATTCATTCCGTAGGCCCTAGGGGCGAAATTTCGACGTGTTAATTAGAGAAGGGTCGCCGTGATAGCATCGTTGTTGTGATTTTCTGTTAACTTATCACCTCAGGGAATAGATATAAGATTGCTTTTCTATTTTTACTTCGTCGGGGCAATTTGGGCTAATCCTTCCAGTGCTTCCACCGACAAAATAAGCGAAGAGCACGTGAGAGTTGCTCGAGAGGCAAACTATCGTTAAAAAGTTTTTTTTTTTAAAGAAAAAAAAGAAAAAAAGAGAAGAGCACAACGGGTAGGAGGAGCGAAAAAAGAATGCCAAAAGTGATGGGTGTGCATGTTTGCTAGCTGCATCATGCAAAAGAATAAATGGGATTGCAAATAGATCCCATTAATATTTACTCGGCCGTGATCGAATTGTTGCTGATAAAAAGACGTACTACTAGCAATAAGGAAGGGCCACAACGCTATTCTTGGGGCCTACTCGTCTTCGTGACCAAGTGTGCATAAAAGTACGATGAAAAACTTTCCCATGAAGCTAAAATAAAATTGGTGATATGGGTATGAAACTTAAGTATGCCTAAATTATACATTCACTCATAGAAAGCATTTTTGTATAGAGTTAGCTACGTACAGTCCCCATTTGAGAATCGTTCACGCATCAATTTAATGTAATTGGTTAAAAAGTAAATTTTATTAAAAACAATACTAATTTAAATTTTGAATATGAAAGAATCAGTATTGATATACAGATTAGTACGCAATTTTACTTATATATAACAAAACTCCTCAAAAAATAAAAGAGCTGACAATGAATATAAAATGAAATATACTTATAAGTTTAAAGCTCGATCCATGGTCAAATAAAAACTAAATGAATAAAACTTGAGTTTTCATTATTCATTTAAAATTAATTCGTCTATACCTAATTGGTACGGTGCTAAGGTAGTTAGTAAGGCTAAATTAGACTTTGAAATAGTGGGTAAGGATGCATATATTTCAAAGTCGTTGTTCCCGAGGAGGTAGAATAAGGTTAGTGTGTATGTAAATGTTTAACGATACCAATGATTGAAAAGTTGTTTATTTTTTTAAAAAAATTATTTTTAAGTTTTGTAACGTATACGATGAAAAAGGAGTCGGTGTTAATGCTGTCGAATTCAGATTAAAAAAAAAAAGTCTTTTAATGCGTGTACTGTGAACCCTTAAAATTAAATAAAACTGTACGAAAATTGCAAAATAATCTCCAACGGCAACGGGAACCCAAAAAATAAAGAAAACCCAAATCCCAACGGTCACATTCTCCAATAAATAATTTCGTACAAAACGGGGGTTCCCTCCTTAGAATTAAAAATTAGCTTGGTTTGTTTACACAAAATTAAAATATTTATTTTATTTTATTTTATTTCAACTTATCATTATAATTTTTTTAAATTTTTATATAAAATATAATAAATAATTTTATTTTTTTAAATTTTAATATAAAATTAATATTATAAAATTATATTATAATAATATTTTATTTATTTAAGTGTTCGGATTATACGTTAAGAAATCAGCACATGTATTAATAACGTGAGCGGTAATATCGCCCATTTGGCCTTTTGCATGTGTTGCGCCCTGTCTCTCTCTCTCTCTCTCTCTTCGCTCCCAGCTTGCAAGTTTACAACTCTACCGTATAGATAGAGACACTCGGTACTCGCCTACTTGGTGCTCTCTCTCTCTCTCTCTCTCACACACACACTGAGATTTCAGTTGCAGAAAATCAAGGAGCAGAGCCGAGATCTCCCCCGAAATCAACGTAAGAACTGAATCTCCGCTTCAACAGTCAAAACCGATCCACTGCTAATCAATGAAGGCCACCCAAGCCCTCAATCCCTCTGTCATTACCTTTGACCACAAGAGGTACGCATTCTTTACTTCTCCACATCTCTCCTCTCTCTACGCGCCCCTGCTCGTATTAACTCTCACTTTAAGTTTCCCCGCTCTTATCTCTATCTCCCTCACTGATCCAGATAGTTCCGCTTTATATTTGGACACTTCATCTATTAGTTTGAATTTCGCTGAAAATACATCCGATCGTCTTGGATTCTGACAATTGAAAGTTACATTTTCTTTTTGTGTACTCCGATTTGTTTGTATGTATGTGTGTACTTAAATATGGTTAGTTCTTTATAGATCAGTGGGTCTAACAGTGATATTGCTTTCCATTGTACTTAAATTTGCACAAATTTAGTTTAGTGCTTACGTAGTGTGCGTTCCGCAATGAGTTAGATGGACTGCGAAATGCGTTGCTTTTAAGTTAGTTTCGTTTGCGCTGAGGAAATGTCAAGCGCTATGGGAAGTAGAACCGAGTTTTCAAGTTGAATATGTTGATCTCTAGTGTGAGCCGGAAATCTATTGAGGTTGATTGCAGGTAATTTGAATTTTGGTCATTCTTGGAATTTCGTTGTTCATTGTTGGGGACTTAATATACTGCAATGGACTTGGTTTCGGGCTGTTTTGATTCGTTTGCGATCTAGAACTTGCTTGGTGTTTGATTGTGGAGTGTAACCATTGAAAAATTATTGAATTTCTGAAATTAATAGGATTGGTGTGAACAGGGATGCGTATGGGTTCGCTGTGAGACCTCAGCATGTACAAAGATACCGTGAATATGCTAATATCTACAAGGTTTAATTCTACTTTTGGTTCTGCCTCTTGTCTTAAATATCAACACTCTTTGTTTGGTTGCTGAGAAAAGGTGATTGAAAAAAAGAAAGAAAAGGTGAGAAGGATTCCAAAATTTAGGATTTTTTGCCTTTTAAAAGGCTTGGGGCTTAGTCAAGTTTGAACTTTTTTCTGGTCTAAGGTAATGAAAAAGTTGAGATCTATTTTTTCATTCTTCCTCTCACATCCTTCAGCAACCAAACAAAGTTTGAAGAGGGACAGTGTATGAAAATGTGGTGTTTTTATTTGATACAATGAATATACTTATAAAAATTAATATAATTAATTGTTTCAGGAAGAAGAGGAGGAAAGATCAGATAGGTGGAAGTCTTTCCTGGAAAGGCAAGCAGAGTCAGCTAAACTACCTGTAAATGGATTAATAGAAGAAGAAGATAAGAAGACCATTCGTGCTGGAGCTTTAGAGCCAGAAACAGATGCCAGCTCAGAGAACATTGTTGAAGGAGATAAATTAGATGGCCAGAAGCTTGGCTCCGATTATTTGGCCGAAAATGGTGCCCGAAAGGAGGATGTACCTTCAGCTAAGGAGACAAAAACTCATAAGGTCCATATTTGGACTGAGATTAGACCATCTCTTCATGCCATTGAAGACATGATGAGCACACGTATAAAGGGGAAAACCAATGTATCAAAAGATGAGCGAGGCGGTGGAACTGGGAAGCTGCTTTCTTCTACCATTGAAGAGAATAGATCCTCTAAAGGAGCATGTGAGGAAGATTCCGAGGATGAGTTTTATGATGCAGAGAGGTCTGATCCCAGTCAAGATGTGCCTTCAAGTGATACTGTCAGTGCTCCTGCTACTGGCGCTGCTACTAATGTGGTCCCTCCAGAATCTTTGTTTCCTTGCAAAGAAGAATTAGAAGTCCTTGTTCGGGGTGGAGTGCCTATGGCTCTCAGGGGAGAGGTACAACAACTCTATTGAGTCGTATTTTGATAATTAAGTTTATTTCTTGGGGGATGAGCTCAGTAATTTTATATAATCAAAATTTCAGCTTTGGCAAGCTTTTGTGGGTGTGAAGTCACGTCGTGTCAAGCAGTACTACCAGGATCTTCTAGCTCCAGAAAGTAATTCTGGCAATTACACAGAACACAATAGCAAGCAGATAGACAGCAACAGTGAGGGAGTAACTACAGATTCTGTATGTGTTTCAGAGAAATGGAAAGGGCAGATTGAGAAGGTCCGTACGTCCCTTGGCAACTCAACTTTGGTGTTCAATAGATTCATTTTATGGTGCTAATTCTATTTGTGCATAATTAATACAAGTTTCTTGACTTGCTGATATTGGTTTTTTGTCTAGGATTTGCCTCGAACATTTCCAGGCCATCCTGCTCTGGATGTGGATGGTAGAAATGCTTTGAGGCGTTTGCTTACAGCATATGCTAGACATAATCCCTCTGTTGGGTACTGTCAGGTATTTGCTTCCAGGAAAAAAGAAATTTATATTCTTATTTTTATTGAGGTTGCACTGCTTTAAGAATATTACGACAATCACAGAAATCTCAGAATGACACTCACAATTGATGTTACAAAACTTTATTTTTTCCCATCTATGACATGGTTTGTACTTGAAGCACTCAATCCAGCACAATGATTTTTTGCAGTTCTGTATGAAAGGCTGAAACCGACCACTAAACTGGCTGTGGCCTTTAGACCCTTGATTCTTCACATGACTCCTTCTCAAGTTAAATGTGGTTACTTAAGTTGTGATTTAATCGATAAAAAGCTTGCATGAGCACTGCCCTGGGAAACTTATTTTTTGGGTAAATGAGAATCTATTAAAAGAGAAAACGGAGAAAAAGTACAAGAGCTAGGGTGGGGGACCCCAAAAATTAAGATTCCAAGAACAGAGAGAGAAACTCACTTGAGCTAGTGCTACTCCCAGAGTAAAATACAATAAGAAACACAAAAAGAAGAGCAAGCCCTTTACAAAAGAAATAGAAATCTACTTTTGAAACACGGAAGATGGAAGCTCCCAAGACCTCTGAAGCCTTAATTTCTGATCAATTCTTGGAAAATTTAAAATAAGGAAGAACATTAGCGAGAGAGTAGATTCGTATATTAAATCTTGAGAAATTCTAGTTCCCTGCATGCTAGATTGCATAGCAAATGGAGATGTTCTTATTGAGCTGAATTTCTCCCCAAAATTGCAAAGATTTTTGGTGGACTGCAATGTGAAAAGAGGCTTTTGCATGCCGCTCCTTACAGGAATTCTGTTTTGGTTCTACTTTTAAGTTCATTCTTTTTAGCATGAAACTGAAGATAACTTTCTTTCGGACTTTTAGCTTATTTGATTCAACCTGCATGCAGGCCATGAATTTCTTTGCTGGCTTATTACTACTCTTGATGCCTGAAGAAAATGCTTTTTGGTAGGTCTGAAATTTTTTATACAATCGTGCATAGAAAAAAAGCATCTGTATTCAAGTGGCATTCTTTTTTCGATAAGTTCAAGTGGCATTCTTTCCTGAAAGCATACATAAATTAGATGTTTAATATTTGTGCAGCATCTTGGCATTATTTTGTTTATTCTGTTGGCTTTTATGCCCTTATTAATAGAGGTTTAAAATGATTAGGGCCTTGATGGGCATCATTGATGACTATTTTGATGGCTATTACTCAGAGGAAATGATAGAATCTCAGGTATTTCCTACATACTCCTTTGATTGGTTTGTGTTTTTTCTGTTCTTGAATGAGCTGTGTAATGAAGTTGGGGAGGCTTCATAACTGCTGTGTATGGGTAGTGCTTTTGTTCTGATAGGCTGTTGTGCCTTTTCAGGTTGACCAACTTGTATTTGAGGAGTTGGTGCGGGAGAGATTTCCAAAATTGGGTTAGTATATCATTGCCATATGTTGTTAGTTTTGCAGTTTTCCATTTTGTACACAGCTTGTTGGCCAGTTTCTTTTTATTTTTTTATTTTTTATTTTTAAATTTTTAAAGTCACCTTCACGTCTGTTGCAGTCAATCATCTGGATTACCTGGGAGTGCAGGTGGCTTGGGTTACTGGACCGTGGTTCCTTTCCATTTTTATGAACATGCTTCCATGGGAAAGTGGTAATGTTTTATTTTGTATTTTTAAAAATTTTAAAGCTTATTTGTGTTTGAGTGCAGCTTAAATCTATCTACATAATACTCTGGTATCTTACCAAAGCATTCTCATCCTCGTAATTGGCATTGGACAGCTTCTTGTTAAAGCTTGCTTATAATCTAATGGATTTCTCCTTACTCCAGTTCTTAGAGTCTGGGATGTGCTTCTTTTCGAAGGAAATCGCGTCATGCTATTTAGGACAGCACTTGCTTTGATGGAGTTATATGGTACTGGGTAACAAAGACGTTTGGTTTTTTGAATTCTGTATTGTGTTATTGTGGTGGATGAAACAAATAGTACCATGTACACAGTTTTATTTGATGAACTTAATTAGCTCAGTTTCATGTAGGCCCTGCTTTAGTTACAACCAAGGATGCTGGAGATGCAGTTACTTTACTCCAATCACTGGCTGGCTCAACATTTGATAGCAGTCAACTTGTATTGACTGCTTGCATGGGTTACCAAAATGTAAATGAAACCCGATTACAAGACTTGAGAAGTAAACACCGACCAGCAGTAATATCTACACTCGAGGAAAGATCCAAAGGGCTTCAAGTTTGGAGGGATTCCAAGGGTTTGGCATCTAAACTGTATGGTTTTAAACATGATCCTAAATCAATGATAATAGAAGCCAATAAAACGGAACAATTGGATGATACACCAACAAATGGTAATTTATCTCGGTCAGATTCTGGGTCCACTAATGCAGATGAAATTGTCATTTGCCTGACTGGAGCTGTGGAGATTGATTCTGTCAAAGATCTTCAAGAGCAGGTCATTTATGTCTTCTTTTTGCATAATCATTCTGTTAACCCTAGAAACATTTGAGTTAAATAATAATTTTGTAAATGTAA
Source organism: Carya cathayensis (assembly GCA_011037825.1). Lineage (NCBI taxonomy): Eukaryota > Viridiplantae > Streptophyta > Magnoliopsida > Fagales > Juglandaceae > Carya > Carya cathayensis. Next base: position 1,015,209 of record QGSO01000315.1, on the reverse strand, counting down.
ATGCTTGTATGGTTGTTCTGTTAAGAATATAATACAAATAATTAAATCTACCTCTTCCCATCAGCTTAATGGGACAAGTGGTCATTTCACATGGTATTAGATCAGGGGTCTTGAGTTCAAACCTTAACTCTACACTCTATCCCATTTAATTAAATATTCCACATATCGGGCCCACACATTGAGGGGGAACCTGGCCCACACATGAGGGGGAGTATTAAGAATATAATATAAATAATTAAATTTATTTCTTCCCATCAGATTAAGCTTCTGGAACAAGTGGTGGTTTCACATGTTCAGCCAATAGAATAGACGCATGTATGGATGACATAATTGTTATGTTTCTTAGTGAAATACAAATTAACCCCTTTTATTTCATTGTACAAATAGTCATTGATCAACCTTTTTGAATTATTAGTAGATGATACATTCGAGCATTTTTCTCACAGTATAATTGAGTTCAGTATATGAACTTCATGCAGGTAGTGTGGTTGAAGGTTCAATTGTGCAAGTTGCTGGAGGAGAAAAGATCAGCAGTACTCAGGTCTATTTTTCTCTGCACTACAGTTTGTAACTTATAGTTTTTTTTTTTTTAACTTCTTGGTTGCCAATGTCATATCTGCATTCTCAAGTGTAACTGCTTTATGGTGATAGTGACTTGATTACCTGCAAGAGAACATGTACCCATGTGTGCTTTAAGCATGAAAAGTCAAGGTTACTAGGAAAATCTTTGTATATTTATTATTCAGTCATTGATTTGAGGCTCTGGTATTGCATATTCTTCTTTGAATTCCACACCTAATGATCATCCCAAATTAAATGTTAATGGTGTCCCTTTTTTTGCTCTCTTTTTTTTTTTTTTTTTGGGGGGGGGGGGATTTCTTTAGTGAATTGTGTCCAATCAGGGATAGTGTGTGTACACAGAACTATAGTTACTTTCTTCTTTGCCCTACTAAGAGCTGCTGGAAATTGGTCGATGTACACTGCATTGTTGTCAAGGGCAACTTCAAGATGTTACTGATCAGAGTTTCTGCTGTAAAGAGCTTAGCACTCTTTATTATGTAATCTTTGCTCCCTCTCTTAGATGATAGAATTAGGAAATTTTTCTTTAGCCAAAAAAGGGAGCTTCTAGGTTTGGGCATTTTACTAAGAATGCTTTTCCTCTATTTTTTATGTAAGTTACTTCTTGGCTTTGCTTGTTTATTTGATTGTCTCCCATTATGCTATATTTTTTTCGCACCCTCTCGATAGGAGATATCCTCCCTTTGCTATACCTGTTTTTTTTATGTAACCCCCCCCCCCAATTAACAGTCTTCCGTAACGGTCTCTTCCTCCCAGTTCTTATTATGTCCCCATTGACAGCCTCTTAAGCACCATGTTACTCCTTTTTTTTTTTTTTTTTTTATAAGTAGCACCATGTTACTCCTAGTGGTCAGTAGAGCTTGAGTGGAGGATTCCTGTGTATCTGAAACTTAATTTAGCTGTTTCAAGGCCACTAGCTTTGCTGGCGTCACTTTCTTGATGTTTTTCTTTTAATTTTATTTTCCCCTTGGGTTCCACCCAGTAGCAGTTATAGAAACTTTCGAAGTTCCTTGATATAATCTACTCTGCAAAGTATGATTTAGTAGCTACCACAAATTCAGTCATGCAATACTGTTGTTTTTAAGCGAGTCATATGTACTTCTTTTCATTAGTGCATAATTGATAATCTGGCTTTATCTGACTTTTTTCAGAGCTGAGGAATTGGAGACAGCGTTGATGGAAATGGTCAAGCTGGATAATCGGCGGCAATTGAGTGCCAGGGTATGTTTGGGATGCCTTTACACAGTAGTTCTATTTACCACCAATCTGTTTGTGTTTGTGTGTGTCCTTTTAGGGGTGTACAAAACCAATCGAACCGGTCGGAACCAATGGGAACCGGCCGCCGGAGTCAGGAACTGGCTGGAACCGGTGGAAAACCGGTTGGCATGCGGTGGGAATTTGATGAAACTAACGTTAGCCGATTCAGTCCCAGTTCAAACTGTCCAACTGGCCGATATAATATATATATATTTTAAGTAAAATGACGCCGTTTTACACATACCATTTAGAAAAAAGATTTAAAATGAAACGACACTGTTTGGTTTAATGGTAAAATGAAACGGCGTCATTTGGAATTAACTCCCCTCTTTTCTTCTCCCGATCTCATTTCTCTCTTCACTTTCTCACTCCTCACTCTCTCTCTCTCTCACGCAGCATGTCTGCGACCTCTGTTTCCTTCTTAAGTTCCTCTTCATACACTCCTATGTCTCCCACTTCTCTAATATGATTTCTTATTTCTCACTAATATGATAATATCTCTACATCAAACACGTATATATTATCATAGACACGTTTCAACTCCACCTTTCGGATCAAAGAACTGTCTGTCAATCAAGGGTGTTTGTGATGATTATGTTCGAGTGCTAAGTTGAAGTAGGTAAACTAGAACAATTTCATGGCAGGTAGCAGGCGCTATGAGAGAGAGTATGGAGACAACAGGCTCCGGCTCCCATCTCTCTCTCTCTCTCTCTCTCTCTCTCTCTCTCTCTCTCTCTCACACACACACACACACACATCGCGGCGTCATTGCACCTCCCATATCTCTCTCATCATGACGTGGACGCGGCAGTGGCGTAGTGCGGCACTATTTTCTCTCTCATCGCGACATTCTCACTTCTTAGTATGTTGACGTTCTCTCCATTCTCTCTCTCATCGCGCCACCGAAGACACTGGCGAATGGACCGGATTTATGCCGAGACCGACGTCGCCGGTTTTTGCCCCCTTCACTGGCCGGTTTTAGACATGTTCTACACGTTATCGGTTCCAAAATCGAAACCGAACCTAGTTATCGGTTTTCACCCCTATGTCCTTTAATCAGTTACCATGCTAAGCTTGCTGCATGCATGTTTGTGTAAAACTCAATTCAGTCCACATTCAATCCTATTGTGCACATAATTGCCATATTGTAGGGATATAATATATTTAACTTTCTAGGATAAGTAAGTTACGAAGTATTGTCTTCTATGGTTATTGGCAACTGGCAGTATAGTCCTTTTTGTTTTCAAGTTACTCTATCTTCATGGAAATCTGAGTATAGTTGCAAAACTTTCATAACCGTGGGAAATATGATAAGCATAATGTTGTTGGAGGATTCACAGTGAGTTGGTTCCATGTCTATTAGATTTGGTAGTGAAAGTTGGTTCAATGTGTGACCTCTGTTGGATTTATTGGAAGTGTTTGTGTAACACCCTGCTCCCAACAGTTAAGAATAAAGTCAATTTTAAAGATCTGTGGGAGCCAAAGTGCTATTACTGACCTTGACCTAAAAATATTTTCTTATAATTATGTCAGATATAAAGATTCCACAAAAAAAATAAAATCGTTCTTTATTACAAATACTTAAATCATAAAAGTGAGTGCGTAAGTATTTATTAAAATTTTTCAAAATCCATGTCACAAAAAAAATGATAACATAAAATCTCTGCATATGATCTAGGCCTCTGTCACACCTCCATGGACTAAATCTCGTCCTGCAACTCTACTTTCATAAATATCCTGACCTGGGGTGGTTTTAAAAACTTAAAAACAAACTAAAATGAGTTGATGACTTAGTGAGAAACCCATTATAGCGTAAACATACTTAAACATAAGTTTTTTCATAAAATCTTTCATGTTGAAAATTTAAAATCATGATTGTTCATACGTATGCTATGACATGCATGACTTATCTTGGCTTATCTGACTTATCTTACTTATTGTACTGGCCCACACACTTAATCCTATGTGCAAGGTTATGCATCGGCCTCACATCTTGCAGCTGCAAGGAGAGCCGCTATTAGTATTCTAACATACTATGATGGACCACACTTAGGTCCGTGGCTTGCACGTCCACCCATAAATTAACATTAGTACCATGCATCTGAATGACCATCTGATTAATTATTCTGAACTTATTTTACACTTGACCTTATAAAAACTTACGTGTCTTATGTAACGTGAGATGCATAATACATACATAAATATAATGACATGCGTGGTACGAAAACACTGGCTTCCAAAGAATTAGCTTTAATAATAATATATATAACTAGCTAACGTATGCTAATCTTAATTTTATGATCAAGCTACTTACTTTGTAGTGTTATTTCCTAAAATTTTTTGACACAAAATTGGTCACAGTGCTGGATTAGGAGGTTTATGGTTTTTTTCCAAATAACACACGGAAGGAGGATATTTATAGAGAGATTTGGGAGAGGTTGACGACCAGTTTGAGTTGGACTCAGTTAATACATGTAGTGACACTAATTTGCTGAACACTCAATCATGATCATCTAAGAAGAGAGTTTGGATTTAAAAACATAATTTAGTAGTTCATTCAATAAAGGATTCGCAGTGACTAAGACTGCATAGGGGACTTTAATCAATAATGATTTTAAATTTAAATAAATTTCTAATGGCCAATCTTTAAATTCTAAAAGGAGTCTAACTCGTTCAATAAATAATAAATAGGATTTAACCTAGTTATTGAGTCTAATTAAAACTCCTAATCAATCTCAATAATTTATTACTCGTGAGCTTATTCAATATGGCCCATTAAATATAATTTAGGCTCAATAAAATTTTTTAATATTTCGAGCTTAGAATTATTGGGCCCTGTCATTACAGTTTGGTTTCTCTAGAAAGATGGCACAGGACTAGATCTTGGGGGAGTCAAAATTTGCAGTACTTTTACTATAGAGGTGTTCATGTATATCACAGTGACAGTACTTTTATGGGCATTATAGGCATATTTTAGTATCATTTGTGCTTGTATACCTGATGTGTAAGGCTAGTTTTGGTTTAAGTCAAGGACCATGACTAAGACTAATCTTCTACAGCCAATGGTCTTTGGACCAAGTGGCATCTCCTTTCCCCACAAGTAAGGTGTGGCATGATGAGGTCCCAGATTCAATCCCATATAGATGTGTGAGTTGTATTTACTAGAAAAAAAAAAAATAAAGAAGAGCCTATAATCTTATTTAATTTATTCTTCTGCAAGGCTTGAGTTTTTCTACTATTGGCAACTTCGATATTCATGCATTTCCTGGTAAAATATTTTTACACCACACCAAGCCCTGTCGCACTGAAATCAACATGCTTTGTGTGTAGAGTTTGGGTGAAGCTTTCCGAACATTGGTTGCTCAGCCTAAATTAGAGGCAGTAATAGCCCACATTTTCTGAAGTTGTGGTGTTGTGCAGCTGAATTTCTATTCATTCTTTGAAAACTTTAGTTAATTCCACGTTCAATTTGCAGGTTGAACAGTTTGAGCAAGAGGTTTCTGAACTTCGCAGGACCCTTGCTGATAAGCAGGAACAAGAAAGTGCTATGCTTCAGGTTTCATCTCTCCTCAATGTTCTTTAACTGCCTACTTTAACCATACCATATAATTCATAACTTGCTATTTAATAATCTTATAGGTCTTAATGCGGGTAGAGCAAGATCAAAGGGTAACAGAAGATGCTCGCAGATTTGCTGAGCAAGATGCAGCTGCACAAAGATATGCTGCTCAAGTGCTTCAGGTTTAACTTATGATTTTTGTTGTTTTGGGAATTTGGTTTATTTTATTCAATCATGCACCATTCTTATGGAATTATATGGGGAACATTTGCTAAGTATTGATCTTTGCAAACTATCTGGAGTCAGAAAAATGGTCCTCTTTAACCATTATATTACTATTTAGAGCTGTATCCTATGCATTTGAAGCTTAGCTGTCCATATCACTTGATTCTTTACAGCTTTTGTAGTACATCAAAGCCGTGTACATCAATCTGCAGTTGATCGCTGTACTCTAGCCACAAAACCATCAATTTGCAATTCCTTAACCTATGTCTTTTTGCATCCATTGGCTCCATGCATTTGTATATTTGGGGGTTGAAGTCTCTATCAGTCTGAGATACCTAGACAAGATGATTTGCTACACTGGGTTTATCTTCTAGTCTTTCTGGGCCTTGTCTTTTCAAGGTTGAATATTCAGATCTGGATAACGATCTTATTTTCCTTTTCATATAAAGCCTTCTACCACAACAACTATATGTATGCAGGAAAAGTATGAAGAGGCCGCTGCTTCAATTGCTGAAATGGAGAAGAGAGTGGTTATGGCAGAATCAATGTTGGAGGCTACCTTACAGTACCAATCTGGCCAACTTAAAGCACAACCCTCTCCGCGGTATGTATTCAAATTGTAGTAATTTTTTTGGTGCAGTCTTAATTCACTTTTTGATAAAAGTTTAGCATTACTTCTTTGTACGGGTTTTTGACTCTTTGCTTCTAATATTTTTTCGTTTTTGGTTGTTTCTTTATTTTCTAATGATTTCTCTTTTGTCTCTACATCTCTATTTTCTGCATCAACTGCTTATTTTCAACCCCCCTCACTCAGCATAGGAACATTATCTGCATTTCTTGCCCATCATGCCCCCCCATGAATGAGATTCATGTCTAATTTAAGTGCAATTTTGCTTTGTAGATCTCCACATCCAGATTCTTCAACAGCACAAAGCAATCAAGAGTCTGCGCAAGATATACCTGCAAGAAAGATTAGTTTGCTAGCTCGTCCATTTGGACTTGCCTGGCGAGACCGGAGCAAGGTTAGCTTTTACAGTTTTACTTGCATTCTCCTCAGAAAGTGAAGGCTGATTGTATATGAGCGCACACACTTCAAAATCCCTGTATATGTATTTAGTATAATAGCATGCAGGGTAGGCATCATTTTGTTCAATAAAGTATTATTTTACTGTACTTAATATATTTAAGATTTGCAAATCAATTTTTTACTGCATGCAACAGGGGAAACAAACTGACACCGAGGAGCCAGTTGATGGCATCAAATCTACAGATGAGGGAGAGAGTCCTAGCCCGCAAGAGAAAGTTACCAATGGTGTTCAAGAAAAAGAGTAGAGAATAAAAAGGTTAATTACAATGATAATCAAACAGATACACTCCCAGTCACAGCTTCAATTCCAATATGCTTTTTGGCTTGGTGGATACTGGATATCTTATGTATCGAAGTCAGCTCGGGAAGCAAATCGAGTTTTAATTAGACACAACCGCAATAGAGTGCATATTCATTCATTATTTCTTTGTTCATTGAATCGGTGGTAATAATAGTATAGTGGAGAGTAGAATGTTAGAAGAAACATGAGATCGATGGTTACGCAACTGTATAATCTTTGCATTATAGTGCCTTGTATTGCTCTGTCTAAACTCGGTAGTTTTCAGGAAGATTTTTTTTTTTGCACTTGCAACTGTAATATTTATATTCAGTGTCTTTTGTTGTTTCGTCGTTTTCCTCAATATTATTTGTCAGAAGAATTTGTGACAGCTGCTGCTCATCTCTCTCCAATGCACCCTTGCCCAGTTGGTCCAATGATATGTTATATATATATATATATGTTGTCAGTGCGTTATTTTCCCTAGTCCTATTTATCTGCAAGGTTAAAAAACAAAAAACAAAAGAAAGTATGTGAAGTGAAAAACTGGAATGGTTCAAATCCCCGGGAAGCGGGGTACAAGGAAATATTAATTGGATGTTTTCTTTTTTCTTTTTCTTTATTTTTATTTTTAACTTCAAACTTCAATCATACACAAGCACCAGTGCCAGTACTGCTTAAATATTACAAACAAGAGGGTGGATCTTTACCACTATGGAAATCTGAAAGAAAGCCAAGGGGAATTGAGATGAGGGGTATGATTCCATAGAAATTATTGAAAGCTGTCCATTGCATAACGGAATGCACCGCATTGATTGAAATCTCGATAATTTATTTCTGGTTTGACAGTTTTGAAGGACTGTAATGAGTTCCTGATATCTTAAATTATAGATTGTAGTGTCCAGTCTGAAGTACTATTTGGTTCAGTCACTGCTTGTAGTGTCACCAATGAATCACCAGCAATTAAAAGCTTTTTAATTTGCCTTTCCTTTGCTTCCTTTACTCCTATGTACATTGTCATAGCTTCTATTAATTTGATGTTTTCATCTCTTAGTCAATGCCTCCTGATGTGCATAAAAATGAAACGAAGTGAAATAAAATAAATGGTCTGCCCACAAAATAACTGCGTTTTATTGCTTGCAATCTTGCTGTTTTCACGAAAATCTCTCGATTGCCACCCTCCCTATAAGAGTACTAGTAGTCGTCTCAATAAATTTTAGTTAAAATTTGACTAAAAAATTTACTTTTACAAATTTTAGCTAGTCACTTTTTACAATACTAAATAATAGGCTCAACAAATCTTTCATTATTCTATTTAAATATTAATTTTGAACTTTTTATTATTTTAATTTTAATTGTAATTTGAATATGATTGTATTAAAGATTATGATTGCATTACAATTTATTGTTATATTCACACCATAATCAAACTCTCAAAAGTCAAAACCACAACCCAAAAGTGGAAAAAAAAAGTATACATGGAGTCAAGAGAATAGCAAGGAAGAAGAACAAAAAAATCATATCGAGAAAAAAACTAGAATCCAGAAATCTTATTGTAGAATCTATCATAAAGCTTACAATCCTAAAAACAAAAACAAATAGAAAAAGAAAAATGGAGTTCAGAGTAGCTTATGGTGACGACGATGGGAGTCAATGGTGTGAGAGAAGCAGGTAGCAAATATTTTAGTTGAAAAATAATATTTAGCCAGCCCCTTTGGCTTAACATATTTGGCCAGCCATATATTCTTTGGTTAAAATCATTGTTCATTTGTTGAGTCTATTGTTACACTTTATTTTACATTCTAGCTATTTTTTGTCTAAAATTTAACTTTGTTGAGCCTACTACTAATGCACTAACATTAAAGTTTTAAACTGTGAAATTTGTGCATTCTTTTCAAACCAACGATGGGCGTGGGTCTGGGTATAGCTAGTGAAATTGTCTGTACAAATGGCATTAGAACGTGTCGATCTTTTCATCTTAATTATGGGCAGCAATATGTGACACGACCCGTTAACCCAACATAAATACAACACGATAATAGGGAATTTGGATTTAATCTTAACGGGTTCGGGTCAAAACTAATTGACCCGTTAAGACATGGTTGTTTAACGGATCAACCCGTTTTGACTCATTAAAAAAATAAAAATAAAAATTATACCCTTATATATAAAAGTAACATTTTTAAAATTTTAATTTCGATATTTTTATTATTTAAATTATAATTTCATACTTGTAGTTAGTTTTATAATTTTTATAGATATTGTATTTTTAACATTTATATAAAATTAACTAAATTTAATCAGGTCAAATTAGTTAATTTTAAGTTTATTCAATCCATTTACATAAACGGATTGACATGACACGACTCGTTATGTTAATGGATCGTGTTAAGATTTAATATTTTGACAGGATAAGCTTAATGGGTCAGATTCAGATTTACCCATATATTATAATATATATACCTTGACACGACATAAATATGATCCGTTAACACGATTTGACACCCTTAATCTTAATTATAAACATCTCGATGGCTTACCACTTCGGTAACTCATCTTTTCCCCTTCTTGAGCAAATGCATGCATAAACACAAAAGGAACCGATATGGTAACGATGGGAGCATTTATTCTGCCAGGTTAACGAACGAGTTTGTCGGATGTTTGCAAGGGACGTGACAATTGAACGTGATGAGGTGAACTATATATACGCAACTCTTGAAAACTCAAACGGAGAGGTAAAGATACTCTACAAGGGGAGCAGTTTCTATACAGATACAAAAACCCCAAGCTCAATCGTACATAAACGAATCTCGTGGAGTGGAAGAGAGCGAGGAAAGGGAAAAAAGGAATATATATGCATCCGCTGTTACAAGACAGTGGGACTAGCAATCGCACCTGCCATCTGGATTGATGCAAAATTTGAGAAACGGGCACTCAGCATCTGTGCCGCCAATACCAAACTACTAAACTTCAATCCACCGACCTCTGTATCACAACTGCAAACCTATTTCAAAAACATCCCCATGCAGCACCACAGCTACTAGGAGGCAGCAAGCCCCTCCCCTCCTCTCCTCTTGGGCTTCTGACGATGGAAAAGTCTTCTGCCCTGATCAATCTCTCATCTGCTTCACTGCTCCCTTCTGGTTCTAGGAGTAGACGAGCCGAGGCGGGAGCCCTGGACTGGCTGGGATTCGGGATCATACTTTTGAGAAGCAAGATAAGTAAGTGCCGTGACTACATCAGCAATGAGGGGTCGCATATTTGGTTGTTCCTGAACGCACATTGCTGCAACGGCAAGAGCTTGATACAAACCCCTCACTGGATATTGGCCTAGGAGCATTGGATCAGCCATCTGTGCAAACTTTTTTCGTTCTTTAAACAAGGGTCGGGCCTGCAGCATAGAGTTTACATTTACATTGGGTTCAAAAAAGTAACCAAATATGCGCCAAGTAATGCTACATACAATCACTTTTGCATATTGCTTACACACTCCATTGATATCATTGGCTACATCAATTTTTTTTAATACGCAGCCAATCACATCAGTAGAGTACACAAAAGAGTACATAGAATTTTTGATTGTGTAATAACAAGGAAACAAAAAACCACATTGGTGAATTAAGTAAATATTTCTTATCTAAGTTTTCAAATTTTTTTTTTTAATAAGTAACAAAAGATTTTATTCCCAAGAAATAGGCATAAGCCCAAGTACACAAGACGTATACATAGAAATGCCTACTACTTTCCTAAAACGAAAGGAAAACTAAAACAGATTCTGGAAATTATCTTTCATTACAAAAGCTTTTAGCCCACAAACTCAAAGTACTAAGGAAAAAATTCCTTCGTTCTCCCTATGAACTTTTTTGTCTTCGAAGCATCTCTCATTCCTTTCAAGCCATAGGCACACATGAGACAAGAATGAATAATCTTCCAAACATGAACAGCAGTTTTGCTACCCTTCAAACCCTACTAATAAATCCACCACTTCCTTGGGTATTACCCAAAGTAAACCAGTTCAATTCGAAACCCCATTCCACAAGAACTAGGCCACTTCACAATGAAGAAAGAGGTGATTAACAGATTCCTCATCCTTCTTGCACATGACACATCAATTAGCAATGTGCGTACCTGTCATTCTAAGATTTTCAGTTGTCAACACTTTGCCCAACGATACCACCCAACGGAAATAAGCAACCTTGGAAGGAACTTTCACTTTCCACATGTTTTTCCAGGGAAATTCACAACTCCTATGACTGGTTAATATTTTGTAAAAAGAGGAGACTAAGAACTTAGAATTTCCTGCAGTAATCCATAGCATGCTGTCCTCCCTACCTAGCATCAACTTTGAACTGTAAAATCTTTCCAGAAAAGCCTGAACATCATCCACTTCCCAGTCATTAACATCCCTGATAAAGATAGCATTCCACTGAATATTATTGTCAATGCAACAAAAAGACTTTCCTACTGCTGCATTCTGGTCCCCTGCAATTCTGAAAAGAGAGGGAAAGTCCAGCTTAAGTGAAGAATCCCCACACCACAAGTTGCCAAAAAAGTATCATCTTCCCACCTCCCACCTTCAACCTAATATGATCTGAAAAAACCCCCCATCCTTTTCTAATTAACTTCCACAAACTCACCCCATACACACCACTAGTATCTTTAGAACATCAACTTCCCCACAAACTACCACGTTTTAGATCAATAACATTTTTTTTTTCATGTCGGAAAACCTTTCCAAAGCAAGGCCCTTCGGACCCATCCTTGTAGAGTAAACTCCGGTCCTGTGCACCGCACCCTCGGAAATATCCTTACACGAAACTGGTTAAATCACTGGTTTTTCACCAGGGGTATGGCCTGAAATGATTGTTTGCACCTATGATGTGTCGAACCTTGGATCTTGAGGGGAATGATACCCCAAGACCAAGGCCTTCACCACTTGGACCTTGAGGGGAGTGATACATCAATAACATTTTTCCAAAAGGTATTACTTTCCAAGTGATATCTCCAAAGCCATTTTCCAAGTAATGCTCTATTAAACAACCTTAAATTTTTTTTATCTCCAACCCACCACAAATTGACAAACCTTCTTCCAACTAACCAAATGGAACTTTTTTTCAACTCCTTTACCACCCCATAAAAAATTCCGAAATAAACTCTCAATTCTTCTTTCAACCCTTGCTGGCTATGGAAAGAGATAAGAAATAAGTGGGAAGGTTAGACAAAGTACTTTTATTAATCTTCCCCCCTTAGACAAGTAGATTATTTTCCAACTAGCTAACCTCATTTCCATTTTCTCATTCAACACATCCCAAATATTAAAAAATTTAAAAGAAGCCCCCAAAGGAAGCCCAAGGTACTATTGGAAAGTTCCCAAAATCTGCCTAGTCAACTCTACTGTATTCTAGGAGACATTGGCTGTAAATGTGTGAATATTCTAGGAGATTTAGTTTCCTTAGAAGTTAGCATTTAATTTATTCTTTCCTGATTTATTCTTTCCTTTTCCTTTTGTTGTAATCTATTTATACTGCCTTGTACCAAGGTTACGAATTTAATGAGAATTATTCCTACAAATTATTCTCTCATTCCAGATGGTATCAGAGCCAGGTTCCGTTTTTTATTCATGTAAAAACCCTATTCCCTCTTTTGTTGCTATCAAGCCTTTTACAATGGCTCATACTTCAAACGAGGCCAAATTCAAAAACAAACCAGAACCAAAACCTACCCATTCTGAACCATACTCTGTCCAAATTACAAACATACGACAATGAGGTTAACTTCCTACGATGGTCACAATCAATCAGGATGTATATTCGAGGGAGAGGGAAGATAGGGTACTTGACTGGTGAAACCAAGGAGCCCAAGAAAACAGACCCATCCTATGCTGTATGGGATGCAGAAAATTCCATGGTGATGGCGTGGCTTGTGAATGTTATGGATGAAGAAATTAGTGTCAACTACATGTGCTATTCGACTACAAAGGAGCTCTAGGAAAATGTTAGTCAGATGTATTCTGACCTTGGAAATTATTCTCATATATACGAATTGCAGCAAAAAATCAGCAATACTCACCAAGGAGAAGGCAATGTGACCAGGTATTTCAATGTTCTTAAGGGACTTTGGCAAGATTTAAACTTATTTAATGATTATGAATGGAAAAATTCTGATGATTGCAATCATAATAAGATGGTAGAGAATGCCAGAAATTTTAAATTCTTGGCTGGACTTAATAATGAATTTGATGAAGTTAGGGGAATAATTCTAGGGAGACAGCCATTACCTCCACTTGGAGAGGTATTTTTGGAGGTGCAAAGAGAAAATTGTCGTCTGAATGTCATGATGAAAAAAAGAGAGGATGAAACTGTGGAGAACTCTGCATTAGTTGTTGCCAACCCTGCTCCTTATTGTAGCACAAAATTGTCCACTGCCAATATTTCTGCACAACGGTCCTATTCTAACCAAAAGGGGGTATGAAGATAACTCTCGGGCATGATGTGATTATTGCAATAAACCACACCACACTAGAAAGACTAGCTGGAAACTCCATGGAAAGCCTGCAACCTAGAAGAGGAGCAAATCTGGAACCTTTGGCAGCAACTATATAGCCCCTGGAGCCAATGAAGCAAAGGCTAATTTCCTAAGTGTTGAGCAAGTGGATCATCTTCTTCAATTGCTAAAATCCACTCCTACATCCGGTCCTCCTACTGGTTCCTTGGCCCAAACAGGTAATACCCCTAGTACCTACTCTTGTGGCTTAACTCTTGCACCATAGATTATTGATTCTGGTGCATTTGACCATATGACCAGTACTTAACAATTTTTTCAATCTTGTTACCCTTGTCCTGGTAATAAAAAAGTCCGAATTGCAGATGGAAATTTCTCATCCATTACAGGAACAGGTTCTGTCCATATCTCTGAGAAAATTGAACTAAAATCTGTCCTTCATATTCCTAAACTTGCTTGTAATTTGTTGTCTGTTAGTAAACTCTCACGGGATTCTAACTGTTGTGTCATATTCTTTTATTCCCATTGTGAATTTCAGGACCAACTCTAGGGGAGGATGATTGGCAATGCTAGGATGATTGATGGACTCTATTATTTTGATGAGACCCTATTCAACATTAAACAAGCTTAGGGTTTGAGTAGTAGTAGTATTAGTTCTATGCCTGTACAAGAACAAATTATGCTTTGGCATCTTAGACTTGGACATCCTAGTTTTCTCTATCTAAAACATTTGTTTCCCAACTTATTTAAAATTGTTGACTGCAACTCTCTTCATTGTGATACTTGTTTGGCATCTTAGACTTGGACATCCTAGTTTTCTCTATCTAAAACATTTGTTTCCCAGCTTATTTAAAATTGTTGACTGCAACTCTCTTCATTGTGATACTTGTCATCTATCCAAGAGTCATTGGAACACTTATCAATCAAAAGGTTATCGTGCTTCAAAACCTTTTTATTTAATTCATAGTGATGTTTGAGGTCCCTAAAAAATCACCACTGCATCTAGAAAAAAATGGTTTGTGACATTTATTGACGATCATACACGGTTGTTTTGGGTGTATTCGATGAGTGGTAAATCTGAAGTTGAAGAATTATTCAATGATTTTTATCATATGGTTCAAAATCAGTTCCAAATACAAATAAGTATCCTTAGAACTGATAATGGTACTGAATACTTCAACAAATGTTTATGAACTTTTTTGTCAGAAAAAGGTGTTCAACATCAGTCTACTTGTCATAACACCCCACAACAAAATGGTATTGTAGAGCAAAAAAATCTTCATTTATTAGAGGTTGCACCTGCCCTAATGTTTTCTATGCATGTTCCTAAATATTTATGGGGTGATGCTATTTTGACTGCCTGTTATCTCATTAATAGGATGCCCACTCGTGTTTTGAAATACATCACTCCTTTAACTTGCCTAAAGGAGCTATTCCCTACTTGTCGAGTAACATCAGATTTACAACTAAAAGTTTTTGGCTACACTGTTTTTGTTCATATACCAACCCATCTTCAGTCCAAACTTGACCATAGGGCAGAAAAATGTGTTTTCCTCGGATATGCTCCTAATAAGAGAGGGTACAAATGTTTTAACCCTATTACAAAGAAAACTCACATCAGTATGGACGTTTTTTTCCTTGAAAAACAGCCTTACTTTAACCATAACTATCTTCAGGGGGAGAAAGAGAAGAGTGAAGATGAGTTTTGGCAAATTTCTAATATTTTTTCTAATGTTTTCATTGACATTGACATGAACATCCATACTCCTTTAGAAGGTCAAAAAACAGAAAATTTATCTAGTGAAAATAATGGAAATCCGAGGCTACCTGTACAAGGCATAAGTTATTCACAACTAGGGGGAGAAATACTACCAGAGACATCTAAACTTTGTGTTTATACTAGAAGAAGAGATCGTCATAATAATAGAAATCATTCTTCCAATCCAGAGCAAAGCCAATCATCACCACCTCTACAAGTTGGACCTCCCAATACACCAAGTAACTCTTCCACTCCTACTCCTTTTGTTGACAATTCTGCTGATCTAGATTTACCTATAGCCCTTAGGAAAGGAGTTAGAACCTGCAGCACATATCCTATTGCCAAATATCTATCCTATCATAGACTTTCCGATACCCATAAGGCCTTTACATCCAATATTTCTCATCTGTTTATTCCAAGAACCATTCAAGAAGCCTTGGATCACCCGGAATGGAGATTGGCTGTTCAAGAAGAGATGAATGCACTAATTGCTAATGACACTTGGGAAATTGGTGATCTACCAAAGGGGAAGAAGACTGTGGGCTGTAAATGGGTATTTACAGTCAAATTCAAGGCTAATGGTAGTGTAGAGAGGTACAAAGCAAGACTTGTGACAAAGGTTCGCTCAAACATATGGAATTGACTACCAGGAAACTTTTGCTCCCGTAGCCAAGATGAACTCAATCTGTGTTATTATCCTTAGCAGCCTCATATCAATTAGATGTGAAGAACGTCTTCTTAAATGGAGACCTAGAGGATGAAGTTTTTATGGATCAACCACCAGGATTTGAAGGCAAAGAAGGCAAGGGGAAGGTGTGCAGATTGAGGAAGTTTTTGTATGGACTCAAGCAATCTACTAGAGCTTGGTTTGAACGCTTTGGGAAGGTGATAAAGACTCACGGCTACTGCCAAGGTCTAGCTGACCACACTATGTTCTATAGACACACTGGTGGAGGCAAAGTAGCTATACTTATTGTCTATGTTGATGATTTTATTCTGACAGGGGATGACAACAATGAAATTGAGAGATTAAAGAAGATTCTTGCTAAGGAGTTTCAAATCAAAGACTTAGGTAACTTGAAATATTTTCTTGGCATGGAGTTTGCAAGGTTAAAGAAATGTATATTTGTTTCCTAACGAAAATATATTCTTGATTTACTTGGAGAAACAGGTTTATTAGGGTGTAAAGCTGCAGAAACACCTATAGAGCCGAATCTAAAACTTCAACCAGCTAAACCTGAAGAAGTAATCAATAGAGAACAATACCAAAGATTGGTAGGGAAACTCCTGTATCTCTCTCACATGGCCTGACATAGCTTTTGCAACAAATGTGGTAAGCCAGTTTATGCATTCACCAAAACCTGAACATTTTGATGTTGTATACAAAATCCTAAGGTACCTAAAGGGGACTCCAGGTAAAGGCTTATTGTTTGGAGGTCATGGGAGTTTGCAAGTGGAAATATACACTGATGCAAATTGGGCTGGAAGTGTAATTGATAGGAGATCAACTTCTGGCTATTGCACATTTGTTGGAGGAAATTTAGTAACATGGCACAGCA
Source organism: Carya cathayensis (assembly GCA_011037825.1). NCBI lineage: Eukaryota > Viridiplantae > Streptophyta > Magnoliopsida > Fagales > Juglandaceae > Carya > Carya cathayensis. The sequence continues at coordinate 998,406 of QGSO01000315.1, read as the reverse complement.
AGAAACAAAATGTGGTGGCAAGGAGTAGTGCAGAGGTTGAGTTTAGGGCTATTGCTCATGGAATTTGTGAAGCATTGTGGATTAAAAGATTGCTGGAAGAGTTGAAAGTTACTAGTTCATTACCAATGAAATTGTATTGTGATAATAAAGCTACAATAGCTATTGCTCACAATCCAGTTCTTCATGATAAAACAAAACATGTGGAGGTGGACAAGCATTTTATCAAGGAGAAAATAGATAGTGGGGTAATTTGTTTGCCCTATATTTCTACAGTTGAGCAAGTAGCAGACATACTTACAAAGGGACTGCCGAAGAAACAGTTTGAAAACTTAATCAGCAAGCTGGCTATTGAAGACATCTTCAAACCAGCTTGAGGGGGAGTGTTGGAAAGTTTCCAAAATCTGCCTAATCAACTCTGCTGTATTCTAAGAGATATTGACTGTAAAAATGTGAATATTCTAGGAGATTTAGTTTCCTTATAAGTTAGCATTTAATTTATTCTTTCCTGATTTATTCTTTCATTTTCCTTCTGTTGTAATCTATTTATACTGCCTTGTACCTATGTTACGAATTTAATGAGAATTATTCCTACAAATTATTCTCTCAGGTACCTCATAGGGAGTGAAGAAATTCAGCACCCCAGAATATTTGCCAAGTCTAAAATATTCTGAATAGAAGTTAGAACCCACAGGAACGACTTCAGATTTCGATAAATTAACTCTTAACCCCGAAACAGCTTCAACACACAGCAAAAGTGCTCTTAAAGCACGTAGATTGTCAGAATCGGGCTCACTAAAAATCAAAGTGTCATCAACCAAGTGTGAGACCTTTAAACTACTCCTTACCTCATTACCCACCACAGAGCTGGACAGAAAAACCATCCACGGTATTCTCAATCATTCTACTCAAGGCATCCGTAATCATAACAAAAAGAAAAGGGGAGATGGGATTACCTTGCCTCAAACCACATGAGCTACTAAAGAAACCAATTGGTTCTCCATTCACCAAAATAGAAAATTTCGAGGTCGACACACAATACTTCATCCACGAACACCATTTATCACCAAAACCGTATCTCCTCATCAAATAATCAAGGAAAGACAGTGAATCAACACACAACAAAAGTGCTCTTAAAGAACATAGATTGTCAGAATTGGGCTCACTAACAATCAAAGTGTCATCAACCAAGTGTGAGACCTTTAAACTACTCCTTACCTCATTACCCACCACAGAGCTGGACAGAAAAACCATCCACGGTATTCTCAATCATTCTACTCAAGGCATCCGTAATCATAACAAAAAGAAAAGGGGAGATGGGATTACCTTGCCTCAAACCACATGAGCTACTAAAGAAACCAATTGGTTCTCCATTCACCAAAATAGAAAATTTCGAGGTCGACACACAATACTTCATCCACGAACACCATTTATCACCAAAACCATATCTCCTCATCAAATAATCAAGGAAAGACAGTGAATCTACTGAAAATTTAAGAAAACATGGTCTTTGCATTGTTGATTGGTATTTTATGTGTAAGAAAGACGGTGAATTAGTTAATCACTTGTTTATACATTGTGAGGTGGCCTTAAGTTTGTGGAATGATATTTTTGGAAGGACGGGTATTTCTTGGGTGATGCCAAAGCATGTGGTGAATTTACTAGCTAGCTGGAAGTATGCTGGGTGGGGTCTTCCTTTCACTTCCATTTGGAGAATGATCCCGTTGTGTTTGATGTGGTGTCTTTGGCTTGTCATGAATGGTAGATGTTTTGAAGATAAAGAACAATCGATGGAAGATATTAGGGATTTTTTTTCTTAAAACTCCTTTGTCTTTGGGCTAAGGCTTTTGTTTTGAATAGTGATGACCTGTTGGATCGTTTCTTGTTTTTTCTTAGCCGCTGTAAGTAGGTAGTTCCTCTTGTATACTTCATGTGTACTTGGGCTTTGCCTATTTATGGTAATAAAACTCTTATTAACCATCAAAAAATATAATCAAGGAAATCTCACATGGTCATAAACCTTTTTCTTGTCCAATTTGATTAAAATACCAGCTTTCTCCATTTTAATTCTACTCTCCAAGCATTCATTTGCAATTAAAACAGAGTCTAAAATCTGTCTTTCCCTCACAAAGGCGTTTTGTGATTTTAAAATTATCCTCTCTATCACCCTGCTCAAACGGTTGGCCAGCACCTTAGAAATGATTTTATACACTCCATTCACCAAACTCATAGGGCGAAAAATCTCTCATCTCCACAGCCCCCACCTTTTTCAGAATAAGTGCAATGAAAGTCGCATTAAAACTATTCTCAAATCTCATATACGAATGAAACTCAGCAAACACCTTCAGAATATTTTCTCTAACTATGTCCCAGCATGCTTGAAAGAAGGCCAAAGAGAACCCATCCGGACCAGGAGCCTTATCCCTATCCATACCTTTAACCACATTAACTACTTCTTCTTCTTCAAACTCTCTCTCCAACCAATCAACTTCAACCTGATCTATAGGGTCGAAACCAAGTCTGTCCAGTTTTGGTCTCCAAGAAAAATCTTCTAAAAACAGATGCTCATAAAAATTCACTATGTGAACCTTAATGTCTTCTTGATCCATGATAAGCCTGTCCCCATCTCGAAGAACCTCAATCACATTATTTCTTCTATAAGAGTTTGTCATTTGATAAAAGAAATTAGTGCACCTATCTCCTTCCTTCAACCACAGCACCCTAAATTTTTGCCTCCACAAAATTTCCTCAATTAACGCTATATTTTCCAGTTCAGAAACCACCCCTATTTTTCTTATTTTGTCCTCCCCCGATATCATCCCTTGCACCTCCTTCTCATCCAAACCTCTCAACTCTTCCAAAAGCTTCCTCTTGCTATCCAAATTCCCAAACTCCTATTTATTCCATCTTTTTATATCTTTCTTAAGAGATTTCAATTTTCCATCCAAGACAAAACTAGGAGTGCCAGAAAAATTATAGGAATTCCACCAACTTCTCACCCTGTCCATGAATCCCCCATTCTCCAGCCACATGTTTTCAAATTCAAAATACCTTCTCCCACCCTCAATTCCACCACAATCCAACATGATAGGATAATGATCAGAACACAATCTTGGCAATAATTTCTGAGTCAAACTAGAAAAATGAGCCTCCCAAGAAGGCAAAACCAGAAACCTATCCAGCCTTGAAAATGACCTACCATTAGACCAAGTATAATCTCCTCCCACCAAAGGTAAATCAATCAAAAATTAAATCTGAAAAAGTAGACATTGAATGTGAAAAATATAATTCCCCCGATCTCTCACTAGAGAAACGAGTGAGATTAAAATCCCCACCAACCACATACACCCCACATTTCATCCCATAATAAACTCCTACTACTATCCACATTAGGGCCATACACTCCAGCAAATGCCCATTCAAACCCATCCTCGATATTCTTAAAATGACATGCCACCAAGAATTCCCCCACAAAATGATCCCTCAACTCCACCACCCTCCTATTCCACATTATTAAAATTCCACCCAAAGCCCCATTAGACACCAACTCTACCCAACCCACACTACTAGAATTCCACAAACTCAGAACAATAGCTTGATTCACAAATTTCAGTTCAGTTTCTTGAAGGCAAATCACATCCACCCTCCATTTTCTAAACCAATTTTTCACCCGAAGACGCTTTTGAAGGTCATTAAGACCCCTTACATTCCAAGAAAAAATCTTTGGCTTCTTCTGGAATCTATCACAGCCCTTTCCTTTCCCTTATTCCTAACTATGCTTCCCCCCTTCCCATCATAGTTTACCGAGCATGACAACCTTTTCAATTCCTTCTCCTTCTTTAAGATAGATCTGGCCAACAAAGGCTGACCAGCCTCAATTGCAATCAACAAAGCTCTAAACTGTTCCTCAAAACCATCACAAGACACACCCACACACTCCTTAATCTCATCCACCTTTCTCAACACCCAATCTAAAAATTTTGAATTCCACTCTATATCAGGGAAAACAGAACATAGAAGAACTGACCAACGAAGGCTGACCAGCCTCAATTGCAATCAACAAAGCTCTAAACTGTTCCTCAAAACCATCACAAGACACACCCACACACTCCTTAATCTCATTCACCTTTCTCAACGCCCAATCTGAAGATTTTGAATTCCACTCTATATCAGGGAAATCAGAACATAGAAGAATTGGAGAAAATTCCTCTGCTGGATCACATGAAACTCCAAATGATCAGAAATGAATATTTTCTTTCTTTTTCTATCTGACTCATCTTTAATCATACATTTAACAGTAAAAATATTACTACTGAAAAATATGCAATACTTTTGCCAATGAGCCAAAGGTTTAATTCAAAATTAATCATAATGGCCCTTCAAGGAGTGGAATTATCAGAGCATGGATAGCAAGTTAAGATTCTGTTGTCTGCCTTGCATAAGAAACAAGGAAATTTAGACTCGTTTATATGATAATATAATCACCTACATCAGAATAAAACATGTTTACGAGGTCTATATTGTAAGCCCAATACCAGAAGGTTTATATTTTTCAAACAAAGATTATCATAGCAGAGAAGACAAGGGTCTCTTACCCATGCAACCAGATTGTGTTCCCCAGCAGCTCTTGAGTTGTCAATCGCTTTTCTGCCAGTGATAATTTCCAGAAGAACAACCCCAAAGCTATAAACATCTGATTTCAATGTAAGTTGACCAGTCATTGCATATTCAGGTGCACAATATCCATAGGTTCCCATCACTCTGGTGGAGACGTGGGTATTATCTCCAACAGGACCTAATTTGGCCAAGCCAAAATCAGATAACTTGGGATGATAGTCTTCACCAAGCAAAATGTTTGAGCACTTCAAATCACGATAAATCACAGGGGGGTTAGCTTTATCATGCAAATACTCCAAACCCTTTGCAGCACCCGCAGCTATCTTCATTCTTGTATTCCAGTCAAGTCTTTTTTTGTCAGGTGGCAGGTCTAGCACGGATAAGCAAGCAAGGTGAACAATCAATAACTTAATAGTCTTTATCTGGTTATTTGTATTTATTTTTTGGATAATTCAACAATGTTGAAAGATGTCACACATAAGGTTGATGACCCCACCATAAAGATCAAAATAACCTAATAGAGTCGAGCACTTGATCCACAAATAAAAAACATAGGCTGTTTTACCACTTGGGATAATTCATGAGACAGAAAAGATCATGATCACATGATTCCTGATAATCTTTCTTAAAAAACTTTTTAACTTTTTGAAACATAGTGGAGAAAAGTACAGCACCCAAAACCACTTAAACTTTGTGATTCCTTTAATCTTGAAAATCTCTTTACAGGGACCCTTTACTTCTTATGTCTCCTTCTCTGAAAAACCAAATTCTCATGGGGGAAAAAAGGTATAACAGATGCCTAGTTGCTAGTACTAGAGAAAATTATTTAAATATTCGATGAAGAAAAGAAACCGTATTAGTGCTGTACAAACCATGCAGATGGTCTTCCAAAGATCCTAATGGCATGTATTCATAAACCAGAAGTCTCTGATCTCCATCAGCACAATAGCCAATTAAGTTAACAAGATTTGGATGGTGAAGTAGGCTTAGCATCAGAACTTCAACAAGGAATTCCCTGTTCCCTTGCAGCCCATTACGATCAAGTTGTTTGATAGCTACAACCTACACCAAACAAAAATAACCAAAAAAGAACAAAACAAAACAAAACAAAAAATAAGAATTAGGGGCATGATGAGGTTGCAAGGTTCGAGATTGGTCAGATGCATATGTAATTTAGCAATCCAAAATAAAAAGAAGTTGAGAAGTGAATCGTGGCTTACATCTCTTACATTCAGCCAATGGGATAACCTAAAAATACATCTAAATATATACAAAAAATGCATCCTATAAGCATGAGTTTTCTTTTCAATATTTTTTAAAACAAGGAGTACATAGGTCATCCTGGGCATTGGAATTAATAGCATTAAATATTTGTAGATTATTAAACTTAGCTTATGAAATTATCTATAAGAAAGAAAAGGAAGGAAAGAAATAATACAAAGCCTCAGGAGAGGATGACTATTTTTGTTGCCTGTTTGATAACAAATGTTTGAACTGGAAGGTCAGTACCTTTTTAATTGGTCCATTTATGCTTGGGTCTTCTGCATGGCTATTCTAATCAGAGAAATTTAAAGTAGTACAACTAGTATCTGGTTGTACTAATTTATGTTTGAGTCAATAAAAAAAAAAGGCTGACTCACAAACCCTGGATACAAGATCCCACTGGCCAGAATCATGTATAAAATAATTAATGGAGACTTCTAGAGCATACTCAAACCCAGGATATTTGAGTTTACATTAAAAAAGCAAAAAAGATGTCTGAGTTTACAGCTAATCCGAAGCCAGAATGTCTGGTTTGATTGCCCATGGAAAAGGATCCTATTGTGAGGCAACCAAACCAGCAAGGCATACAAGGTATAACAAACATAAGCATCACAAAACAAGAATAATTATTAATACATCTCCGTATGTTGTAACAGTTAAATCTGACAAACTCAACAAACCTGATTGCTACTCTCCAATCGCCCTTTATATACACGGCCGAAACCTCCTTCACCCAAAAGACAATCAGCCCTGAAATTCTTTGTTGCGGCAGCCAATTCACGAAATGTAAATGTTTGTGCAGCAATGCGGCCAGATCCTCCATTAGAGTTCTCATTTACATCCAGCGATGAATTCAACTTCAGTTTTTCTAAATAAAAATAAATAATAATAATAATAATGATGATGATGATGATGATATTAAACAAAAAACATATGTGACACTCTCAATCTCCGCTTGCAATTTAACGGGAACCGAGACATCAGGATATGCAACACTGGTTACACACCCGTTTTGTTCATGACAGTTAAGATGCATAAAACTAGCAATATGAAATAATCGCAGCCGAAAGGTAATACAAAAGCTTGTACCATATAAGATTATATCCCTAGTACAAACACCTTCTGTTGTAATAACTTAGGTTGTAAATTACACAATCGGGCAAAAGTAGCAGACACAAACGTGTGATGCACCCAAATCAAACAGTGTGCATGCATAATGATTGTATAATCTAATATTGCTTGTAAATCAACATACCATCTATAATTAAGATAAAATTCTATGTTCCTTTAAAAATTAGTAAAGTTAGTACATTACCAGTTATTACTCCAGCTTCTTCCACTTCTGAAGCTTCATTGTCTATATCACCAGGCATCATTACATACACCCTGGCCAGTGTTTTCGGTTGTTGTCCAAGTCAACGGTTAGGATTTTGCGGTGTGGCACTTCCTTGTCCTAGCTTCGGACACTCTCTGGCTAAGTGACCTGGTTGGCCACACCTTAAACAAACTAAAGAGCTGAACCTACACTCTCCGGTATGATTCCTTCCACAACAATAGCAAAGTTGAAGTTGTCCAACAGCTGGTCTACTGATGACCATATTATTTCCTCTATCACTAGTGGTCGTAACCACTTTCCTGGCCGGACCTTCTCTCGCAGAGCCAAAAGGATAGGTTCTCTTTTTCTAATTGATGGCATGAGCCACCAAATTCCTCTGCTCTGCCTCCGCAATAGAGGCAACATCTACCAACTCCTGAAAATTTGAAATCATGAAGCATGCCACTTGGCTTCGGATTTTGGGTTGCAGTTGTTCCTGAAACTTCAGAGCCCTCATCTTCTCAGTAGAAATCAAATGTGTAGCGAACCTTCCCAGCTCCATAAACCTTGTTGCATACTGTTCTACAGTCATCCCTCCTAAAACAAGATCTTCAAACTCCCGTGCCTTCTGTTTTTTCACCAATTTAGGAAAGAATCGGTTATCAAATTCTTGCTTAAATCTTTCCCAAGTCAAAGTTGCCAGATTACCCAACTCCATTGCTAATAACTGTCTTTTGGTCTCCCACCAGAAACCAGCCTCCCCTTGCAACAGATACCCTGCATACTGCACTTTTTGATCCTCTGTGCAGCCAGAGATATCAAATGTCCTTTCCAAGTCTAATAACCACTTGTTAGCACTCATGGGCCCTTCAATCCCCATGAAACTTGGGAACCGATATACCAAAAATTTCTCCTAAGGGCAACCCCTTGGTTCCGCCCTTTGTTGTTGTTATTGTTGTTGTTGCTCCAGATGCACCTGTTATTGGTGTAATTGTTGCCGAAATAGCTCCAGTTGTTGTCTCATCATTTCCGTCATTCCGTCAATGGCCTCTACAATCAACTGGCTCACATCTCGTGGTGGATAATTTTTAGTCATTTCTTCTTGTTCTTGATCTCTAGATCTCCTAATACACGCCATGTGTTCCTTCTGAAACACAAGTCTAATCGTATCACTTAATAATTCTAACACCATTCTAAACAATTCAAGCCTAAATGTACTAGCACTTCAAGCCTAATATCGGGTACAAAGATTCCAAGGTAATTTAAGGCAAGTCTTCCAAAGCCATAATACTTTGATACCACCCCATGACGCCCTCAACCCCCCGCTTAGGATTTAACGGGAACTATGACGATGGGATATGCAGCACTGATTTCACCATTCATGATAGTTAAGATAGCATGAAACTAGCAATATGAAATAATCGCAGCGGACAAATAATACAAAAGCTTGTACCAGAGAAGATTATATCCCAAGTTTAAACTTTACATGGTCACCATAAAGTATTTAATTACAAACATAGTCATAAAACAGGAACATTGTCATCCATTTACAAAAGTCGCATTTATTGGAACATTGTCATCCATTTACATGAACCACGTCGCCAAGACATTCAATAATTACAAGTTCAACCATATGTAGACAGAAGAGTTCCACTAAAATAATTGCCCATTCTAGCTTGGGGTCGTAGCACTTTCTCAACAACTTCATGCTTTATGCAATAATGTCATGTTCATGAGAAGCTTACAAAATCAGCCAAAGACAGAAGAGTTTCAGCAAAAATAATTCATGTTCATGCTTTTGTAGTTAATGAACAATCATAAATCATAACATCAAGGAGTTCAGTTCAAAGGAAACTCACTATTTTTCTTTAGGCTGATCCTTCTTGGTGTTTTTTGTTTGCGTAGTAAGATCGTGAGTTAGAAATTTTGATTAAAGGCTCTGAAGCTCGCCCCTTTCATTTCAGTCCTTAAACTCTTTGTTTTTATCATAATAACCCAACTTTTACTCTACTTGAATCTTTGGCTTAAGACCAAAAACAGGACCCTTTCTAACCATGCCGAGCACTTTACACCTATCTCAACTCTACAAAAATTTGACGTTATTGATTCATGAGTATGCTAACTTTCATATCGTCTTGAACCATGAACTGCAGGACATCAACTTTCAATTTTTATTCATCATAAAATTTCTGAGGTTCAACCAAGATGGGGTTTCACCTTGCATTGTATTGAACTAACACATTGCAAGGGTTATGGGCTTCTAGATAGAGCTTCTTTCCTCGGGTATACATCCACTCGCACTCCAAGAATCAACAAACTCAAGTTATAATCAAAACATACACAAACAACTCACCACGGAGGATTACCACTAAGTAACACAACCTGACTTCAACACTCCATTACTGCTCGCAAACCTCAAGTTACAGACTTCAGTTTTAGACTTCAGTTTTTATCTTAAATGCAATAGCCGTATGTATACAAACATCATTCCAGGTTTTACTCTTCAAGAAATCGCAGATTTTATCACATCGTACTCATCCACAGCAACCATTCCAATACCAAGCAGCATAAAACCATAATCAGGAAAAGAGCAGTTGCTTGACTCTCTAGTGTTCCCAGGTGCAGGAGGGTCTATCTTGAAGGAAAACAGCAGCTAGTTTGCTCGACTCTATGGAGAAGATGAAGGAAACAACGAGGCTTAAGGAAACTCGGACGTGAAGTTGAACTAAGACTGAGGGTGTCAACCAACAGAAAGGGAAGCAAGTGAAGCTGGCCTTCCTATTTATAAGCTCCAGTCTCCAGCAACGGTGACAGGGTGCGCTATGCGTTGTCAATGAAGTCTTGAGGTGTAGTGTATTGTAACATGTAATGTGGCAGCCATGTGTTGTCTTAAGAGTTTCCAGTCACTTAAGCACGTTTCCGATCATTCTAAACTAAAAGAATATTTCCGAGCACTCTTCTGGGCTTACATTAAGTGTATTTCCAAGCAATAAATCTCCGAGCTCACATAAAGCATGGGGAAAACATTCTGAGTGCTGGACCAGACTAACGTAAAGCACAGGGAAAACATTCTAAGCATTGGACCGGGCTAACATAAAGCACGGGGAAATCTATTCTGAGCAATAGGATGGAATTACACTAAAGCACAAGTCTCTCCAAGCACTAGGTCATAAGTCTCAGGGGAACACATTTCCAAGCACTATGTCGAAGTTATATCACCTTGCTTGCCTCACTCTCTTTTCTTGCCCAATAACCTTACTTGTTCAGTACTTGCTCACCCCATATTATGCTCACCAATACTTTACTTGCCCGCCTTGTGCTTTGCCCGCCTTTCTCGCCTGTTACTTGCTCACACAAAGTGTTGCTGGCCTCATGTTTTGCCCGCTTTTCTTGCCTGTTACTTGCTCGCCCAAAGTGTTGTTCATCTCATGCTTTGCCCACCAACATTTTGCTCGCCAAAAATCGTTTAGTCCAACCTTCCTCTCAATTTCTCCTTAAGTGAATATTGGCTAAAATCATTTTGCTCTCACAACATATACACCATTACAGACGACTAGTACAAAGCCAGCAAAAGTTATAGATGAATTTAAATTTTGGGTACTGGAAAAATATAACCATATCATTAAGAGTTTAGAGAGAACACAAGGATCCAAAAAGACTACAAAAAAACATCTGAAGAAGGATCCAATCTTGGATTTTTCAAACTCAAAAAGCAAATAGGGGAAATATCTGCATAGTTAATGTATTGGAATGATTACATCACAACATTCATACAGAAATAAAAATAATTTTGCATAGTGTGTAAAAATTATGAATTTCTGCTATACTTCAAGGCACTAAGCAATTATTGGAGAGAATCCAATTCTGACAATCAAAAGAGAAAAAGAATCTCAGTAACCCAAACTAAGGCCTTGTTTGGGTAATGAGATGAGATGAAAATTTCTCACAATTTTCTTCCTAAACAAGGCTCAAACACCAAACACTTTTTGATTTCAAATCTTCAATTTTTTCATCTAATCATTATCTAATTATTACTTACAAATTTTACAAATTTCAAAACAAAACACAAAACCCAATAAAACATCATAACTCAAATAATTTTACTATTATTCACATAGTTCTGAAATTCTGTGTGTCCAAACCAGCCCCCACGATAAGAACTTAAGAGTGCCCACGAACACGAAACCGTAATCTCATTGGAAGAAAATTAAGTTTCACACGAATCCATTTCAGACTAAGCCAAAAGAACATGCATATTCATCAGCTGAAACATTTTCTCAAAAAACAATCCCCACTGGAACCAAAGCAAATCACACAATAATGATCCAGACGATAAGTCAAAGGGCGCGTGCCATCAATCTTAGGCAACCATCTATGGGTGCAAATGCACATTAAGAGACAGTATGTCACTGGGTTGAGTAAAAATTGAGCTTTAAGTAGAGTAGAGGAAATTAGTCAGTTCTTTTTCTTTGTTCTCACGGAAGTACCTGAGGCTGATGAGATCGGATCGTTGTGCTTCTGGTTCTGCTTCTTCGATTTTTTGCTCGATTTTCTAGGACAGAGGAACCAACCCATGGTTTATTCTCTCTCTTCGGTAAGAGTATCAGAGAGACAGAGAGACAGAGTGTGTGTGTCCAGCATATATCTTTTCGTTCAGCGACCTTATTACATATATGTCCTTGTGTCTTTCTAAATTGTATGCCAGCCATCAAAAGTCCCAAGTTTCAATTTAATCACTCTGACCCGATGATATTTTCAAATTAAACCAGACTATCTTCGTCAAAATCAACCGTTGAATTTGAAATATTTTCACGCCAAATTTTGTTAATGATAGATTTGGATAGTGAGATAAAAATTAAAAAAAAATTTTAAAAATAAAAATTTTATTTTTTATGAAAGTTTAAAATATTATTCTTTAATATTATTATTGTATTTGAAAAAATTAAATTGAGATTTCAAAAAATTGAATTATTTATTATATTTTATATAAAAATTTAAAAAAATTATAATAATGAGATAAGATGACATATCATCTTTTGACAGAGGGAACCAATCTCACCACCATAAGTAATATTCTCATATGAGTAATGATACACACAACACTCTTCACAATACTTTTCATAATACATGAAGTAAAATGAGAGTATTTTTATAAAGTGGTGTTACTTTTATATCATATTTTATTATAATTCCCCTCATTTTAAAACATAATTGTGAAATATATTGAAAACAAATATTGTGTACTTATTATTTTTCCTATCCTATTATTATGAATACTGCGTGAACTCATGGATGTCAAACCCCATGAATCATACGAGCATATGATTGGAGAAAACCTTCTAAAAACTTTAAAATTTGAAATGATTTATGACTAATTTTACTCATCATTCCATACTATATATTTTATATATTTAAATATTATTATTTATTATTTTATTTTATACTTGTTAAACTAATTAATTTGTTATACTTATCATCTATACATTACATATTTATTATTAAAAAATTAAAAAATACATAAAATAAGTATGATATATGATATATGAAAATAAAAAAGTGTCATACTGATTTAATCAGGCGTGAGCATTTTAAAAAGACAATGAGAAGGGTTACAAATGAAAATATTGTTCTCAAAAAAAATTTTTTTTGCCGAATCAATTTCAGCTATATAAAATATATATAAATAATATATTTTAACAATTCTAATAAGAAAGGAGAAGCACATCAGCAACATCAACGTAGTTTTATTATTTATAAATCCGGAATTTCTTTTCTTTTGAGAAAGGTTACTTTAAATTACCGATAAATTAAAATTAAAAAATCTCCCTTTTAGCCCTTTGCCTCTGTCTTTGGCGGTACAACAATCGAAGCTTTGAACGGAAAGAGCAAAATCCCCTTTGTCAAACCGCATTTTACGGGTTTTAACTTAAAGAAAACGATTTTTTTTTCTTTGTTTATTTGTGAAGCCATAAATAAATAATTAAATAAAACTCATATCCAATACATATTTGTAATTTATTGCAAGTGTTTGTAAGAATGTAAAAGCCACTGCAATATATCGTTTAATACTCTTTCGGGCTGCGTAGCTTTAGGGAGCGAATCTTGGGTACTTTCGGCAATACCAAAGAATAGTTTACTCACATTATGAATTGGATCATCCCATAGATACATAGATAGATAGATACAGACATAGATGTTTATGCAACCTTAATGTTTTCCCAAAATTTTGGTCCATTGGAGTAATTTTATTTTAATGGCAAGGATACTCAAATTTCATCATCAAATCACGTGATTATTCATTTGAAGAGATTCCCAAGAAATTGGGTGCAAGCAAGGTTTTGGATTTTAAGGTGAGGTTGGATAGTAAGATTAGATGGTTTTAGATGGAAATTAAAATTAAAATTTGAAAAAAATATTATTTTTTAATATTATTATTATTTTAAAATTTAAAAAATTTGAATTATTTATTATATTTTATATAAAAATTTAAAAAAATTATAATGATAAAATAAAATAAAATAAAACATTTTTACTATCTAAATGTAGCTTTTAAATACAAGATGCGAGCTGTTTAATAAATGAAAAATTCTATACACTATACTATCATCATACTTGCATCCCACTAAGTAAGATGTGGTATATTTATCACTATTAATTAATCATTTATTGTATGCTTTTTTATAATCAAATAGTGAGAAATGCATCATATTATTTATAATAAAATGTAAATAAGATGATAATGTAGTGTATAGCATTATTCTTAATAAATATACGGTGGCATGTTTTGTTTTGTTTGAATAATTTTTGTGAGGAGTGTGTCTTGTTTTGGGGGCATTTACGTGCGTCCACCTTGCCCTCTCGAGAAGACAAATGGATACTTAAAAGTGCCAGCTGGTGCTGAGTGGATGCAGCTCTATATTTGTAGATTTTAGTGCAGGTTTATGGCCTCCAACTACTTTGTGCAAGTAATTTTATAGCTGGGTTTTGGGTCCCATTGCTTCCCTCCAAAAGTACTAGAATCTTTTAGTTTTGGACAAGTTTGCATTGCCCTTTTAAACAAGGTTGTAACAAATAATATTGATGGTCTTGATCTCTCTCTTTTGTTGTCCTTTTGTGTTCCTAAAACATGCACTAATGTTATAAAAAAAAACATGCACCAATGACATAGAATAGACTGAACCGTGTTTGGTACGCTAAGTAATTTGACTACTGTTTATTATTATTCATAAATTGTTTACTAAGAAAACTGTAACCAAAACGGACTGCAAATTATAAGGATATTTCTATAAAACTCATGTCAATGTCAATATGCAGTGGCGGAGCCGGACTGTACCAAGGGGGTCATGGCCCCCAAAACTTTTTGAAATCATATAATAATCCTAGATTTTATGCATAATTCTATAAATATAGAAAATAATCTCTTAAAAAAAATTATAATCTCTATATGCTTTCTAATTTTTTTTAAAAATCTCAATATGCCTAGAAATGTCACATTCCTATTTTTTCTTTTTTTATAGTTCCAAAATTTTATTTAATTTCTATATATTATCTATTTTCAAGAATATAGCTTTTCTAAAATTAAAAGTAAAATTAAATTTAAGAAAAATAATAAAAAATTATTTTTAATGGTGGACTCTATTTTTTTTTAAATGAATGCGCAGAGCTTGCACACCCTATATTTAGCATTACTTTTTACATAAATATGTTATACAATATATAAGTTGGTCTCCCCTCAACACAGTTACTGGTTCCACTACTTTCAATATGCATTGCATACCTAGAAAAGTCGGTCCTCTCTTCAACAATCTAGCACAACATATATATTATTCCTTTGAAATAAATGACAGTACGTGTTCAACACTTCTGCATTACGCATTACAAAACAATTACTCAGTCCAAAGGCACGCAATCCTTTGGGATGGACACAATTGCATTGCAAAGTTGCTAGCTTAGCTACTTCTTTTTTTCTCGATAAATAAGGCATTTATAGATAAATTAGAGGATACAAGATAAAATTTTGGTGGGGTAGAAGTCCCCTACAAACTTTCCAAAGCCAACACACGTTACAACACAAAAGCAAAAGAACAAACAGGGTGATCGAAACTAAAATATTGGCTCCCATCCAATTCTCACAATGAGAGACCGCTTGGTGATGGTTTTTAAATAGTTTGATGAACAAACTATAAAACTGCAGCTATAAGCCATAGTACAAAGGAGAGTGCTGCAACGTGTTGGTCTGGACTGGTTGGAAGAAACAATCACATCTACTTTAACTCGATCTTTGGTTAGGGAAAACGGAAATATAGTGTAGCAACCAAAAACTGTGACGAATCGTCGGCGAGAGAACGTAACTAACGGTAGCGGCGCGTGCAAGCCACGCGCTACAGATGGAGTGAAGAGAATAGTCGGATCTAGAATATCCAAGGCCGCAAATCCCAAAACTACCATGCGTGGTGGCAGAGAGCACTCCGAGGCGCGAAGGCGGGTGAGGATCATGCGCAGTAGAGGCAACACATAAGGCAAACACGCCGCACGGATAGACGAATTTATTATACCAGATAGACAATCGGCACCTAGAGAAGTTGGAGAAGGGGCGCATGTCTGCCCTAGGTCGACAGAAAGCAGCAGATCAATAAATGTGAACAATGCTAACGAAAATAGACTAAAAAAAGAAAACAATAACTAGAAATAAAGGTCATAGCCGGCAAGGAGGGGAGGTGGGTGGAGCCGAAGCGCTAAACCCCCTCCCCCCGGTGAACGAAAAGCTTTTCTGGGTTGGGCAATGAGCACGCTAGAAAAAAAAGGTTGAAGAGAAAAAGGGTGTTGGCAAACAGAGTTTGCTTCTGCCACTAGCTTAGCTACTAACTCAAAACCAAAGCATCCAAAATGGCCTCTCTCTTTTGCTAGGTATAGCGTATGAGATTCATGTGATTATAATATCTGTTTTACATTTGCAGGAGTAACAAAGAATACCTTATTAAAAAAATGAAAAATGATTAATTATCATTATATGTATTAATCAGCCCCCAAAGATGAATATATGCATGAATTCCTAACCCGGATTATTGGGAAGGTTTATTCAAGAAGAAAATTATATAATGTTAACACCATAATCCCAAGAGATCTAGATTCCTATAATTTTGTCTCCAATTCAAGGAGGAAATTAGAAACAATTTGGATACGACCCCACGGCCCAAGCTTTGAGCTGGACTTCAACTTGTATCAGATTTTGTGTCACTATTATAATGGGAACATAATAAAAGTATTACACATTGATTATTCATAAATTTGAAAGATGGTATTTCCATGAATTCTGTCCCTCAATCTCTCTATATGTAACGACCCGGCCCATTAATTCTAAAGTCGATATATTAATAATTTTTCTTGTACCAAAATTATATTTAATTGGCTATATTGGATAAGCTCACTGGTAATAAATTATTGAGATTGATTAGGAGTTTTAATTAATCTCAATAACCAAATTAGATTATATTTATTGTTTTATTGAACGAGTTAGACTCCTTTTAGAATTTGAATATCAGTCATTAGAAATTTACTTCAATTTAAAATATCACTGATTGAAGTCTCTTATGCAGTCTCAGTCATTGCCAATCATATGTTAAATGAACTACTACATCATATTTTTAAATTCAAACTCTATTTTTGAATGATCGTGACCGAATCCAACTCGAACTGGTTATCACCCTCTCCCAAATCTCTCTATAAATATCTCCCTTATGCGTATTATTTGAAGAAAAAAAACCATAAATCTCCTAAACTAGCACTGTGATCGATTTTTGTGCCGAAAATTTTAGAAAGCAACACTATAAGGTAAATAGCTGGATCATAAATTAGGATTAGTAGAAGTTAGTTAGTTATATATGTTGTTATTAAGAGTAATGCTACATACAGTCACTTTTACGTACTCTCTGTGCACTTCACTAATATGATTGGCTATATTAATTTTTTTAATACACAACTAATCACATCAATAGAGTATACAAAATAATATGCAAAAGTGACTTACACATAATTTTTGTATTATTAAAGTCAATTCTTTTGAAGCCAGTGTTTACATACCATGTATGTCATGATACTTTCAAGCATGGCAGTCATTATGTTTTATTCTGTATATTATAGTTATGTATGTATTATGTATCTCACATTGCATAAGACATGTAAACTTTCATAAGATCAAGTATAAGATAAGCTCATAATAGTTAATCAGATGGTCATTCAGATGCATGGTATCAATGCAGTTTTAGGGTGGGCATGCAAGCCATGGACTCAAGTGTGGTCCACCGTAGTATGTCATAATATTGTACAGTCAACTTCATTTGTTGCAGCAAGGGACGTTATTGCAGAACCTTGCACTCAGAATTAAGTATGTTGGTCAGTTAGATCAGTCAGATAAGTCAAATCAATTAGTTAATTTAGATAAATTAATTATGCAAAGTATAAGCATCAGTATGATTATTTATGATTTTAAGTTCTTAGCATGAAATATTTTATGAAAAAAATCTTATTTTAAGTATGTTTAAGTTATGATGAGTTTCTTACTGTTTCATCGATTCATTTTAGCTTGTTTTTATATTTTTAAACTACCCCAAATCAGGATAATTATAACGATAGAGCTGCAATACGAGACTTAGTCTAGGGAGGCGTGACAGTGGCCTAGATCAAATATAAAGACTTTAAGTTATGATTTATATGCCACAAGTTTTGAGAAACTTTAATAAATACTTCAATACACTCTCATTCATGATCTCAGTATTTCATAATAAATAAAAATATTTTTAAGTCAAGATTCAATAATAATACTTCAGCTTCCCTAAAAATTTCTAAAAGTGACTTTATTATTAAATACGGGAAGCGGAGTGTTACACTATAAATTATGAAGTACGAGCCCCTAATCTCTTAACAAAAGATTAAAAGTAAAAATCCCATTGGAAAGCAAAACTGCTGAATAAATATACAGCGCAGCTTCATTCAGTACTAATGTAAGCAAGAGTTTTAACAGCGATATCAAATAAAAGCTGGTATTTTCTGGTGTTTCTCGGCGGCTATGGTCATAGACTTGTTACAATAATTTCCCGTTGACCCGGATACAGCGCATAGAAAACAAAAAAAATCTCATGTCAATGTCTTCTCGATGATCATCGGCATTTGCCTTGTTCTTGTTTGTATAATTTTTCTGTGGTCATGGATTCCTTTTCAGATTCTGGTTGTTGTCAATAATGAGTACTCATATGATTTTATCGCTATTTTGCCTCTTCTTTTGCTTAGTTTCTCTCTTAAAAAAACACATCAGCCTGCTTGTGAATAGTGGTTGATTACCTTCAGACGATATCCGTGGCAGCAGCAGCTCTGCTGTCTTCAACTGAATAACATTCAGGAAGAGTACACGCTAATTAATTGATATCTGTGGAGATACTTGAGTCTTTATGTTCTTACTGCCTTGCGGACTTTTTGAAACAGCAAGTCATGCAGAAGTAGATAGAACATGTTCCATGTTTGTTAGCTTGTGTGATGGATATTTGCCTCAATATTAGTCATTGTATTTCTTCGTTGCAGTCGACAGTTCTCGACAGATTGGTTTGCTTTTCACACACTATTATTGTTAAAGCCTCAGCCATTAATACTAAAGTTATAGGATATATCATAATAATTTAGATAAGCCTTTGAGCTAATTAGGATGATAACAATTGCTTACAAATAATTTGGCTACAAAGTTTGAGAAGGAAATGGTTTCTACTTGCATTGGGTTCTGAATGCATTATCTTTGACCAGGAACGTACGATTCTGTCCGAATAAATATATCATTTGGAGCGAATAGAGACATGTCTTCTGGCTAGTTTTACCCGATAGATCACGTTAATACGTGCGTTCTGCAATATTTGATGATAAAGTACTAAATAACATTAGATAATGTAAAATTTAGTGTCATGTCTTTAGAATGTAAAAAATTATTCAGCCAGAAAATTAGGGGATGGAACGGCGATCTCTCTCTCTCTCTCTCTCTCTCTCTCTCTCTCTCTCTCTTACGGTTCATTTGATGATCGAAGAAGACGGGAAGGACCCGCATGGGCACTTTTGAAGTGGATGGGGACACGTGAAACTCAGACCACCTAGCAATAGGGAATGTTTTTATCTTCGTAGTGTTTGGATAAGGATCGAGAGGAGGGTACACATCTTGCACTGCCATGCCGATGTCGTAATGACACGATCGTTATTTCTTTCTGTCTAAATTTGCATGTGCAGCTTATAATTTGCAAAAGGACCTTACAGTTTGGAGATTTGACTCCTGATCACGTCATTTGCATCAACCGCTCGAATGGGTAATTTATCCTGGCTTTGCATTATTCTGTTATCTACTCGATACATAAAATGATAAACAATATTAACGTCACAATATCCTATTTATAGCATTTGAAAACTATGATCCGATCAAAACCCAATCTATACGCACAGAAGCTGGAGCTTCACAGCGGTTGGGTCTCTCTCTCTCTCTCTCTCTCTCGTTAATGTATGAATACTTCTGTTTATCTTTTTTAATGATACAGAATATAAAATCTAGCTCACTCATGGCTTGTATCTCAGGGGTGAAGCTGTTCCCTACATCTCCTTCCATGGCTATATATATATGGATCACGTACCTTATTGTTGGAATGCTGCCCGTCTGGGAACTTATACTGTCAGGTATGATTCCAGGATGTGAATGGCGATTGTATGGAACTGTTGGTCAATGTTTCTGCGAACTCAACGCTAACCTGTTTGGGTCCCGAGGAATGACCAAAGCTGCCTTCCCGCGACGTCACCTCTTCCCAAACTCGAAGAGACAGGTCTGTTACCATAATTCTCACATTTGGTTGATTGTACATCTTATGTAATCCTACTTAATCCGAGAAAAAACCAGAACAGGATTGTCTGAAAACACCACATTGGACGGAATGTAGGTTGAAGAAAAAAGAGTTCTTCAAGCATCCAATCATTAAAGAAGTCTAGAAATACAACGGCACACCGATCATAAGAGTTTTTATTAGAGAAGACTGCCCTTTTCAAGGGTTACCCCATTTTGGAGCAGTAGCAGTAGCAGCAGCACTAATAATGATAGTAGCTTATACATAGTGCAAGGTGTTTCTGCCGAGTCCTTGCACAATCTATTCGGTCCTCGATCACAGTGGTTACGTAGCTCCCCTCATGTACACAGCTGGTGTCAATATCATGTAGAAAATTCCACGAGTATCATCAGGGACAAGTCAGGTTAGCAATGCGTGTCCTTACTTTCCTTCTTGTGCACCGCCTGTCGAACAAATTGTCCTCGAATTCGTGGTCTCTGTTCTGCCAGTTTCTTCCTGCTCTGGTATCGGACCTGGAGAAGATTATGTAAAGAGATATTTCTTTCGTATCTCCTCCAAAATCATAGAAATGAAGATTATACTAAAAATGCAAGAACAACGAGTAGTATTATTTGAGGATTTTACACTAAATACCATCGGGATGGCATGATTTCATTTGTATGATTTAAATTTTAATATTTATTTTTCAAATCAAATTATAGCATGTTGTGTGGTGTAAAAACTTTTAAATAGAATTGTACGGTATCATGTATCAAATTTGTTTGGAAAATATTTAAGTTTTCCAATATATATTTGTTGATGGGGAAATATGCCGCTAATTGCATGTTAAGGGATGAATCAATGAATTTTTGGTGCCACGTTGTTAAAATTATACTTACCTTCTTCTCAAAGCATCTCTCTTTTCTCTTCTGTCGGAATTTATTTAAAGCAGCCTCTCTTTGTGCAGAATGGTTTGTATCAATTCCGCTTCTGGTTGCAAATCCTGTTACGCCACACACTCCCCCCTTTCGAGCTACCCCGTTATCCCTTTCCATGTTTGTTCCTCTAGCATTTAAATCTGTGATGCTTCCATTCTGCCCATTGCTACCGTGGTTACTTCCCGAGCCATTTCCATTCATACTTTGATTGCCAGCCTTGCCCTCAAGAGGTGCACTCAACATATTTGATGACCCACACTGCGGAGCTTCCACTGCAATGTTTTTTGAAGATAAATCATCTTGGTTGGCTGGCTTCTGCTGGGGCATGTTATGCACGTGGTGGTGGTGGTGGTGATAATGATGATGATGGTGCTGCACGTGGACTGGCTGTTTGATGTCCCTTGTTTGAGCCGTTTGTGCCGAAACCTTGCTAGCTATTGCTGCATCTGTCTTACCTTGGATTATGGGCTGAGGGGGAGAAGTATGGCCATTTTGCACTGGTTGGAAGGCAGAGGACGGACGAAGACATTTGAATGCAGAATTGGGTGCTGCCTTGTCACTGAATGCCACTTGTTTAGTATAAACATTATTAGTGGTTGAGCCCATGTCATTATTATTACTACTACCATTCGAACACTGATTGGGATGTGTGCTATTAGAGTTAGATCGAAATTTTTGCGGTGAGTTGGTTTTTTCTGCCTCTGAGCTGTTACGAGGAGAACAGCTACCAACATTCCCTGTTGGAGCCTGATTAGCATTTGACGCAAAATTATACCTGCTAGTAATAAAATAGATGTGACCATCACATTTGTGGACAGCTGGCTCAGGATATAGATGTAATCTGAATTTGAAATATCATTATACCTTGAGAAGGCTGAAAGGTCTGAATGTCTCAAAACATTTCGGTCATGGGCACTGGTCCCAGTATCTCCAGCATCTCTCAGCCTCTTTAAACTGAGTTCAAGGGAAGGTATTTCCTTATTGTCAAAGATAATCTTATCTTTCAAGTTGGATACCTTGGAGATACCATTTGGGATGTCAAAGACAACAGTTTCTATCTGAGGATCGGTATCGTTAGATGTCAGACCCACTAGATCAGCAGCTTGGTTCCTCATTTCGCCATTTGGTTTCTCACTGTTGAGCTCCACTCGTCCTTTCTGCAGCTTCTCATCATCTTTCTTTGAGTTTATTTCAGAGATCTTTTCTTCAATAGTGCCAGCTAAGTTGGTCAATCCCTTTGCACTTGGGTTTTCAAGCTGCAAATTTGGAATTCCAGATATTCCCATCTCCAAGTCTTTGCCCATGGAAACATTGACTAAATATTAAAAACAGAAAAGAAAAGCAGCAGATAGTAGAAAAAAATAAACATACATCAGAGTGAGGTGTCAAATTGATCATACCACGCTCATGATCCTGCCCTTCATGCTCCCTTGTTGCCATCACCGGCACCCAGTTGTTGCCAAAGGCTTCAGTCCTTGAAGGAATAACCTGGGCACAAGTGCTATCAGGAGGATCATCTAACTCTTCCCACAGTGACATCGGTTGGGGACTGTCAACCTCTGCTGCCCTCTTTGTCCAAGATGTCTGTGCATATATGCATACAAAATTTCAAGTAGGCTTTAGTTTGGATTATGGGGCCTAAAATCAGAAAGATTAAGAACATAATATTTAGCCAACACAAATAAATATATCATTTGTTGATACTCAATAGTAACTCATCCCAATTAATCATGCCTGGCTAAACGAATCCCTTTTAGTAATTCTGCTGAGTCCTTGGGTTTTCCTCACCTCAAAATTCAAATTATAAATTATTTTATGTTCTATTGTACAGTCTCAGTCCATGTTCCAGTCTGACATCTCACCGTCCTGGCAGTGCCCTTAATTTTAAGCATATTACTCCTTACTACTGCACACATTGGCATTATCCATCTTTCCTGTATCACATCCAACCTGTGCAATCTCTTTAATTGACACATTCAATTATCCATCTCTGTTTAGATACATATACATTTTTTTTTATAAGTAGTTTAGATACATATACATGCATCGATCATAAAAAGTATTTATGGTCATTCAACTCCAAACATTCTAATCTATTTACATTGTCAAATGCATTATATCTCATATAGGGGTGTCCAAAAAAAAAATATCTGCGCTGCACTAGGGAAAGTATAATTTGCTTCTCTTAAATTTCTCAATTTACATCTGCACATAATAAGATATTAACTCGTTATTTGTCACATTATAGTGCAGAAAAACTACAATAATAACTAGACTTAGATAGTAAAGTAGACCAAAAATGAGATTATTTTCACAGTAAACTGTTAAGATAACTATCAGTCACAACAATTTAAACAATTAGAAAGTAGGGCAAGTATATCATGCACAAAAACATATTAATCCAAACATAGTAAACCAAAAATATTAAATAAAAAAGACAGTCTGCATGTGAAGTATTTGAAATTAACATAAAAAAAAAAGAAAACATTTTAGAGAACCATCGATTCCAAAAAACTCAAGCCAAAGAGACTCAGGAACATTTTATATGACTATATATGGAGTTCACAAAGCATATAAGATTAATATGAACCAAATTTAAACTGATTAGACACCATGAGTAATCAATATGTTAAACCAAATGGGAAAATAAGCACATAGAGGAAACACTCGCTACAACCATGTTAGAAGTTTGGGATGATTTGTGTTTGTCTGTCAATATCATGAAAGCTTTAAAATTTTGATAATTATACTGGAGATACTGGAAACGGCAAAGGCACTGCACATTCTCCAGTATTGCCTAAAATGACACTTAGGGCTCGTTTGGATACTAAGAATATCTCATAATATCTCTAAATAATAGTGAAATAGTTGTGAATAATAGTGAAAAAGTAGTGAATAGTTTGTAAATAGTAATGAATAGTTTGTGAATGGTAGTGAAATTGTTTGAGAATATTTTAGAACAGTTGTGTTCCCAAACAGGCCCTTAGATTGACATCCTTAAGCAATGAAAGACAACATTTCTGGGTTTTTAGTTCATGGTTACGGACAACTTGCCCATTGTTCATGGCAACAAGCTACCAAACAGTTAGTACTGAAATTACCATGTGCTTATGGGGCTTCTCTGAGATGGATTAAGGATCTTGCCTTAGTAGCTGTAGAAAGGGCTCACCAAGCTGGACATGCATCCTCATTATGCAGGGGGGCACCTATCCTGACTCCTGATCCCTTGAAAAGGACCAAGATAGAAGGTGGAGGCTTCACACAAACCATTGTTATGCCTCTATCTTGTCTTTCTCACAACTCACATCTCTCTCATGAATTCAAGGTATGCTGCCACAACACCGTTTGTACAGGTGACCTTTCAATGAATAATTATTGATACTCGCATAAATTTCCTTCCTCCTCTTAATTGACAAAATACGAGCATCACATTCATAGAAGCTTTTATGGATGGATGGTATAAGTTTTGCATTACTGGTGCTTATAATGAAGTGTATGATTCATAATTTATCAGTCCAAGCTTGTGTACTGCGTACATAATCCTTATGTAGGGGGATGCATGATCCTTTGAAATGGACCAAGATAGAAGGTGGAGGCTTTGCACAAACTATTGTTATGCCTCTACCTTGTCTTTATCACAAGTTACATCTCTCTCATTAACTAAAGGTAGGCTTCCACAGCACCGTTTGTATGGGTGCCTCCTCTTTATGACCAATTACTGATACTTGCAAAACTTTCTTTACTCCTCAAAATAAGGCACATACTTCATGGGAGCTTTTATGGAAGGCAGGTATAAGTTTTTATGTAAATGTCTTGTGATTTTCAATTGTTGATGCCAAGATTGAAAAGATAAGCACTTGTTGCTATATCCAACATTATGTAAAAGCAAAAGAAATGGTCACAAGGCTAGAACTTCATTGTGGGATAAGGCAATACAAACTATAAAGAGAAAACAATTGTGATTATTAATGCAAGAAAATTAGTTCAAAGAAATATTGAAGTATAGTAAAGGCAACCTAAAAAACAGAGAGTTTGAAGATCATTCACAGAGATTTCATAACCTACTAACTGAAAAAAAGAGTTTAATACCTGAGTGCCACTTCCAGTATCACTTCCACCCCTAACATTCAAATCAATGCTTCCAATATCATCTTCATCATTGCTTCCAGTGTTGTTGTCTGACTCTTCACCACTTTTCAACTTTGTTGAGTTTTGTGTGTGTATACCACTTTCACTTCCACTATCACTAGACTGCTGAAAGAATAGAAAAATATCTCCTAGGTCAAATTGCAAGACTCCAGCAAAATAAGCAGCTTCTTTATAGTTGGTATAGTTCTAATTGGCGTTCAGGGTCAATAAATGCGTAAATAAGAACCAGCATGATGTCTAAAGTGAATAATCGGTCCAAAATATAGTTTCTTGGAGAAAATGGGATAACTATAGCAACTCACACTGTGGCATTTCCTCCAAACATGCTGCCAAAGATTCTTAAGCTCATTCTTTCGAATAGGCTTGGCTAAAAAGTCGACTGCACCCTTTGACAAACACTTAAAGACTATGTTCATAGAATCATAAGATGACATCACTGCACATAAAACTCACCAGGTGTAGCAGTTAAAAGTATCAATTGGTTAAATATAAGAGGAAAATATCATATTAGTTTTACATGGGAGAAATGGTGATAGCAATATACTCACTAATCACAGGAATATTCTTGCAAGTTTTGTGGCTCATTATCTTGCATAGAAGGCCAATGCCAGATAAACAAGGCAAAACTACCTCAGTCAAAACAAGATCAATACGAGTGGTAAGATCTTCTAAGATTTTCCAAGCTTGCGGACCATTTTCTACTGCTGTAACTGCCCAGAGTGATTAACAGTTAGGTTTGCTTGAGAAGAGATGCCAAAAATGACAAACTGTCGTGCTCCCATTGAATATGAAATCAAAATATGATTAATGACAACATTCAGATACCAATCACTCACCAAGCATTTGGCATTTAAAATAGATAGAATGTTACTTCAAGGATTTCAGTCTCCAAAACGACAGTAAAGAAGAAGAAATTGTCTGACAAATGCCAACTTCAAGATATATCATCTCCAAATATAAATATAAATATAAATTAAAAAAAAAATAAAAATAAAAAAACACCTCCATGGGCCAAGAAAGCATGTTTAGCATAAGGACGTGAAGTTTTCAGCAAAAAGTTTGATATTATATGGAAGTTTCAAATTCAACATCAAAATTTTTCCAAGATGTAGGAATTGAAAGAATTTACCTTCGTAGCCACAATTTCGAAGTAATGCACTGACCACCTGCCGAGTTGAATCATCATTTTCCACCAGTAGAACCTTGAGAGACCTAAGAGGTAGAAACCTCTCCCAGCGAACCACAGGCCCTTGAGGCTGTTGCTGCGAGCTCTGAGAGACATCTGGGGAATGCGCTTTGTCTTGGACTGCTTCTGACTGCGCAACATCAACGTCTTCTGCATCCTTATTAATCTGATACTCATCTTCCTCCAAGAGCCCATGGCCCTCACCGGTAACCCCAACCCTCATTTCCTTGCGCTCATCTTGCATTTGGTGATTTAGTTCTGCCAACTCTTTGGTTACCGGGCCATTATTATTCATCTGCATTACTCCGATCAACCAGATTCAAAGAGGCCAATAATGAGAAAGGTGATGGATTGAGTCGGCACAAAAACCTCCTTTAAAACCGAAGATAGAGTGCACATCCTGTTGTCTTAAAGATACAAGCCTCTACAAACAAGAGGGAAAAAAAAAAAAAATGAAAGAACAACCATTTTAACCCAAATCATTACACTGCTTTAACATTTATCTGAAAATAACATGAAACCCTCAAACCCAAACTGATCTATGTAACAGCGAAAAAATATAAAAATATAAAAATAAAAATAAGCAAATAACTAGCTAAACTGATGAAAAACTGTTTTAGAGAAAATTATTAGCTGCTCCTGGAGTACCAGAACACACGAGGGAAAACTGTTTCTGTCTCAATACCAGAGCAGTGTAATCTGTATATAGGCACGTATTACAAAATTCAAAGTAATCTGTATATAGGCACGTGTTACAACCGGTGACAGATAAGTTTGAGCCCTACATGAGTACAGAGAACTATCGTATACAAAATTCAAAGTAACAAAGCAGGAAGAAATGAAGATAAAGAACATAGGGAATTCGACTAAATCATGGTCACGCTGCAAATAAAAACTACAAGTCCTCATGCTTCTGTTGGTCATCCTGTTTGGAGCTGTCTGAGTGCTCTGTGGATATTTGAAACAAATGCTTCCTTAATCGCTTAACAGATTGCTGGACAAGTGAAATAAATCAGAAATAACATGTGCTTTAATTGGTCAGAAGCATTAACCAAACAGAAGGTAATGGAGAACTCGATCTTCAAATACAAACATATACCAAGGAACAGAGAACAATTCAAGACCGAACATAAGTTAGGTTTGTAACCTGTTTGTCGGCAACCAAACGTACTTTTGCAGAAACCAAATTCTCAAATCTTATAAAAGGGTTATATTACTTCCAGAAAGAATCAGATAAATTATATAAAACTATGTCAGCTTAATAAAAAAACAGATTTTACAGAAAGTATTACGCATTTCCAGGAAAATTCAAGGAAATATTAAACGACGAGAAAACAGTGAAACGCATCATAATATCTGTTGGACCGGTATCTAATCACCAACGATCGAAAATTTAAGCTTAGAACCCAAAAAACTCAAATCGAGGAGCATCGACGATTCAAACGACAAAAATACCTTCTAATTCACATTGGAGGTGGGTTCAATCAAAGGCCAACGATCAAGAATTCGAAACTTCAATCAGAGCAAATTCAAATACCAAAACCTACCTAAAGCAGTTTAGGGTTTATAAAAGTAAAGAAGAACAATTGTCAAATATAGAGCTTGACTCGCTAAGGAGATATACGCGAAGCTCGAAATTTGGGGGAAAATATAGATAATGCGAAAGAGGGAGGGTTCCGAGACGCCTGACACTTATGATGCCACGTCGGATGGAGGAGTGATGAGGTGGACTAAGCTGGGCTCAGAAATGGGTTTGTGAAGTATCTGAAGCGATCCACCAGATCGTGTAGGAACACCTGGCGCATTATGCGCAGAGTTAAAGATGCATCCTTTAGATTTCGCCGTTGACGGTGTCGTTGACGTTTGACGCCAGGTCACACCCCAATCTTGCACTTCGGAAACTAACGGCGCAGTGGCCCAAGTAACGCTGGTATCTTCAGTGACGTAAATGTTCCTTTTTTTTTTTCTTTTTTTTACTTCTTAAGCAAGTTTGCATATATTAAGTACAAATAATTTATATAGTTTAAAGTGGATCTTTTTCACTATTAATAAATAACAGACATCTAGAAAGAAGGTCAAAGGGTATGCATCAAAAAACAAGATTAGTTGCTACCTATTACGCTATAAAGTATGCACATCGATTTGCAGATCGATGAATTTTGACAAAGTTTCAAAGACTATAGGATACATATATATGTTGAATGTCTTCAATGATTAGGTTGATGTGCCAGTGAGGAAGAGCTTCTATGCTTTCTATGGCTTCTATTACAATTTGCGAGCCACCTTCCATGATTGCTTTTTCTTGTCTTATTTGAGATGCCATTTTCGTAACTAGGAGAATTGTCTTTGCTTCAGTTATTAGTGGATTGGGGGTGAGGATCTTTTCAGTCTGAAATTCTAAGATTTTACCTTTAGGATCTCTGCAAACTGTTGAAGTTATTGAAAAGGAATCACTAATAGCCGCATCAAATGAAAAACTCAAAAAGTTGATTGGAGGAGTCTTCCAATTTTCTACCTAGCTTTGCTTTTTTGTTTTCCAAGCTTCCTTGTATTCCTAATAGGTTCGGTTTAGCTGGGATTTTGCTTGTAAAATTGAGAAAGTTGTGTGATCATGGAAGATTTCATTTATTTGTTTCCAAATGAAATCCATAATTATCACTGCAAATAGTTGAAAAGTGATGTGTTTCTTCTCCTCTCAAACCCAGTTCTTTTTCTGTAGAAGTAATCATTTTTACCCAATTCGATAAGGATTGAATTAGCAGGGTTTCCAACTTCAATGGCCATGCGCTTTGATACCACAAAATCTTGACAATTGGGTATTTTATGAAAAGATGAAGTGATGTTTATTCTTCTTGGTTGTACAAGAGACATTCTTTTGATTGAGTTTCTTGAATAACTTCATTGATTCTTGATCTAGTAAGCAGTATATTCCATTGAAGCTTCCATAGCAGTAAATTGTGTCTGTCATGGATTTTTAGTTTCCATATGGTTTTGTAGATGTTCTGTGCGGTTGACTGAGTAGTTGTCTTTTGGTTGTTGATTATCAATTGATAAGCTGTTTTGACTGAAAATCCACCTGTGTTGCTCAGGGTCCAGATTATCTTGTATTGGCTTCTAGAAAATAGAGGCAATGGTATCTTTAGAATTTCAACAATGCTTTCTTCATCAAACAATTCCTGCATTTTTTTGATATTCCATGATCTAAGGACATCATTAAGGAGATCACAGACTTTCAAATTTGGGTTAGCTTCTTCCTTCCCTTGAAGTGGCATTGGTTTGAAGCTGCGCATTGTGGGTATCCATGGGTGTGACCATATGTTGATTGAGTCTCCATTACTAATCTGGTAGCACCTTCCTTTGCTAATCGTGTCTCTTGTTTGCAATATTCCTTTCCATATGCTAAAATTCGTCTGTTTTGATCTTGTTTGCCAGATCTTCGTTCTACTGAGATACTTTGCAGATAAAATTGCATGCCAGAGTTTATTTTGCCCTTTGTTCATTTCTCATCCTAGCTTTGCTAACATTGCTTGATTCATGTTTATCATTTGTCTGATTCCGAGTCCTCCTTGAATTTTTGGCTGGCATATGGACTTCTAGGATTTGAGAGTTAAGTTATGGTGTTTATCTTTGGGGAAACTCCACCAAATTTTTTTGAAGCTTGTATCAAGTGTCTTGCATACTGATTTGAGAATTTGAAATGAAGTCGTGTAATAAGTGGGAATGGTGCTTGCAACCGTTTTTATCAATGTTGTTCTTCCCACTTGTGAGAGGAGTTTGAGTTTCCATCCTTCCAGTTTATTTTCAACCTTACTTAGTAGCTTTTTGTAATCTTCCTTTTTTTTCCTACTAAATGAAGTTGGAAGGCCCATGTACTTCATTTTTGCTGTGGATGTTTTATACGATAGCCTTTGTTTAATTGCTATTTTGACTTATTGGCTAGTATTTCTTATGAAAAAGATGGAGGATTTTTGTATGTTGACTTTTTGGCCTAGCCACCATTGGTACTTATCAAGGCTCTTTGATATTGTTTGTGCATTTCTTTATGTGGCTTTTGCAAAGATAATCATATCATCCACAAAGAGAAGATGAGAAATTGGAGGACTGTTCCTGCTGATTTTGAATCCTTCCATTTCATTATGCACTTATGCTTTTAACAATATTCTTGATAATGCTTATGTCACCAACATGAATAGAAATTGCGAAATTGGATCATATTGCCTTAATCCTTTTTTAGTATTGAAAAATCTCCTGGGTGAACCATTTATTAATTTGGAGAAGGTTGCTGTCGTGATGCATTCTTTTACTAGGATGATCCATGAAAAGAAGTTCCATTCCACTTGATCGAATGCTTTTTCCATGTCCAGCTTTATGGCCATCCATCATTTTTTCCCTTTCTTTTTTTTGAGGTGGTGCAATAACTCATGGGCCATTATCGTGTTTTCTTTTTATATTGCGCCCAGGAATAAAAGTTATTTACAGAAGGGATATGATTTTGCTCAGTGTGGCTTTGAAACGGTTGGCCATAATCTTGGTAATGATTTTGTATATGATATTGGTGAGGCTAATAGAGCGATATTAGCTCAGATTATTTGGACTTTGAATTTTTGGGATGAGAGCAATGTTTGTATGGTTGATCTGTCTCGATAATTTCCCATTTCTAAAGAATGTTTGCATTGTGTTAATGACATCCTTTTTGATGATGTGTCAATAATGTCGAAAGAATACTGATGTCATGCCATCTGGACCTAGTGCTTTGTGGTTTGGGATTTTCCTTAGTTCTCCGTATATTTCTTATTCAGTTGGTACCATTTTAAGTGCTTCATTTTCTTGATATGTTATTTGTCTCTCAAAGAGGTTGTCCAAGTTGCTCGGGAAGCTTGGGTTTGAAGTGTGGTAAAGGAATCTAAAATGAGTTATGAAAGAAGATTCAATAATGTTAAGATCCGTAGAAACAAAATATGTTAGAAACAAAATGTTCCTATTGCTGGATTTCTTTCTATCAAGTATGTTAGAAACAAAATATTAGTTATAACTTTTTAATTACAATTATTTTATATTTTTTAATGTGAAATTAAATAATTGAAATAATAATTTTGTATTTTACCTGTGATCTTAATAATAATTAAAAGACTTATAAAGATATTTTTTGATACATAAGATATTTTCAATTAAATAATTTTTATTTTTTACCTGTGATCTTAATAGTAATTAAAAGACTTATAAATATATTTTTCGATACATAAGATATTTTCAATTAACATTATTTAATTCTGTGATGCGGATCTTGAACTATATAATTAATAGATATTCCATATTACAACTAAATATAATACTGGCAACAATAAATAGAAAAGGTATAATAAAATTCTTATGATATTATGATATGATTTTTTAACCCTATTTTTAAACTTTTATAATATACTGGTTGAAAATAGATAACATATGAAATACTTGAATAAAACTGGGGTAAAGTAAGAAATTAGAGCCTCTAGTCTCCAATATCATATTTAATAACTAATATTAAAAAAAAAAAACTTGAACTAAATGAAAAAAATATTAAATTATATTTTGATCGTTCTTTTTTTTTTGGGGGGGGGGGGACTATATTTTGATTGTTCTGGTATTATGAATAGTTACACATTATAAGGTGCAGTTTGGATAATGAGATAAGATGGTTTTAGATGGAAGTCGAATAAAATATTAAAAAATATTAAATTATTGTTTTAAGATTTGAAAATATTGAATTATTTATTATATTTTGTATAAAAATTTGGGTGAGATGATATGAGATGAGATGCAACACTTTCACTATCCAAACGAACCTAAGTGTTCAGAATATAACTTGTGAAATAAAAGAACCTCTTTTACATCTTTAAATTCTTTTGTTTTTCAATAAATAGTATGTTATTTCATTTCAAGTACTAATATGTATAAATAATAATATAAATAAGTAATGCAATTCAATCTCGATAATTAGATATTATAGAGTGGTTGATATTATAATTCTTTGATATTATATAAGTGGCAATATAAAGAAAATAATCTTATTTTGAAGTATAAACCATATTATCCATATCCATTGCATCGCAAAGCTATCTTGTGTCGATTAATTTAAAGCCACAAATTTGAAGATATTTTGGGGGGCCAGTTTCTCAAGGTTCCTCTCAATCGATTCTCACAAAAAGATGTAGTCCCGGGAATAGAATGCCACCTGTGAGGCTGCGACACAGTAGTGTTTTGTGGTCAACTTTTCTCATTAACCTTTGCATCTCATGCCTTCTTTGGGCCTTGTTATGAGTTTTCTTTTATCTACTCCTTATCTTTTCATATACACATCCGACTATAAAAAGTACGATTCCTTAGCTCTTTTTCTTTGGAATCAGGCAAGCTTCGTCCACTTTTTAATTTTTTTTCTCTTTTTTGTGATTCATTGTGGATTCCCTCCACGGGGCTTCCTCTTTTGAGGTTGAAAAAAGTTGGGATTAGAAGAGCCATGGTTGCAAGTCTAACTTTATGACAAGATTATTCACAAAATCGAATGATTTTAGAGTCGAAAAGAATGGTGGGTTTTCATTCAGATGGGGACAGGTATCCCAAGAATCCAAGATAACTTCCGAATAGAATAATTTGGATGTGAGAATTAGACTAGGACATTTCAATATTCGATATCCCAAAAAGTTGGTATAATTAAGATATTATATATTTTATGAAAAATAACATATTCCACTTCTATCATGTGTCGATGTAACGCCATCCATAATCCTTATAACAACTCTTATTTCCTAAAGGAGATTCAAGGATTTATGTACGATGTTACATTAGCTTTTAATGCCGTATACAACATAGCTATTTTACAAAAGATCACATACAATTCCGAACAATTGTACAAAACTATTGATGCCGATGGAGAATAAAAGAAATGAGCTACACCCTTTTCTAGTTACACATTTGTGTTGTATTTCTACAAAGAAATAATATCATGAGAAGAAGCCTGTTCTCCCTCAGAATCCGACCTGTATTTACATAAAACAATATAATGCTGCTTCATTACTCCATCTATGGCCATAGGAATGGAAAGCGGAGAAGCAGCATCCAATTGGATAGATGGGGAAAAGCAAGCCATCCGACAACAAGAATTGTTTTCAGTAGGGATGAGAAATATCCTTAACCCGCAGATTTAACCCAAAATCTCCATTAGGCACCAACCCGAAACTACCAATCTATATTTTTTATTTGATCAGACTGTGGTTGGTAGCAAAAAACCCCCCTTCCGATAGTGATTGATATGGCTGTCGAAGACAAGGTGTCAGAAACCAAGATCCTCCAACCCAACTGATCCTTACGGCCGAATCTTATGGCGGGTGCAAGATCTCACAATCTCATTGCCATGGCAATGCTCCAGGTCTGAGGAATCTAATAGACCGAATAACTTTTAATCCCCTTAATCCTGAGTTTAGTGACGTCTAAACTGAAATTTTAGAAGCATAAACATTTAGCAAATTAGCAACTTTGTATTTCCATTACACTTACTGCTTACAATATTATCACCGTAAGCTAAACATATATCTAGGGATAGCAATATGTTACACGACATGATAATAGCGGATTAAGGTTTAGTCTTAACAGATTCGAGTCAAAACGGGTTGACCCGTTAAAACACGATTGCTTAACGGGTTGATAACGAGTCAGCCCGTTATGACAATTTATAACCCGTTATGACACATTAAAAAATTTAAAATTACAATTATACCCTTATACCTAAAAGTAAAATTGTTAGAATTTCAATTTCAATATTTTTATTGTTCAGATTGTAATTTTAGACTTGTAATTAGCTTTATAATTTTTATAAATATCGTAATTTTAAAATTTATATAAAATTATACTAAATTTAATCAGGTGAAACTGGTTAATTTCGAACTTATTCAACTCATTTACATGAATAGTTTAAAATGGATCGTATTGTGTCATGTTAACGTATTTCATAATATTTACTAATGAGTCAAAACGGGTTGACACAACACGACCCTTTATATTAATGGGTCGTGTTAGGGTTTGTGATTTTGATACGATAAGCTTAATGGGTCGAGTTATGGTTGAGCTATATAATATAATATACATGCTTTGATACGACACGAATACGACTCGTTAATACGATTTGACACCCCTACATATATCTCAACCAAATAACACTGCCAAAAACAATGCAATTCCTTCTTGCCCATCACACAACATTTTACAATTGCACGTATCTCCAAAACCTGAATAGGAAGCTTCCTTGAAGATGTATAAGCATGTTTCCAGTTCTTGTTGGACATTCCCATTTTCAAATTGATATCCACGTACATATCTTCAACATGCAAAGAATGATCTAACTTACCTTCTGGTGGGTATACACAATATCAGTATAACTCATGCTGCTGCAGACCGTTTGTCATCATGTTCAAGATTCAGAGAATGAAGCAGCTTTGGCCAGGATTCTGGGATTCCTCCTGGTAGATCAAACTCCAACAACTTCCCATGGCTGCGGTAGAACTCTTCCACAGGTTGAGTCTGCAAGAATACGCACACAGATTTATACATATTGATAAGAAATCACATTATTATCTTTAGTAGTTTATCATATTGCATTCGTATAAAGAGGCTCCATAAATTATGTTGGTAGACAAGAGTCGGAAAGATGAAAATGGACAGTGCCAAAACAATTCCCAAACAAATTATAATGAAACCAGACAATTTTGAGGTTTAAGGGAGAAGTGGAGAAACGGTATCTAGCCTGTTCTATTGCAGCTAGGCATACAACACATTAATCCTCAACAGGGAAAAGTGTTATGCACATTATAGGTGTACGACTTTCTTCTTACAGAATCTTGAAATAAAAATATTATAAATAAGAATTTTGTCAAAGTGTCTATTTAAAATTCTGAAAAAAATAGACTATGGAGAAATACCATTTCCTTATATACATGAAGCCGTTCCTTAACAACTTCTTCAGTGTCATCAGATCGAGTGAAAAGTTTTGATGCACAATGTGGAGGGGGGAGAAGTGGAGCCATATACAATCCAGGGCTTCCATTGTCACCCTTAATATTGATACATGCAATATTGTAGTTTCCTCCGCACTCACTACATATTCTTCTTCCAAGGCACTTTGCAAGCAATGCATCTTCCCGAAGCTTCAGGTTGATCACCAAGTCAATATTTGTTACCCCCTCTAGAATTTCCTGGACAACAGCCAAAACATAATGTAAACTGAAGGGTAAAAGTCAGAGCACTGGACACAGAGAACATTAAGTGCATGTTTGGGATTGTGGTGGGAAATATAACTTCTAGCTTAAGGGCTTATAGCTTATAACTTAAGTAAGAAGTTCTACTATAAAAAGTTATTTACTAACCATATGTTTAAAGCACTTTCAAACATGTTACATTTGTTTGAAAACAAATTTAAAAAGTGTTTTCTAAGGTAGAAATGGCTATTATTTAAATTTTTAAAGATTATGACTGTATCCTTGAAAGTTTGAAAGTTGTAATTATCTTAAAGTTGGTATAGGTATTTTCGTCCATTGATAGTCTTTTTAAAATTCGAATTAGGTTTCGCATAACCGGAAAAGCACGTTTGAGAAAAAGCGTCAAAATACTTTTTAACTTATTTGAGATTAAAAGTGCTTTAATATGTAACACCCAAACAAGCTAATTCGTCTGTTAAAAAGTTTTTAAAGATATTTAAGCACTTTTTAAGACACCTACCGCAACCCCAAACAAGCCTTAAGAATAATATGAATAAGCTGCGAAAGAAAGGACACAGAGAAATCCAATTTAATCTTCTGTTTTTATTTTTATTTTTTATTTTTTATCAGTATCATTTTAATCTTCAAATTCTCCTTATCATTGTTAAATTTTCATCTTAGGAACCAGCACGGTACCATGAAAAGGTACACGTTTTTATAACATGCACATACACAATTAGTTAAGGTTACATAAAAGTTTTTTTTTTTTTTTTTCTTTGACAAGTAGTTAAGGATACATCAAAATTCTTAAACAAGAAGCAATAAATGCAAAAGGTACTTAAAGAACATATATAAAATATACACAAATCATGTTTCTTTTTAAATAAGTAATTAACTTTAGTCAAGGAACATATATAAAAAATAAAACCCAACCAGCAAAAGGCCACTTATTTTCACCGGTGTCAGTATTAGTGTCATTGCAGACCAGATCTCTTTTTTTTTTTGATAAGTAATAATTTTATTGAAGAAATAGGCATAAGCCCAAGTACACAGGAAGTATACAAAGGAGAAGCCTACAACTTCCAGCACAAAAAGAAAACAACCCAGAAAACTAAAACAGATTCAGAAAATTATCCACCATTACATAAACTTTCGCCCAAAAACCCAAAGTACTCAAGAAAAAAACCCTAAGATCTTCCAAAGAGCATTCTTTGTCTTCAAAACATCTCCTATTTCTTTCGATCCATAAGCACCACATGAGACAAGGAGGAATCATCTTCCAAACCGATGCTGCCTTCTTACAACCCTTCAAACCCTTCCACCCAGCCATTAAATCCACCACATCTTTGGGCATCACCCAATGCAAACCAGTCCAGCTCAGAACCTCATCCCACAAAAGTCTAGACACTTCACAGTGAAGGAAAAGATGATTTACAGATTCTCCATCCTTTTTACACATGACACACCAATCAGAAATAAACAATCCTCTCCTTCTAAGATTATCGGTAGTCAAAACTTTGCCCAAAGAAGCCACCCAACAGAAAAAAGCAACCTTGAGAGGAACTTTCACTTTCCATATACTTTTCCAGGGGAATTCACAACTACCATGACTTGACAGAACTTTATAATAGGAAGCAACTGAAAACTTAGCATTTCCAGCTGAAATCCATACCATACTATCCTCCCTTTCAATCATCAACTTAGTACTGTAAAGTTTAACTAACAAAGCCTGAACTTCATCCACTTCCCAATCGTTAACATCCCTTTGAAAATAACATGCCAATCAACCTTATTATTGCTACTGCAATAAGAATCATAAACAGCAGCATTTTGATCCCTCGCAATTCTGTACAAGGCAGGAAATTCCAGCTTAAGAGCAGTATCCCCACACCACAAATCATGCCAAAAGAGAATTCTTTTACCGTTCCCCACCTTCAATCTAAAATTATTATAGAAAAAATCCCACCCTTTTCTAATAAACTTCCACAAACTCACCCCATATGCTCCACTAGAGGCTTTAGAACACCAACCTCCCCACAAACTTCCATACTTCACATCTATCACATTTTTCCATAGGGCTTCACTCTCCAAATGATATCTCCAAAGCCATTTGCCAAGTAAAGCTTTATTAAACACCCTCAAATCTTTAATCCCCAAACCACCACCAACCATAGGTTGACAAACTTTCTTCCAGCTGACCAAGTGAAACTTCATTTCCCCACCTACACCACCCCATAAGAAATTCCGAAACAAACTCCCAATTCTCTTTTCAACCCTTGCGGGAAGAGGAAAAAGAGAAAGGAAATATGTGGGCAGGTTAGACAAAGAACTTTTAATAAGAGTTAATCTTCCCCCCTTAGACAAATAAATCCTCTTCCAACCCGCTAACCTTCTTTCAATTTTTTCAATCACACCATCCCAAATGTCCACTGCTTTAAAAGAAGCCCCCAAAGGAAGCCCAAGATATTTCAAAGGCAAAGAAGAAATCCTACACCCCAAAATATTAGCCAAATCTGATAAGTTCTGAACAGCTCCCACAGGAACAATTTCAGACTTTGATAAATTAACTTTTAACCCTGAAGCAGCTTCAAAACACAGCAACAAAGCTCTTAAAGCACGTAAATTATCAAAATCAGGCTCACTAAAAACCAGAGTATCATCAGCAAATAATAAATGAGAAATCTTCAGACTATTCCTATTCTCATTACCCACCACAAAACTGGACAGAAAATTACCCTCCACCGCTTTGTCAATCATTCTACTAAAAGCATCCATGATCATAACGAAGAGAAAGGGGGAAATGGGATCGCCTTGCCTCAAACCACGGGAACTACCAAAGAAACCAGCCGGATCTCCATTCATACATTATCAAACAAGATATCATAAATTGCTAAATTGGTGTTTCAAAAGCTCACCGCCTGTGTTATGGTTCGAGGGAAACCATCAAGAATGAAGCCAGTTTTGCCCTGAGCTTCACCAGCTTCAAGATGCTTGGACAACAAATTTATTACAATTTCATCTGAAACCAGTTTTCCTTGGTTAACAATCTCTGCAAGCTGCAAAATAAATAAAATGAATATAATCAAAATAAACATATATAAATTTAAACATCAAGTTTAATTTTTTTGGTTCTTCTAGACCAGGCCTAAGATAAATTGACCAAAATTTATTGCTCACCCAAAAAGTTGACACATTTTAAGCAGCACAAACTCAAAGAAAATTTTGAGTTTTATCCAAATGTTGGAATGACTAAAGGCAAATGGTCTTTAGGTTATCGAATCCTAAAATTCTTGTTCCCTTCTAGAAAATCTCTATGTATTTATGCCTAGAAGGCACGTTTGCAACTGCTAAATCCAAACTGTAGCCAGAAGACAAATTAAGCCAGCCCGACACCTCGCACTGTCGCACATATTGTCAGTTTTTCCCTCTTAGGACAAATATGTGGCCGGTTTTCTGTTCACAAGACACAAAACATCTGGCTCATAAACACCTTTTAGAGGCTGTACAATAAACTGTCCCTTTAGTGAGCTCTCGGCAAACTAGAAACCCCAATATGGTTTTATCTATTATAAAGTTCTCCAGTCGGGGAAATGGAAGTGTAGGACTGATGGTTACTAGCATATTATACCCACAATAACTTTCCAAGAAGTTTCCTTTAGTTTCTATTTTAGGCTGAATACCATATGCTCATTTAGCTGACTTGAGCTGTATTTAATTGTTTCTGCAAAAGCTAGAGCGTATTCAGACTTCGCCCCTTTTCTTTACACTCAGACTTCACAGAAAATTTTCTAAAATCCATACAGATTAAACGATTAACAAGCCGACGAGATTAAGAATGCGATTGAAATCTAGAAATCTATAACTTAAAATCTAGAAAGAAAATTCAGAGTATAAACAAAGGGAAAAACATTAGAAAAAAATGCGATTGAAATTGGGATTGAGAATGAAACCCAAGCGTACCCGGGAAGCGAGGGGACCAGAGGAAGAGAGCTCTTCACGGACGAGATCACCGGTGGCGATGTGAGGGACACCAAGCAGGTTGGAGAGTCGAGACGCGTAGGTGCCTTTTCCAACGCCGGGGCAGCCGAGGAAAACCCACTGGACGTTTCTGTCCCTGGGTTCGTGACGCAGAGGGAGGGGCTTCTGGGCGAGCAGGGACGGCGATTTTAGGTCATTTCCGGAATTCGATGTAGAGCACGAAGAGAACGCCCGGACTGTGGAGGTCATGGAGAAGATCTGCGTTGAGCCTCTCGCCCTTGGCAACCGGTAAAATACCGCCATGGGAAGAGAGAGAGAGAGAGGGAGAGGGGTTCAGCCGGAAAGCGTGGAAGCAAGGAAGGTTTTGACGTTTGAAATAATAAATTTTATTAAGAATAATTTTACTCATCGGAGGATACGCGGGGACGTGCACACATGATACTTTCACACTACTTCCACCGAACCGTTAGATTAGAATGTACTTGGGGCAGATTCGTAGGATTGGATGATTTCAGGAGAGGGGTGGGTCTACACCCACCGCTGAGGACTTCCGTTGCTTAATTATTAAATTAAAAAAAAATCTTAAAATAAAAAAGAAATTGAATCGGTAGCTCCAAGAATCCCAAACTTTTTCCTTTGAGAGATTGTACACATTCAGCAAACACATTGATTGAATTGTTTAGGATAGGTCTGAAAATAAGAGATTTATCACCTCTTCTCATCTCATTATTACGATTTTTTAAAAATTTTCACACTAAATATAATAAATAATTTAATATTTTTAAATATCAAAATAATATTAATATTAAAAAATAATATTTTTTTAACTTTTAACTTTTATCTTAAATTAAAAATTTTCATCTCAACATCTATTCCTATCCTAATCCCCACTCTTTACATATCTCCCTAACCGAATATTATTCTCAATTTAGCAACATCTAGTAATGCTTCTCAATATTTTATAATGTGACATTAAATAATTAAAAATTCTTTCTTATATTTTACTTATAAACTTATCATCTAATATCACATTATTCAATAACGAGAGAATAATAAGAAAATAGATGATAAATAAATTTTTTTGAAACTTAAGATAATAACCTGTATTCCCATGGATAATTTAAATCCAAAAAAACCCTACTGCCCACAGGTGGAATCCACTGACGGATGCCACCGAAATGGCCAAAATGACCTTTTCTTTTATTTTTTTATACCTTTCAATATATTTTTTAAAAAAATTCACAACATGATTAAAAAAATATTTTTTTAATCATTAAATAAATAATAATAATTATTATAAAATAAAAATAAAACAAACCCATCGGTGGACTAAGCATTATTCTTGTTTCCACACAAGGGTCTGCCGTGCTTTCGAAGAAAAGAAGGAAAAGGATGAAATATTCCAAGGTAGCGCAGGAAAAGAAACTTGGACGGCAAGTTGACAAACATGGGTTCGGCTTACCTCCAGTGCGACGTTAACAGGACATCTCCTGTTCTAATAACTAAACATTGACATGTGTATTATCGTCTAACAAACGGTACTGAGGATTCAAACTGAGTTTTAATTTTTAAAACTCTATTTTTCAAGCATCTTGCATAACTTTTATATTGACCAACAACTTGAACAAAATATATATGACAGATTATATATAAAATCACAAAAATCCCACCAACAAAATTACCCCCAAAGAAGGAATATATATTTGTTTATATATTTATATATAACTCACTACTATATGAGCATAATTATAAAAATATTGATATTTTAAGAATTTCACGTGATATTTCCAGTTATTAAAATTATATACTTACATTTGTACTATTGTCTCAAATTTCCAAGACTATTAGGTAGTATTCTAATCAATCGAGTTCAAATTAAGTGGTGTCTGGCCAAACTTGGCTCGACTATTAAAAAGATCAAATTCGAGCCCAACTCAAACTCAAATAAAGATTTTTTTAATGTTCAAACTCAACTTGAATAAGATATTTTCATGTTCTCAACTTGAGATTGATTAAAAATTAGGCAGAGCGCTAGATTTGACTAGTTTATCACTTCTTTTTTTTTTTTAAATGAGTTTAATAAATAAAAAATAAAGAAAAATAAAATAACATATATTTTACAATATTTTAGTCACATTAATATAAAGGTAGATAAATATTTGTTTCTTGCAGTCACAATATTTTACAAAACAGAATTAAATGTCGACAAGACTATATGACTATTTGGCTAATCTTATACAACTCTAATCAATTATACTTACATAAAATAACAATATTTTATAATAGTTTATAATTATGCTCATTAAATAATCAATTATATATATACATGTATATATTCCTTAAGGGAGCCGATTCTCAAAAAATAAAATTTTAAAACCCAGGAGTTTTCTCCACCGTTTGTTGAAAAAGAATATACAAGTCAATGCTGTGTTATTAGAACAGGAGATGTCCTGTTAATGATAAACTGGAGGTAAGCCGAACCCGACAAACATTCCTCATGAAAAAAGAAAAGCAACTTTCATCCCAAACCTAAGCTAATCTATTACTTCGTTGCCACCGTGCTGATAAGGCCGAAACAAGATGCACGTATAATGAAACAAGGCCGAACTTGAGATGCATGTTCTAACCAAAAAGTAAAAGGTCTTCAGGTCAGTTGTCTCAGCTGACTACAAGTCACTAGATATTCTAGTTTGGATAATTCCCCACTAAATCTTTGCATTTGCACATGACACCACCTAAGATTCTACACAAGGCAAAGTTACTAACATGAGTTTCAGATACAAAAAGCTCGATCAAAGCACTAAATCACATCACAAAACAAATAATCTTACATGACACCACTATCCTCATTCGACGGTCTTCATTGAAGGTTGAAATATAAAAACACAGTAAGATACAGGTGCAGTCATATGAAGCGTGTCACTCAGCTACATATGGTCTGCCCGGCCATCATCCTCACTGATTCCATCCCCAGCATGCCTGAAACCAAATCCATCAAATAAGCTACGGTAAAAAAAAAATACACATCTCTGAGCTTATAAGGTTTGTTAAAGATCCCAAAGTAGATGCTGCAGTTGACACCAGCAAAAGAAAACCAAACAAAACAAAAAACTATATATATATTAGAGAGAGAGAGAGAGAGAGCAGGCTGCCAAATCTTGACTGTACATATTCTACCTAAGCATAAGATTTCTACATGATTCACTTTAGGGAATTTCCATTGGATTGGTTAATTTGATGCCTAGTGCGAGTATGATTGTTGTTTCTCATAAAGAAAGGGAGGACCATTGGAATTTCCAATCATGAATATCCCTATTAAATAGAACATCTCATTGGTGAGAACCATGGGAAAATGCCACCAGATCCAACACAGAAGCATCCCTATTAAAACCAATGCAATAGAGAGCTAGAAGGGCCTTGTCAGGAGCGCGATCTCCACACCTAATGTTGCGTCAAATTAGGGGTGCTACCCACCCCCTACGGGGCAGGGCCACCCCTTCCCTGCCCCTTGCCCCCGCATGGACGGGAGTGGGATTTTTTCCCCGGACTCCGCCCATGTCCATGCGGAGGTGGGATACCCCATCCGCTGACGAGGGTACGGGGGTGGACGTCCAGCCGTCCGCCCCCTGCCCTTGCCCTCCCCTCCCCAAACTACCGTGTCTAGTGTCCACCGTTTTTTCAACTTCAACAACAAACCCAAACAACAGAACTCGTTGACGGAATCAAACCAGCCAAAAGAAATGAGAGTGAAAATAAAAACCAGAAAGAGCGAACTCGAAGGAGCGAAACAACCTCATTTGAACTTTGAAGATCTGGAAAGTTTGGGAAGGAGCGAAACAACCTCGTTCTTCCTTCTTCATCTTGTCTCATTCCAAGTTGAGCGTCGTTCCTCTCCTCCTCCCCCCATATCAGCCGGCGTCTATTACACCTACAAACGAAACTGGTTAGAGGAAGGAGATATTTTGAGGAAGAAGACGAAGAAGGTTGAAGCAGCATATTCATCTACCTCAGAGGGGTAGAGGCTCAAAGATGAGAAATCGAGAGAGATCATGTGCGAAGAGGGTTTGATCGAGAGAGACAAAGACAAGAGAGATCGAGAGAGATCACGAGAGATCGAGGGTTCGGAAAAACTGAAAGTGTAAAGTTTGGGGGGGGGGGGGGTTGGGTTCCCCTTATATATGCAGGGGCGGGGCGGGGGATTTACGGAGCTGGGCTGAGCCCTCTCCGTCGACCGCCCAAAGTTTTGAAATCTGTTCCGGAGGCCATTCCGGTTGAGGTACTGGAACGGAATATTTCGGTACCGGTACGTTTCGGTATATAGTTTCGGGATTAATTATATATTATATATAAATATTTATGTATATATATAAACTAACAACTAATAAAATAAATACATATATGTAAGTGTGTATCATGTATATGTGTATATACATAGGAGAATTGAAGATTTATAAAATGAATATATATTGAAAAAAATCACAGACTTGAGTTAAGACACAAAAATAAAGAAAAAAAAAATTAAAGAATAGATAAATTATAAAATAAAATAAAATTATATAAATATATTTTATATTTTAGAATGAATTAAATACCATTTGGATTTAAAATTTATAAAAATGTCATCTAAGTACAAGAAAATTATAAAAACTGTCTGAAACGGAACGGAAACCGAAACGCTCAATTCTGGCCGAAATGGCCAGAATTTGACCGGAATGGCCGAAATGGGACCTGAATGACCAAAATTTGAAGCAAAACGGAATAGGGTGGTAGAGTGTACCGGACACTACACCGGAACGGAAAATTCCGGCCATTCCGGCTGGAACGGAACGAAATTTAAAACATTGCACCTGCCTCCGCAATGCCCCTTTCATACGGGCAGGGCGGTGCAGCGGGTGGCAGGCACCCGCTACCCACTCCTACACCAAACTCTCCCAACCACTCCTAATAAATTACCATAAGCTGCCCCCCCCCCCCCCCCCCCCCCCCCCCCCCCCCCCCCCCCCCCCCCCCCCCCCCCCCCCCCCACCCCCCCCACCCCCCCCCCCCCCCCCCCCCCCCCCCCCCCCCCCCCCCTCTCTTTTCACTTCATAAGAACACCAACCCCCCAAGCACTCCAGTGTCTAAGATCAACAACCTCCTTCCAAAGCAAATCCCCCTCCAAGTGGTATCTCTTTAACCATTTCCTTTGTGCATTGTGTGGTGTATTTGGATGGAAATGAATGCTCGGTGCTTTGAAGATAGAGAGCGTACAATGGAGGAACTTCAGAACTTTTTTTGTCTACACTTTATTGCTTTGGTTCTCAGCCATTGTGCTTAATGGAA
Organism: Carya cathayensis; assembly: GCA_011037825.1. NCBI lineage: Eukaryota > Viridiplantae > Streptophyta > Magnoliopsida > Fagales > Juglandaceae > Carya > Carya cathayensis. The sequence continues at coordinate 953,578 of QGSO01000315.1, read as the reverse complement.
ACAGTGTTCATGATTTTCTGTTCTTAGTTTTTGGATCCTAGAATGTATTTAGGTGTTCTTTTGTATACTTCCTATGTACAAGGGCTTCGCCTACTTCATTCATATCAATAAAATTTACATCATACTTATAAAAATAAAAAAAGATTTCTACACCAATACAAAAGGACAAAATAGTGTTAATCAACATGGCCAGACACACATTTTGCATTTCTATACATATATGGAGCATCGTTATTCAGTCCTATACTCAAGTACAACTAGGTTACAAATTTAATATCAACCAAGAACGAATAAAAATAGCCTAATGATAGTTGCATGCATCTTTGCTTGAACAATTTCCTAAGAATTCCATCCTTGTTAGTTCAATTCTGAACTTAGTTTCTGTCCCCTTTTTTTCTTTTTTGAATTTGTTGGTAAACTTGAATCCCTTTCAATCAGCAACTATATGATTTTTTTATGGGTAGATTAAAGTTTAAACATACACTCACTGGATCTGAGACCCACAACATCTGATATGAACCTGCACTCTCAACCTGATCATCTTACAAGAAAGGATGCACTATTTGAGCTGGAGCTTTTTTTTTTTTTTTTTTTTATAAGTAAAAGTAAAACTTTATTGATAGTAATAGGCATAGCCCAAGTACACAGGAAGTATACACAGAAAATGCGTAAGTACCAGGGATACAAACATATCATGAAAACTGTTCTCATTACAACTAATAACCGAAGCCCAAGAAAATAAAGTATTATAAAGAAATCTCTTCAGCTCATCCAAGGAACACTCCTGGTTTTCAAAACACCTCTTATTTCTCTCCATCCACAAACACCACAGAATGCAGAGGGGAATCATTTTCCACACAGCAACAATGTGAGCATTTCCCCTAATACCTTTTTTATCTGCTGATCATGCATTATTCTTTCACTGGTTTAAGCTCCAGCTATTTGCGCAACCATTGAAAGAATAATGCATGATAAGCAGATAAAATAGGTCAACTAGCCAAACCAATTGACATCAACAAATCCTACTAAAATCCAACACCCTATCAGAGAAAAAAAGTACTAGTTCTCTTTTCCAAATTAATTTTCTTCAAGAGACAACAGTCAAAAATTTGTTGCTGCTGCAACAGTAAGACATGGTATGCAAGAATGGGCACCAGTGAACTTGTACTAGATTTCAGTTACAAAAAAAAGGACCCTCTGCCAATTAATGACAGAGATGATAGTAATAAGAATCCTTCATCTGCCACAGGGAGTCGGGTTTCTAGCAGTCCAAAGGGAACACTACGTCACCATGTTGGATGTTTCTAGAACCCCTACCTTGAGTTATTCAATAGTAACAAATGAAAAACGGGAGAAAACTTGGCAGAGTTATTAAGATATCAGAACAAACCGCCAAGATGTAGTAAGATTTCGAGCCTTTCTATCCAACTGAAGGTTCTCCAAGGCAACTGAAGCTCGAATTACATCTTCTGGGAGCTCATCACTGTCATATCTCCAATTATAGTCATCCCTCCTGTAACCAGACATTGAGGAACCTCCTCTACGATCTGAAGGCTTGACAATATCAGATAGAGAAATAACATTAAACAGATAGTGGAAGGAAATAATAAAATGCTTTATTACTCACCAGATGCCTGGGAAGCAGGACTAGGCCTACAATAACACGCCAACAAGCTAATGTGTCAATTGGAGTGAAGAATAGGACAAGGAAAAAGAGATAAATTGTACAAGTTAATGAAACAGTAAGTTCAGTGCAGAACCTTCCCAGTGGAGGTAGGCCCCCAGCAACAGATGATGAAGAAGGCCTCCGATTGTTCCTGGACTCTAAATTGGATAAGGACTCAGCTTCTGGAGTAGTTATTCTTCTTCCATTACCCCTTGCTTGAGATAGATTCTATCAAAGTATGATTCAAAAATTAAATGACTCAATTAAAAAGAGTAGAATGAGAAGTGGTTCCTCTTGAAGATTATATCTATTTTTTTTATCGGTAAACAAAATTTTGTTGATGATAAGGATAAGCAACAACTCGAGTACATGGGACATATACAAGAGCATCACCTATGCTTGCTGATTTTGTGGTACAATAAATTCATGTAAGTTCATACCACTAAAATCTATTACACAAGTCCAATGGAGTAAAGTATTACAAAAAGAAATTTCTAAGCTCATCCATTGACCACTCATGATCTTCAAAGCTTCTATCATTTCTCTCCCTCCAAATGCCTCTTGAACATTATATCTTAAAGTTTGAACATGTTCATATAATACCAATCACTAATTATTCCATAAAATAATTAAAGTTTACTGTAGACTGCCATCATAGACATTCAGAAATACAATTGTCGAGGTCACACGGGTTATGAGTGAAGCACATTTTAAAATGCATACATCTAGGTTGTTTCAGATCACAGATATCTAATTCTTAGTCCTTCAAATTTAAGTAACATTGGAATAAACAAATGTACATGTATGGATACATAAACGCATCAAACATACAAAGTACTCAGATGTTCTAATCAATCTTGACACTGAAAGTTATTGCAATCGCATCAAAACAGAGTTTGCATATTGATGTCTAATGAGATCTAATATCATACCTCAAACTTCAAGAATCCTTCAAGCACATACAAAAGCAACGGACCACTATCACCATTTCTGTTGAGATCATATCCATTCTTGCTACTAAATTCTTGCAAATCAGTTTTCCAAGAATCCTTTTGCTGCACAATCATCCACATATAAGTTAGAACATAATTTAACAAGTTCGGAAAAAAAATAGCAATCCTATGAACCAGAAGGAGAAAATAATTACATGATTACCAAATTACACTCCGGCAAATAAACTTTTAATGTGTGATTTAGTTGCGACCAGTCTAAGTATTCACATATAAGAGCAGTAACTAGCCTTCCTGTATTTAAAAGAGCACAATGAAAGATAAATAAATTAGAAAGGTAATCATATATAAGACTCTACAGAACAACTTGCAGATGCATCATGTTCTGCCACAAAACTTGACCATCCGTGCGTATTCCATATCCATTTTGTAATGCAATTCAAATGACATATCCACATTTATTGCATGTATAGTAAGAAAAAGAAGTCACAAGATCAGCAAAACACAATAAATGATTGAAATCCTCATATTGTCCACATCCAACATTGTAAGGTGGAACAGAAGCCAAGTTGTGCAGTGACATTAACATTTTAAACCCTACATCTTTACTCTCTCTTGCCATGAAATTTGAGCTATTGTGGGTTAGTAAAGCATAACAACAAGCAGCATGAAGGTGGTATTTTCAAACCCTTCGAGCCATAGGTGAAATAGCAAACAATGCAGACCTCACAAATTGCTGCAAGACATTCAGGATATGAAAGTTGGGGGAGCTGCAAGTGGGGTCTTTGAATTGGGACCTATGTAATGTAACAGGGTCAGTACAAGGGCTGCACAAGGAGTGTTTGAGAAAAAGCCTGAAAGGAACTCGTATTCTTGGAATAAAATGCTGGCAGACTAGAAAGAAAACCAAATTTGATAATTGGTCCAACTTTTTTAACTATCTTACCCTTAATTTGCTAAAAAATGGAAATTAAATGTTTGCAGTTAACTTGCGTGTGTGGTGTTAGCCTAAAAGACAAGCATTCTACACAATTTTGCATCTCAATCGCAATAAATCAAAGGATATTGTCAGATCACACACTGTCTTTTATTTTATCTATTATGATTCTAATGTTATCTTTAAAATTCTGATATTAGATTTATTATTAGTAGTGTTACACCTGACCCACCAAGCTAGACTGAATAGCTTGATTGAATAATTCACAAAAAACATAAAAAAAAAATAACAAAAGAAAAAAGCTAGACCGAGTAAAATAAAAAAGCAAATATATATAGGAGATAAAATGGATAAGAGCTGGAACCTGATGGAGACAAATGAAGTTGTTTTGCACGATCATTGCAGCTACCAAGTAATGCAGGAGGCAAACATTCTTCTTGTTCAATTACCCGATCCTCCTCTTCAATTGCCTCAAACACACTTGCTCTGAGTTCAGCCTAGCAAAAACCCAACAAGATTAATCAACTAGCAAATGTATAAAACATTGACAGAAGCATTTAGTTTCTTTTGGCAATATCATTCAATTCAACCCAACTAAGCCTTACCATCAGCTATTGGAATCAGCTACATTTATCATTTGTCACTAAATCTAACCACCATCTAAGGCCATAATCTTCACCTCCCTGTTCCATTCACACCTCAGTAAGTGAATCTAACAATTTATATATATATTTTTTTATAAGTAAAACTGAAGTTATATACAGCTACCAAAAAAAAAATCGTTATGTTTGCATGTCTGCTTAGAACAGTTCCCGCTTTTCTAATTTTCAAGAATTTCTGATCTTCTCCTCCCTATATGGATGTTTTCTCTTGTATATTTAATCTCTTATTAAAAAAAAAAAAAAAAAGTTAATTGCACACAGACTTCGATTTGAAAAGCAAAAAAAGAAATTACTCCAAAAGACCGAAAAGTTCCAAATGGCAGCAGACTAATACATGTTCTTAGCATAGAAGAGCATGCTGCTCTGGATCGATCATCTTCCACAACTAATCCACACTGACCGTCTACACCAAACTGCTAAAATTCATTCCCAAAAGCTAATTCCAATCTAGCTTGTGGTTCGGTAAAACGGGGCTCCAGACTCGCAGCACGAAAATTAGTTTACATGAAAACAATCACGTTTCTGTGAACGCATAATGGATGGCATTATCACTCAATTAGCTCGGGGGACGTGAAATTTAGAAATTATAAAAACGGAGATAAACATTAGACCATCTAAAATGAGAAAGGACTCAATAGAATGAGAGAAAACAAACAAACAAAAAGTGAAAGTGAAAAACATGGGAAGGGTAATGCAGGGGAGTTTACCCGGATCTTGGCGAGTACGCCCTTCTTCTCAAGGGTGCGTGTGACGAGGGTCTTGAGGTCCATCATCTGCCTCGTGTAGTCGTCCATTCCCGTTGGAACCGAGTTTCGTCTTCTCTGCTCACTCGTCTTGCAGGCGCGCTGTGCTTTGCTTCAGCAAACAGGAGAGAGGTGTAAATGAACAGTAGTGGAGGTGGGTATAATGATGGTTTTACTTTGGTAAATGTGGGCTCTACATGAGTTGGTTACAGGCCGTCCCGTTCAGAATGTGGGTCCATCTGAAGATGGGTCCCACTGGGCCACTAGTGGGTAAGTGCCACGGACTGATTCATGGAGGCCCAAACTTGAAAGTTCTTCGGGGACTTTCGAACTTTTTGACCATCCAGTGAGCCCAAACAGACTTGTCTGTTTGATGCGGGCTTGTGCCCGTTAAAGCTCGTATGATTGACTCGCTATCATTTCATTTAAAATTATGGATACAACAAGTCATTATATATTTTTTTTCTAATCACAATTCACTATATTACATGTCAATGGCTATATATATCTGATAATAAAAAGTAGCATTTTATTGTTGTTAATTATTCTAATTACAATATAAGGCATAAGCTGGGCAGTTTGGGAGAGGGGAGAAAGGAAGATGGTTTATTAGAGTTCAATCTCTTTATCTTAAGCAGGTCGCGATGGTTGTAAACAAAATTTATAAATTAATCAAGATTGTTAAACATTTTTTTATTAAGTAAAATTATGAGTCAAATTAATTTTTTTAAACTCTGGATAGATTTTCTTTATAATGAATGTATTGTCGTCACCTGTGTTGTTACAGAGTTCCGCAGGCGCAGGGTACAGTTGAGCTCTTCCGAGCACTCTATCAAATTAAAGAAGGCTAAACTAATAATAAAAAACACAAGAAAAGAAAGAACACAAAACACGCAGAATAGATTCCTGCTTTAATGAGTTGGGTTAAGGAATTGGATCCATTGTCGTAGCAGCAGTAATAGTATTATACTTTTCTTTTCTTCTTATTATTATTAATTCTCCCTCCAATTTTAAAAAAGTACCAAATACTCACTAAAGTAAAAAGCCCCCCCACCTCCTCCTCCTCTTCCTCCGTTCCAATCTCTCACCCGACATGGAATAATGAATTCATTCATATGATATATTCCCCAATTTCTCCACCAAAAACTAAACATATTCAGATCATGCCTAAAATATTAATATTATTTTATTGTATTATATAATATTATGCATCCTTCCCACTCCGTCTCTCCACACTCCCTCTGATCCTTCTCTTCTCTTCATCAGTTCCCAATTCCCCCTCCTTCAACGTTACAGAACCCTAAAGAAATGGCACCCATCGACCCCCACTCGTTCACGGACTCCACCCACCCACTTGCCACCCACGTCTCTCTCACCCTCTACGTAGACTTCTCGACCTCCACCATCCATGGCTCGGCCCTCATCTCCCTCCCGAATCCTCACTCCGGCGCTCTCTCTCTCGACACTCGCTCTCTCACCATCCACTCCATTCGCGACCCCATTTCCCTTTCCTCCATCCCTTATTCCATTTCCCCTCCTGATCCAATCAAGGGATGTAACGTTACCGTCTCTCTCTCCAACCACACCTCCTTTCTCGTCCTCTACTCCACCTCCCCGTCCTCCTCGGCCCTTCAATGGCTCTTACCCTGGCAAACATTCAACAAGAAGTACCCCTTCGTCTACACCCAATGCCAGGCCATCCACGCTCGATCGGTCTTCCCTTGCCAGGACACCCCCGCCGCGCGCGTGCGCTACAGCTGCCGGATCAACATCCCGCGCCAGCTCTCAGCGGTGATGTCCGCACGCCACGTGGAGCGGCGCGCCCCGTTGAGCCAGGAGGCCGCGGCGTTGGTCTGCGACTCCTCGCTGTGGTGTTCGGAGGAGAGGGTCGTCGAGGAGTTCGAGATGGAGCAGCCGGTACCGCCGTACCTGTTCGCCTTCGCGGTGGGGGAGCTAGGGTTCCGGGAGGTGGGGCCAAGGACTAGGGTTTATGCCGAGGCGGTGCCGGGCTTGTTGGACGACGCCGCGAGGGAATTCGCGGGAACGGAGGATATGATAAGGCAAGGGGAGCAGTTGTTCGGGCCGTACGAGTGGGAGAGGTTCGATTTGTTGGTGTTGCCACCGAGCTTCCCGTACGGGGGCATGGAGAACCCAAGGATGGTGTTCTTGACGCCCACTGTTATTAAGGGTGATGCCAGCGGGGCCCAGGTGGTGGCCCACGAGCTTGCGCATAGTTGGACCGGGAATTTGATCACTAACAAGACCAATGACCATTTTTGGTTGAATGAGGTATAGCTTGTGTACATAAGATTTGTTTGGTTTGTTCTTGCTGTTCCTTTTTTTTTTTTTTTTTTTCCTTTTTGTATTTTTCTCCTTATTCTTTTTTTGCTGTTTTTTTTCCTAATATTGTTGTGGTCTTCTTAATTCATCCATCTTTGCAAGCATATTTTCCGAGGATGATGTGTCTCATTATTTGCATTTTTACTAATTATTTTCTGTTGGAGAATATGAGGCCGTAAAAGGAAACTCTTGCAGATGTTCAAAATGCTTAGAAAACAAGCTACTTGAGTGTTTCTTCTTTCCTTAGCCTCGTATTTGTTGATAGCGGATGTCGAGTTCTTGATGTGACGATTCACGAAGATCCAAGGTTGAATATAAGATAACAAGATTTTTTGGTAATATATATAAACTTTGAATTGCATCAGAATCGTAGAAGAATAATGAAGTACTGGTTTGTTGAAGAAGTTGAGATACATTAATCGCATGTTTTGTGGTGGCAAGAGCGAGTTTTGTTCTCTGGAACTGGGTTTAGTTTTCTTGTTTCTTGTACTAGGGGTTTACTACTTATGCGGAGAGAAGGATTGTCGAAGCTGTACAAGGGGAGGACAGAGCTACATTGAATATTGGAATTGGTTGGAAGGGTTTAAATGAGGAGATGGAGCGATTCAAGGACAAGATGGAGTTCACAAAACTCAAAACCAATCAGGAAGGTGTAGACCCGGATGATGTCTATTCTCAAGTCCCATATGAGAAAGGTTTTCAGTTTCTATGGCGTATTGAACGTCAGGTAGGCTGAATCACATGTCTACCGTTTCTTAGCATAGATTTCTTCAGTATGTTTCCTTTTCACCTCCTGAAAACATATAAAATGTGTCATTTTAAGCCTGATAAATGTGCTTATGAAAGTGACGGTGTCTTCTGCCCCTCGGAGTAGTTATAGGAGTAACTGATCCTATGTTATGCATATAATATTGGTGTAACTGGACATTATTGTATGACGAATATTCTGACCAGTTGTGTTTTTCCTCTCAAATGCATAGATTGGAAGGCCTGCGTTTGATGAATTCCTCAAGAAATACATTGCCACCTTTAAGTTCCAATCAATTGATACCCAGACATTTCTGGACTTCCTGAAAGCAAACATCCCCGGAATAGAGAAAGACATTGACTTAGAATTATGGACCGAGGGTACTGGTATCCCTCCAGATGCATACGAACCAGTTTCTAATATATATACCAAGATTGTATCACTTGCCAACGAGTTTAAGCTAGGGAGGATGCCAAGAGAGGATGAAGTTGCAGACTGGCAAGGGCAGGAATGGGAACTCTACTTGGAGAACCTGCCCAAGTCCGTTGAAACATCACAGGTAGTGGTTTCTTATCATGTTAGAGTTTCCCAATCGTTTCTGTTTCGATTTAATTATTCTTTTGTTCTTTTCATGATTGCTGTGTGTTTACCCTCTCCCCTTAAATATATTAGATTTCCTGTCTAATACATCGTGGTCTAAAACCTCTGAACTGGTGTAAGGATGTTTTTTACTTGAATAAATGGGTTTAAGTGATGATGAGGTAATTTGTATATGCAGGTTGAACATTCTGCTTTAGATGTGTTTAATAGAAATATCAGACAGAACTGGCTGAATATTGTCTTATATATTTTGAACACCTAGGGGTCTGCTCAAGTGGTAAAGTCCCTGGACTTGAGGGTATGCTCCCTCCAGGTCTAAGGTTCAAATCTCTTTTGGTGCAAATAGTCTTTAGGGCCATCGGACTGAGGGACTTTTCTCTTGAATTACCCGAGGTGTACTTGTGGAAAACTCCTTACCGAGAGCCTGTGCACTCCTGAGATTAGTCAAGACGCTGTTTCTGGACACCCGGTGCCAATAAAAAAAAATAATCTTATATTTTTTCCTAAAAAAAAAAAAAGAAGTTTATTTGACCAAAAATAATCTTTGAAGATGAAATGTTTTTTCTTTTTTATTAGTTTCTTACAGGACTTAGCACAATCTAGGCACCCGCCCCACAACTAGAATTCTTAGTTAACCCCAAGGGGTTGGCCGAAGTGGTGAAGATCTTGGTTTTGGGGTATCACTCTCTTCAAGGTCCAAGGTTCAACACCTCATGGGTGCAAACAATTATTTAGGATCACACCCCCTGGTGAAAAGCCAGCAATTTAACTAGTTCTGTGTAGGGAAACTTTCGAGAGTGCAGTGCACTTGACCGGGATTTACTCTGCAGGAGTGGGTCCTGACTTGAAGAGGTTCCCCGACATTATAAAAAAAAAAAAAAAAAACTAGAATTCTTAGTGGGTTATTCAAAGACTTTATGCATTGAAACTACCAACATATAGAAGGTAGATGCGCTTGGTCACAATGCATGCTTTCTCATGTATGAGCTTTTTTATACATTCCTCTGCATAGGCTAAGTTCCGCTGAACACACATTCTAGATCTGGTATTGAACCTCTTAATGCATTCTCTGTTTCCTCAAGAACCAAAGATCTTTTTTATTTTATAGGTAAGCAAGAACTTTTATTGTTAGCAATAGGCATTGCCCATGTATACGGGTCGTATGCAAGAGAAACTCCCAAGTATGATTGACAATTGATACAAGAAAGATTTATCAAAATCTGAAATTATTCCTGTGGGTGCTGTTCAGAACTTATCAGATTTGGCAAATTTATTGGGGTGTAGGATTTCTTCATTGCCTTTGAAATATCTTGGGCTTCCTTTGGGGGCTTCTTTTAAAGCAGTGGACATTTGGGCAGGAGTGATTGAAAAAATTGAAAGAAGGTTAGCGGGCTGGAAGAGGATTTATTTGTCTAAGGGGGGAAGATTAACTCTTATTAAAAGTTCTTTATCTAACCTGCCCACATATTTCCTTTCTCTTTTTCCTCTTCCCGTAAGGGTTGAAAAGAGAATTGGGAGTTTATTTCGGAATTTTTTATGGGGTGGTGTAGGTGGGGAAATGAAGTTTCACTTGGTCAGTTGGAAGAAAGTTTGTCAACCTTTGGTTGGTGGTGGTTTGGGGATTAAAGATTTGAGGGTTTTTAATAAAGCTTTATTTGGCAAATGGCTTTGGAGATATCATTTGGAGAGTGAAGCCCTATGGAAAAATGTGATAGATGTGAAGTATGGAAGTTTGTGGGGAGGTTGGTGTTCAAAAGCCTCTAGTGGAGCATATGGGGTGAGTTTGTGGAAGTTTATTAGAAAAGGATGGGATTTTTTCTCTAATAATTTTAGATTGAAGGTGGGAAATGGTGAAAGAATTCTTTTTTGGCATGATTTGTGGTACGGGGATACTGCTCTTAAGCTGGAATTTCCTACCTTGTACAGAATTGCAAGGGATCAAAATGCTGCTGTTTATGATTCTTATTGCAGTAGCAATAATAAGGTTGATTGGCATGTTATTTTCAAAAGGGATGTTAACGATTGGGAAGTGGATGAAGTTCAGGCTTTGTTGGTTAAACTTTACAGCATAAAGTTGGTGAATGAAAGGGAGGATAGTATGGTATGGTCTTCAGTTGGAAATGCTAAGTTTTCAGTTTCTTCCTATTATGGAGTTCTGTCAAGTCATGGTAGTTGTGTTTTCCCTTGGAAAAGTATATGGAAAGTGAAAGTTCCTCTCAAGGTTGCTTTTTTCTGTTGGGTGGCTTCTTTGGAAAAAGTTTTGACAACTGATAATCTTAGAAGGAGAGGAATGTTTATTTCGGATTGGCGTGTCATGTGTAAAAAGGATGGAGAATCTGTAAATCATCTTTTCCTTCACTGTGAAGTGTCTAGATTTTTGTGGGATGAGGTTCTGAGCTGGACAGGTTTGCATTGGGTGATGCCCAGAGATGTGGTGGATTTAATGGTAGGGTGGAAGGGTTTAAAGGGTTGTAAGAAGGCAGCATCGGTTTGGAAGATGATTCCTCCTTGTCTCATGTGGTGCTTATGGATTGAAAGAAATAAGAGATGTTTTGAAGACAAAGAATGCTCTTTGGAAGATCTTAGGGATTTTTTCTTGAGCACTTTGGGTTTTTGGGCGAAAGTTTATGTAATAGTGGATAATTTTCTGAATCTGTTTTAGTTTTCTGGGTTGTTTTCTTTTTGTTTTCTGGAAGTTGTAGGCTTCTCCTTTGTATACCTCCTGTGTACTTGGGCTTATGCCTATTTCTTCAATAAAATTATTACTTATCAAAAAAAAAAAAAAAAGAAGAAAGATATGGATACGCAATCCATTGAATTCTATATACAATTGATCATTGGAATAAAGTATTGAAAAAGAAAGTTCTAAGCCCATCCATGGTCTGTTTGTTTTCCTCCAAGACACCACCAAAAGACAAGAACCAAATATCCATAAAAGCTAACTATTGCATAATTCTACAGTTCAAGTCATTCACATAAATTTAGAATTCCTTGATAAACTTTCTTTTATTCTAATCTCATGGATCTAAAATTGTTTTGTTACACTTGTCTGATCATAATGTTTGGCTGGATGTGCAGGTCTTGGCCTTGGATGAACGCTACAGGCTATCGGAATCAAAGGATTATGAGGTGAAGGTAGCCTTTCTCCAAATGGCCATTTCATCTAAGTGCAGAGATAAATACGGTGAGGTGGAAAAAACGTTGAAGGAAGTTGGAAGGATGAAGTACCTTCGCCCACTTTACACTGCTCTTGTACAAGGCACTGGAAAGGAAGAGGAGAAGATTTTGGCTGAGAGGGTGTTTGCAGAGGCTTGTGACTTTTATCACCCCATAGCTAAAGGCGTTGTTGCATCAATCTTTGCCAAGCACCTCTAGAGTAGTATATAACAATAATCATCTTAGAACAGAATTTCTTAGGCTTATTCCGTAAATTACTTTTTTTTTTTTTTCTTCTAAAGTTTGTAGGCTATACTGTATGTACGGACTGTTTTGAATATATCATGCATCTTGGAATGATGCTATCTTGGTTAACTGAAATTATCTAAGGAGGCAATCTAGTGTCTTTGGGTTTTGAATTGTGGAAGGCGAACCCTGTACATTTCCTTGAAGTTTTCATGGCTTGTTAGAGGAGTGAAAATTGTTTTTCATGAATGTTTTCTGTTTTACTCAAAAGTTATTTGCATTTCATAAGTTGATTATTTTCTCTGTTTTATAATATAAATTATAATAGAGAAATGATTTGTTTAAATTCGACAAGTAGTTTTGTACAAATCTTTGTAAAAATATAAACCCTAACTTCAAAAAAGTGGAAAAAAAAATATTTTTTAGTTGGACTCATTGTTTTTAACAAAAACAATTTATTCATCATTTTTTTATTTTTTTTATTCTTCTTAAACTAATAAAATTCATCTATTCATAATTCGTATGTCACATATTTGATAAAAGAAAAAAATTATAAAATATACAGTTCATAATGTATAAGAATGATGAGTAACAAAATTTTCTTTATAAAATACCCCAATTGTTTGATAGGCTTGTCTTTTCAGTTTGAGGATGCAGCTACGACTTTCGGTCACATAAGAACGACATTGTTAAAAAAAATTAAGGATTGTGTCTTGGGTGTAATCTAAAATTGGTAATCCAAGCATTTCTCATTTTACTAATATTATTCTTATTTTTATTTTAGAAAATATTATTCTCTCCCTTTCATACTATAACCATTTTTTTCACGTATAATTAAAAAAAAAAAATTTCAAGTATTTACTCCAACAAATTGCTACTTTACATATAATTTATCTCATTTAACCGACGTGTCATGTAATCTATTTCCCATCTACACTCCGATTTTAACAAGGAAAGTAAATTGTAATTTAAATTCAGATTGAAAAATAAACGATAAATTTGATAGTTTAACAATCAAATTTCTAAAAATAAATGTAATTTTTTAATTTATTTTTACTATCTTTAAATGAAATTTGGTAATATTTTTCATCCAATTTCATTTCATCTCGTCTCATTTCATTCTCAAACATAACTCAAATATACTTTTAAACTAATCATTACAACTTTCCCGAACATTCAAACAAAATATAAAAAATAATTTAACTTTTTAAAATCTTTAAACAAATCTAATATTAAAAAATTATATTTTAACAGTATTTTAATTTTATAATATTTTAAACGTCTTAATATCCTGTCTTTGACTGGTTAATAATAGTATGAATATCTGTCTAATGAAGAGGATTGGAATGAAGTCTTTCAAAGAGTAGACGACGTTGCTTTCGCATATCCTTGTAGAATTCAACAACATAGTTGAATGAACCAAAAAATCTTTACATTTTTGTCAAGAATAACATCAAAAAATTTATCAGCAAATTCGATGGTCCTATTGATGAGTCGAATTGTGCTTTAAAAAATATCGTAACCAAAGAACCTAATCTTGGTTTAGAATACTTTAATCTTTTTGACTAAAACAACAAGACCATTTTGTCTAACGATATCTAGAAACGAGGATAAAATATTTTTATTTAACTTTTTCTCTCACGTTTTTTGAAATTCCATAAAATATTATAACTCAAATTATTTTATTATTATTTACAAATCATTTCACTATTATTCATAAATTTTTCATCTTATCTTATTTTCAAAACATCTCCTAAATGGCCATGCGATGGTCCATCAAGCAATTTAAATTGGATGAAGCCTTTTGAATGGTAAAAAACTGAAATTACGAGAAACACAATTGTACTTTCCAATTTCCATCCTCAATCTAACGAATACGTAAGAGATGTTTAAAAAATTAACTTGCTAAAGAGAGAATACTTCATTTTCTGGCTTTAATTTTCTTTCAAAATTTTTATATACAGTCACTTTTACTTACTCTTTTACACACTCCACTAATATGATTGGTTGTGTATTAAAAATAAGTTCATCTAATCAATTATAGTAAAATGCACATAAAGTACACCAAAATAAATGTAAATTGCATTACTCATTTTCCTTTTACCTGCCATATAATGGTTTTGGTCAAGAGCGCACGAAAAATGGATTCCATTTTAAAAATGGCTTACGTCCTAAGACGCACTCTCCTTTTTCAAAATATAGTCAACCGCCTCTTCAACAGTATCAACGACCTTAACAAGTACCAAAGAAAGAAACATAGCAAAACATAACAGCAACTGTTAGTACATATGTTTCACATTCCCAAACTCTCCCATCTCTTCTATACGTTTACCATAGGAATAATAAAAGAAATGGCATCAACAATGAACTCACCAGATCAGCTGGAAATTCTGCATGATTATCTTTTCCCCTGAAAACACCTGTCCTCGTCAAAATTGAAAACCAAGGATGTCCTGCCTGAGTATTGAAAGGTGTCCCGTCAGTAATATAACAAATGATACATTTGATTATGAGTTATCCATGCAGCATTCGGTCTACTACATTTGATTTTGACAAGTTGTTCTTCATGTAACATTCAGGCCAAAGGACTATGAAATCAGCAAAGAAAAAAAAACAGGTCAACATCTTAATGTGTATTTGAGAGATTGTCCCCGGATGAATGTCCACCTGAGTTCTTTGACGTATCTAGACAGTAAATAAAACCTCTTTCATATTATGTTGAAATTTCAAGAGCTTAAGGAGTAGACAGACAAACCTGTTGTGCACCCTTGATATCAACTAACGGGTTGTCACCAATCATATAAAGCGTCTTGAAAGGGTGTGATCCATTGTTTCCATTATTTATGTAATTATCATCACATGATGAGCGAAGTTGTCTCAGTATGGCTTCTGCGTTCTTGAATACAAACGGATTTGGTTTCCCGAATATAACGCAGTCCAGAGCATTACAGTGAATTCTGGAAACCAAAATCAAATATAAGAATTCTTCTACTATTGGGAGTTCATGGCAATTACCACTTGTTTCAGTATACTGCTCTTGAAGGGTGGCTTCTTTGTCTCTTCTCCTACCTACTCAACTTTGTGCTTGAACATGAGGATACAACCACCAACATTACGAGAAGGGCTAGCATGTGAGGGAGGGGTGATCCAATACCCATAAATTTCATAGATAGGTGAGTGAAACAATTGTTTAGAAAATATGATAATTTAGCATAGAATCAAGGTGTTGCTTCCTCCAAATGGGTTCTATATGCGAACAATTAAGAGGAAAATCCTCTCTTGGATTCTTCAGAGTAGGTATGTATGTAAACCAAGAGGTTGCTCATTGACTAAAACTTCGATCTGATGTCCCCCCCCCGCCCCCCCTCCCTCTCTCTCATTTGATGGAAGTGAGGATTTAAAACACTTTTCACTTTTAGGCATGAGACACTAATCTTACCTGTTGAAGACACTTTCTAGTGCAATTCTGAAAGCACCCATTCCAAGGCGTTCAGATGGAAATGCTGCCTGTATTAATAAGGTCAACTGTAAGTAATATTCTCAAGTTTACTTCAGCAACTGAGTTAAAATGAGCAAGTAAACAAACAAATTACTGGAGTCTTATGGGAATATTTATGCCATGACCGAACAATTTGATGGTTTAAAACGAGTGAAGTCCACTTTGAGTGTTGACTTATGGGCATGACACCAAGGCTGCATAAGTCATGCCTGTTGAGTGTTGGTTCAATCACTTCAAACCATTTAAGCTGACCAGCATCTATAATTTTTCTGCTGCACTTCACAAAGGTAGGAAATTTCCTCTTTGAATCCATCAACTAGGTAACCGATGTAAGTATTCACAAGTTTTGTGTAGAAACGTTACACCATTTATGATTAGCTCTCAGTTAAATCAATAAATTTGGATTGATCATTTTCTAAAAGCAATTTTGCGGATCCTATTTAAAGTACATATAAAAATCATTTATAGACTACGCCCAAGGCTACATTTCTGAATTAGCTTAATGACCAACCTGATATTCAAGATCATCAGCAGCAAAATACAAAGATGGTTGCTGTCCATTCTCATCTCCAGGAAGGCCTCCAGAGCTTAAAATGTCACAGAGAACCTAATGCAATCCATCAATAAGTTCAGCACTTTTGCAAGGCTACAATAAATACCATCTGGGATAAGATGATAAAATGCAGTATGCACAAGTAAGTGCATCACAACAAAGAAGATCAACTACCATAGAACATCAAAGGTACATAATATTTCTGAGAACTCATAGGAAAACCGAGGCTGCTAAAGACAACAAAAGCAAAATATATGCAAAAATTGATTGCATTCGAATTTTTCACCTTACACATTGCACCAATATTGGAAACCTTTTAAAGATATTATCCTTATCCTGAATTCCTAGATTTATTTACATGCGATACAATTTAAGTAACATTTTTTTTATAGGTATTTAGTAACATTTTACCAATTAAGTACAATGCATCACCTGGCTCATTGTAATTTCCAAAATGATGAAATAGGAAAACGATCACCTGAATGTCCCTGCCCCAATCTACTGGATCGCTGACTACAAAAGCTGCCTTAACTCTGTCAGAGGTGATGTTGAAACTTGGAACCAAGTTCTTGGGGCAACTACGCTTACTCGACTCCCACTTAGTTTTCCACATCTTATATTGAGAAACAGGATCAATATTCTCAAAGTAGGAAGCATACTCATCTAATGAAAGGACCTTTCTGTCACCAAAAACAAAGTCATACATAATTCCGACAAAAACAAAATATAGAAAGCTTTGGGCTTCAGTTCAGGAAATATTATGACTGAGGTATAGGCAAATATACTTGAAACCGTATTCAGACATTACAAGATCAGGTTCCCCTTTTCCAGTGGCAATGATGAGTTCATTCTCGTAGCTAAAGAGGAAATCAATAAAATTTACATAAGATGATGATAATATGACATGTTATTACGATGCGAAAGACATAATAACTCGTAAAAAGTTAAAAATACATTGGCAATAGTCATGGAACAATTCAATATAATAAACCAAATAACTATTGGAGGATATTTCAATGACAAGAAAATACAAATGCATTCAAAATATCTGTCTTTGGTACTGATAGTCTAGACTTGAAAGAAGCTTATTTAAAATAGAGACTGTTTCCTATAACGACAAGTTTATAGGCAAACTGCAGTCGGAGCTATCCAAGCTTAGCTTTCACCAGTCAGTCATCGAAAGAAAAAAGACCTGGCTTGACGACAACGATGATGCAAAACAATGCAATGCTTTAATCTAGAGAAGGTTTGCATCAAAGTGATATATATATACCTCTTCAACAAAGTTTTAAAAGATGAGTGACCCTGTACAACCTGCATTAGGATAACACAAAAAGAATAGCAATTGCCCAATATTCCATCAATCAAATGCCATTCATGACATCAATAACAAATATATTTCAATCTCCTATTTATACTGAAAGAAAATATAAACTACCAGAAAAATGAAACACTACCTGAGAAGGTAAAATGTATACTCCCAAAAGATCACTTAGCTCAATGGCACGTCTGGATTCGGGGATGCCACCTCCTATTCAAATCAAACAACTGTGTTCTTCATTTTATTGCTGTTGTGTACATATCACTCGAGATAAGTATAAACAATTACAAAAAATACAACGTATACATGCACTGATATCATGCTAAAATAATGGAATTTGAGAAATAGCTTCCCCTATATGTGTGTGTGTTTGTCAAAATAATTTTTGTTACTCAAAGAGTAAGTATCCAAAGCAACTTATAAAAAAAACATCCAAAACAAATGCATCCCGAACATTCAATGGTTGATGCCTGCCATCACATGTTCGTGCACATCTACTTCACTAAGCTTAATTAATAAATGGATGTTAAAAAATATATTTGAGGCCACTCTCCTTCTTATTAGCTCTTCATGTTTCTACTCATGAACCGCAGATGGAATCACTTGATGACTCACCATTCGTCAAGAAAATAAAAGGCACCTTCAGAGCACCTGCAGCAAAAATTAGCCAAGTCACGTTTAATGACAGAGTTGAAAAGATCTTATGTACTTGGGTTTTGCCTATATTGCTATTAATAAAATTATTGCTTATACAAAAAATAACAGAGTAGAAAAGTAAATATGACTTTTATCACCACCTTCCAACTTTCAGTAATTTAAACACACTGACCCGCCCAGTCGTATACAGTACTCAATTTACAACAATTTTGACGTACTGAAATGAATTTCTAATGTTCTGAGTCGGAGACAACGATAAACACGGACTCATTAATTCTTATTCCCTTTACTCTTCCTCGAATTTCTCAGCAACCAGATAAAGGTACTTGTAGAGAAACTTCGCAAGCCACTCAGAGAGAGAGAGAGAGAGAGATGCATAGGTTGTAGAGTACCAGATTCTCCATACAGTCTTCTCAAAGCTTGCGGAGAGCCACCAATGGGAACGCGACCACGAAGAACGACGCCATCAATGTCAAAGGCAATTCCAAAAGAAGACCTAATACCAAATCCACTACCAATGAAACACATGAAACATAGAAAACAATAATACTAACAGTAGTCGTGACTCGTAGCAGTCAACTTCTTGAGTCATTCCGATGCTTTTATTGTAAAAAGAATCAAAATTTGGTCCATGATTACGATATCTTTCTTTTTCCCACAATTTCTTGGCAGCCAAGCTTAGCGACAAAGTTATTTCAGGATTATGCTAATGAAACTAGAAATGATAATTGACGAACCGTTCGTGCTTGGATTGAAGCTGAGAATACAAACGCGAAGCTTGAGGCTGGAGCAGCAGTGGCGCTCTGTTCCTGCTCTGAGAAACCCTAAAAACCGCTCGACATCTCATTTTTCTGTCTCGCCCCTCTCTTGCTATCTCTCTCTCTCTCTCTTCTGGTTCTATTTTGTTTGAGCTCGTGCCTCGTGGATATCATACAACGGCTACTCACAGTAGCGCCCCCGACTGACGGCGCGGCATTCATTGATGGGTGGGGCTACCACCTTTACCACTGGCGTACCGCCCAGTGTTTTTTTTTTTTTTTTTAATTTTCTTTTATTTTTTATAATCACTTTTTTAATCATTAAAAAAAAACATATATATTAATACATTTAAAATTACTTAATCACTAAATTAAAAATTTATATTTTTTTTTCTCGAGCAATACACTTGAGCAGTACCATCCATGCGGCACAGCAGAATTTTCCTTCATTGATTGATACAACGAAACTGTTAAATAAATCAATTTAAAAGTTAAAAATTAAATAAAATATTATTAAATTATATTTTTTAAATATTATTATTATTTTAAAATTTTGAATTATTTATTTTATTTTATATATAAATTTAAAAAATTTGTAATAATTAGATAAGATAGAATGTGTTGTATAAAATATTAGTGTATAGAGTTGTAATCATGCAAGTACGTGAGAATGATGCCCAATCAAACTTAACTTGATTATTAAAAAATGAGCTATGTTAGATACAAGTAGATTTTATGCACTAATTCGCGCACCGATCTTTTTTTAATGTAAAAAAATTATAAAAAAATTTTGAGAAAAGAAGAAAATTTTATATTTCATGAAAATTATTTCTGCATTCAATTCACATCATTTCATTAAACATATATCTTATAAATCAATATCGGTGCGCGAATTGGTGCGTAAAATATGCTTGCAAGAAAACTTTTCCTTAAAAAATTGAGCTCGAGCTTGACCCTAATTGAGATCTATCTTCTTTAGAAGTTCAAATTCGACTCAAGTAAGAAATTCTCACATTTAAATTTGATCAAAAATAAAGTCAAAACGCTAAATTGATCACTCGAACGGACACAACACATTTATCATTATATTACAAACTTTTTAATTAAAAATAATATAATATAATATTCTTAATCACAATACATAATTATATATAAGTTTTTTAAATCTTAAAATCATAATTATTTTACACTATATGGCTACTTGGCTCTCATCATATTCTAAATTTCTAATTAATTATACTCATATAAGTTATTAAAGTTTTTATAACATTTAGTAAAATATTGATATCTATCTATTATAATAAGCGTCTATGCGGAATGAACAGGATTTTCACACTCCGTTTTTTTGCACAGTAACATTCCGTTTTCATTAAAGCTTTGCACAGTAACATTCCGTTTTCATTTTCGTTAATTTACACAGTAAATATAATAAAAAATTCAAATGCACAGTAAAAATAATAAAAAATTTAAATGAATAGTAAGATAATAATTCGAAATAATAATAAAAAATTTAAAATGCACAGTAAATATAATAAAAAATTAGAATGAATAGTAAGATAATAATAAAAAAATATCAAATACGCCCATGAGTCAAGATAAGGATCATATTCTTCCTTGGAGTTTGGGTCCACAGGTCGGCCACATCCATCCAACTTGAGGTTGCTTCGAAATTGCCATTCTCCATGTGAGTTGGGACGTTGAGCGCAATTGGTAAAATTATTTGTTCTTGTCATTACGGTGGTTTGAGCGTTTAGAAATATGTCAAAGCTTTAGAGGACGAGCTCCGCAAGATCCAGGTGTTTCGGCGAGAGCTACCTCTCTGTTTGGAGCTTGTTACCCATGGTAATTAGTCCCAAAGATTCAACTTTTTCTTAAATGAACTAGCCATTTTCTTTTTTGAGAATTGTTTTTTAATAATTTTTTATTTCTTTCGGTGTTTTGCGTTCGTGCAGCTATTGAGGCATGTCGGCAACAATTTTCAGGGACGACAACGAAAAACAACTCGTATGGCCAGTCTGAGAGTTCGGACTGCAAGCACCCCACAGTGTGTACAAAAACCCCAGATACCACGAAGTCGAAGCAGTTGTCTCCGAACGGCAACCTCCTCACGTCTCCCTCCTTGCACTCCTTCTTTAGCTGGGTCGCCACAGCGTTGAGGAGGATCCCGCGGCCGCAGCCAAGGTCCAGGGCTTGCTTTACCGTCGACCAGTCGTTCACAGCGCTCACCATGCGGAGGGCCATGTCGTGGTGGAGCGGTACAGCGGAGTAGAAGAAGTTTGCCGCCTCTTTTACCGGCCAGAATAGTCATGAACCGTACGTGAACGTCTCCGCTCAACCAGTGCCGCTCCACCGAGACCGCCTTGTGAGGTTTCCTACACTATCATGCCAAACATGTGTTACTGCGAGTTCTTGCCACACTAGCCGGATGATCCAGCTGGATCTGGTGACTCACCTCCACAACTTGTTGACCTTGCCGACGTCGAAGTTGGGAAACAATACGAGCTCATAATCACCACGTATGTGACGTCCCCAAATTCCGCTTGGGATTGAACGGACATTTGAAGCTTCGAGACATGCAACACAAGGTTACCTGCCCCCGTTCATGACATATAAGATGCAATGTTCCTAACATGCATCTAGCATTATGCAATATTCGCAGCGGATAATCTTCCACACTAGTCCAAAATGGTTGTGATCAAAAGAATACTTGAGATACAACTCCAAAAGTACAAGTATTAACCTAAGTTAAATACTATACCATCATCAACATCGCACCGTGGCCTAGTCGACCGTATTCAGTTGGTCAGATTCCAATTCTTCTTCGGGTCCTGTAACAAGATCTACCATTCGGGGGGAATGGTAGTTGGGACTACCACAGTGAGATTTGATTACAAATCTCAGTAAGTTAACATAAAACTCACACACAGGTTAAAGATGCATGCATGGCAGTAAAAGCATAAATGCATAAGTATAGTCGTACATAAGCATAGCATAACTTGACATATAGCATGACATAACCAGAACTTAAACGTGAACTGAACTTGACTTAACATGGCATGAACTTAAGCTTAAAACATAACATGAACAAACAACATAACATGAACGTGAAACATAACATGGACTTGAAATATAGCATGAACGTAAACATGCATAACATAAATAAGAACTTGAAAATAACATAAACTTGAACATAACATGACATGAACATAACATATACGTGAGCATAACATAACATGGACTTGATCTAAAACTTGACTTATCATGTATTTGATCTGAAACTGGACTTAACATAAACTTGGAATATTATTCAATTGTCTTGATTAATAACGTGCATTAATACGTACTCCACAGTTGTTGTGGCCCCACGTATTCAAGTAACATAAAACATAATACGTACTCCACAGTTGTTGTGGCCCCACGTATTCTACATGTCACAATTGCTGTGTCTCATGTAGTGTATGCTCCACAGTTGTTGTGGCCCCATACTTCATGCTCCACAGTTGTTGTGGCCCCATGAATACACATAACATAAAATATAATACGTACTCCACAGTTGTTGTGGCCCCACGCATTATAAGTAACATAAAATATAATACGTACTCCACAGTTGTTGTGGCCCCACGAATATAAGTAACATAAAATATAATACGTACTCCACAGTTGTTGTGGCCCCACGCATTATAAGTAACATAAAATATAATACGTACTCCACAGTTGTTGTGGCCCCACGCATTATAAGTAACATAAAATATAATACGTACTCCACAGTTGTTGTGGCCCCACGCATTATAGTAACATAAAATATAATACGTACTCCACAGTTGTTGTGGCCCCACGCATTATAAGTAACATAAAATATAATACGTACTCCACAGTTGTTGTGGCCCCACGCATTATAAGTAACATAAAATATAATACGTACTCCACAGTTGTTGTGGCCCCACGCATTATAAGTAACATAAAATATAATACGTACTCCACAGTTGTTGTGGCCCCACGTATTATACGTAACATAAAATATAATACGTACTCCACAGTTGTTGTGGCCCCACGCATTATAAGTAACATAAAATATAATACGTACTCCACAGTTGTTGTGGCCCCACGTATTATACGTAACATAACATGTCTTATCTTTCTTAATGCATGAGATATTATTTAATATCATATACTTTTCTAACATGGCGTATACTTGTAAATGCACAATATGATTTAATCATAAACATTTCAAGGCATACATGTATCAGATGACATACTTAACATGGCATAAACGATAACATACATACATAAATTGTAGTTCCCTTACCCATCACACATACACAATAAACTGATAGTAAGTTAGAGGCTAACTTACCTCGATCGTCGCGTTCTATGAGAATAGAGCGCGAAACACGAGGAACTGCACAACAGCTGGAAGAGGAACACTCAAGTCCTTAAGATTTTCACTTCTGAACTCAATTGTCATATTATGAGCACTTGCAACACCACGGGCAACTTGAGGTTTCACTATACCCAGAAGAGATAATTTGACTTCAGAAAGCCTTTGCACTAAAACAAGTTCATTAAAATTATCAATAATAACCAAACAAACAATTCCTTTCTCAATCCATATACTCTTAGCCATAGTCAACCACAAGATGACACCAGTCACCCCGGACTATAATCCATAACACCACTGCTTCGGGACACTGTCATACAGTTTCCCAACACTACACCATACGCTCTACACTTCTCTGTTACGCCATCCAACCCTTCGTGACACGCCATCCGGTGTTTCACGACTTAATACAGAGTACACTCACGTGAACTCTCTTCCATCCACACTGCAAAACCCATCACTGCGATACACGTCTCACGGTGCATCGCTACGCGACACGGAGTACGCGCTACGCGTACTTCCTTCGCTACAACACTCATCAACACGATGCACATCACACGATGCATCGCCATACAACACGGAGTACACTACATGCGTACTCCCTTCCTTCTACGACACACATCACTACAGCGCACGTCGCGCGGCGCGTCGCTGCATTACACAGAATACGCTACACGCGTATTCTCTTCACACATCTACGGCATCCATCTCACGCCTATACTTCACAGCACAGTCCACAAAACTACAAAATCAAGCCTAACACTTCACAACCACACTTCGTTTCACAACTACGCAGCGAACTCCACAAACACTAACTACACAGTCTACAGCCAACCAAATCAACTATGTTAAACATAAATAACTAAAGATAGAGGGTTATACCATCGACGGGATAACCCGTGCGTCGCTCGCTGCTCGTCACGAACATGCGTCGGAGGAGCGTACGTGGCGGTACGGTGTCTGTCCACCACATAAAGTGGTAGTTTGGGCTTGAGAAAGGCTAGGCGTGGTCTTGGAAGACTCACGGTCGCCTCGTGGTGGTCAAAGGTGACGGAGCACGGCGGCATCACGCCATGAACAGTAACTCCGAACGGTGAGCGGAGGAGACGCGAGGTAGCGAAAAGCCATAGAACTTCATGGAAAGCTAGGGAAAGGTAGAGGAACATGTGGTGGAGCTGTGGTGGCGAGGTGGTGGTCGGACGGTGGCTAACGGCGGCAGATCGGCCGTTTGAAACCATTTTTGGCCTTGGAGAGTGCGGGAGAGTGTGAGCTCTACGAAGCTCCGTTGGCCATGAAATTTCTTGGAGAGGTTCATGAGGATGAGAGGAACAAGATGGTGGTGGTGAAACACCACGGGTGGCCGTGTACGGCGGCGCACGGTGGTGCAACCGAATGGGTGTTTTGAGAAACCCATATGAGAAAGAGTGAGAGTTAGGGAAAAAGAAAGACATGGGGAGGAAGCCCTTGATGTGGTGAATCCAATGGTGGTGCTTGGTGGCTGATTTGGCCGTGTATGGTGGTCCAAAATGGTGAAAAGCCTTAAAAACCCATTTGTTTGGAGGCGAGAGTGGTGGCTAACGGTGGCTCGGATGGAGGTGAAACTTGGAGGGGATGTTCACCGGTGAGAGGGGAAGAAATCTGGGTGGGTGGTGTAGTCCACGCCGCCGGCAAGCGGCGGTTCTGGGCGGAGAAAGAAATCGGCAACAGGGGAGAAAACAGGGCAGGGGCAGCAACTTCCGGGGGCTCGTGGCGGCTAACGGCTGGTCCGATGGCTCTGAAAATTGGAGGGGATGAACTTTGGTGAGATTGGAAGAGAATGGCGGGGGTGGTGTACGACACCTCCACCGGACGGCGGAGAAACGGGCGGTCAAAGGGGCGGCGACGGTAAGGAGAAATGGGGAAGGGAAGAGCATGGGGAGAGAGAGAGAGAGAGAGAGAGAGAGAGAGAGAGAGAGAGAGAGAGAGAGAGAGAGAGAGGAAAGAGAGAGAAGAAAAAGGAAAAAGGAAAAAGTGAAGGAAAAAGGGTAGGGGCCTAGGTAATTAACTTCAATCCTACGCTTCGGGATCCTCAAATAAACCAACAGTGAGTTAAAACACTGATTAAAACGCTTAAATGTTTTATTTTAAATAAACACTTTAAATAAAACACTACGATGAATTAAGGTAGAATATTATTTTATAAACTAAAATTTATAAAATAATATTTCTTCATCATTATATAAATGATAAAGTACCTTAATTAATCAAAGTGCATAAAACACTTAAATTTAAATAAGAATTTTCAACGTAAAATTAAACCTCTTAATATCTTAAAACAAATAAAATATTTAATCTAAATAATTATCCACAATTATAATATTTTCAGAGCTCATTAAATTATTATAATTGTGCTATTTTAAAAACAAGCTTATCTAATACTTTGAAATTCGGTGGATAAGATCCGGAAAAACGCCATCGAGGTACAACGCTTAGGATAAAACTGTTCATGATTTTACAGTTGTCGGTGAAGAACAAATTACGTGATTTACGGAAAAGATAATCTATGCGCGTGATTCCAGATGAGGGTAAAGACGAGAGAGATGTGATTGCTGTCGGGAAAGAATCCAAAACGGATTGTCTTGCCGTCTACTATGCGTGAAAAGAAAAGAGAAGAGAATGGTACAGAGATAAGAATTAGCGGGCTGTTACAACGTATGCCGGGCTTTGTCGCTACGAAGTGGGCGACATCCTTCAAGTCACCGATTTGTACAACTCGGCTCCCCAATTTCGCTTCATAAGAAGAAAGAACGTGTTGTTGAGCATTGACTCGGACAAGACGGACGAAGCTGAGTTGCAAAAGGCTATCGATAATTCTTTAACGTCACAACCATTTCTTCATTTCGGTGATTGACAATTGGACAATAAATACCCCACAAATTCTCCCACCATGCCATGCATCTTGCTCGCTAGCTTAAAAAAATATATAATTCATTATTAAAATTTAATTTTTTATATAGATTTCATTCATATTTATCTATTTTTTAAAAATAAATATGTAAAATTAGCTAGCTATATAGGTAACAGACAAATTGATACCTCCCCCACCTCCTATCTATACATCTCGTGCTCATCTATATGCCTGTGTATATATTATTCTGGCCATATTGAAGACAGCTATAGGGCATTCTCTCTCCCTCTCTCTCTTCTCCAGCTGGTGATGAACAAATCGATTGGTCCACTGTACACACTTTGGAGATTCTTTTGATCAACTTGTATTATTTTATTGCAAAACAGGACAATTACTTACCCAATTGCATGCATACTGACAATTTCGTCTTCTCAAGTTGTAGTTTCTTAAATCTATCTATTATAATAAGCGCCTATACGCTAACTACAGTAAAGCACAGTAATATTTGTCGTTCCGTTTCCGTGTATAATATAAACAGTAAATTTTACACAGTAACATTCCGTTTCTCTCGACGGTTCCTCTCTCTAAAATAAAGCTCTCAGTCTCTTTCCCACCTAACTTTTCACCAGCTTTTCACATATTCTCTGTCCAAATAAAGCTTTCTCTCTCTGAAATAAATACATCTTTGTAAAGCTTTCTACCAATTTTCAAAGCCCCAAATTCTTTCAATAAACTCTATATTCTTCATTTTTCTTGTTTATTTTTTGACCGCTATTATGATTTGTTTGGTGGGTAAGATGTATTTATGATCCCTTTTTTTTTTTTAAAATTCTGGAACTAATTTAAGTACTCTCACAAGAAGTTGGAGAAATTTGAAGAAGAGAATGAGAAGGAAGAAGTCGATGAAGAAGCTGCACTTGAGCACTCCAAATAAAGCTCTTTCTCTCTAAAATAAATACATCTTTGTAAAGCTTTCTACCAATTTCAAAGCCCCAAATTCTTTCAATAAACTCTATGTTCTTGTAATTGCAGCTTGGATATATTCTGAGTTCTTGGAGTACAGGAAAAGTTCAGTAGATGCCAAAGTGTGAGTTGGATAATTCTTTTGATTGTAGGAATCTTGTTGTTCATGATTACAGTCAAATATGCAGCATACATTTTCTACGCAGAAAGTCTTTTTTCTCATTTTTCTTGCCTTTTAGGGGCTATCTTCCACTGATTCATACGATACTAACATACCCCTATCCCCCCAAGTCTCTCTCTCTCTCTCTCTCTCTCTCTCTCTCTCTCTCTCTCCTTTCAAATTCCTTTCAGATCTGGTTTCGGAATGCCATAATGCGCAGTTCCAGTGAAATGCTTGTCGATTGTCTGCTCCAAATCCCCGTGAATTTCGCTTGAACCGAGGCTCCCTTTGGTTTTTGTTTCGAAAATGGTGATCGTTGGTCCGATAACTCCTGGGCAAGTACAACGCGTTTTGAGGTTCTTGTTTGATTTCGGATCTTGCTCTGGTTTTTTGAGTGCTTGAGCGGTAGCTACTGAGCAATGCTTTTTGATACTGTAGATAATTTGCTGAACATATTGTAAAATCATGCTTGTAATTGTAACTCTGTTTGTTCTTTCAGTGTTATTATGAAGGCATCTTTCATCGAAGAAGAAAAATAGTAATGGCTTTGAAGCTATTTCTGGTAATAGTTGTTTATGCTGAGTCTTTTATTGATTTCAGGTGTCGTTTTTGCTTGGAATCATACCTGTAATTGCAGCTTGGATATATTCTGAGTTCTTGGAGTACAGGAAAAGTTCAGTAGATGCCAAAGTGTGAGTTGGATAATTCTTTTGATTGTAGGAATCTTGTTGTTCATGATTACAGTCAAATATGCAGCATACATTTTCTACGCAGAAAGTCTTGAAGTTCTTTTTGTAAGTGTGATGTTGAACTTCTTGAAGTCATAGACTTATTGTGTGGTATATTGATCCTGTACGTAATGCACATGTTCATCCTACTCTGCTCTCTTGCCTTATGCTCATATGTTCTGTGAATATTAGTTCTATTTTCACGATTCTTTCGTGAATAATCATATGTAAGAAATATATGTCTATATGTATGTGTGTGTATATATATATATGCATTCGTGCCAACTCTCATTGGAGCTTTTTGTATCTTCCATTAAGAATGAAAGATATTTAAGATCAATATCTTAAATAATAAATACAAGCACATCATCTCCAAGATGCAAGGCTTATGGACATAAATGAAATCTTTTATAAAATTAAGGGACTTCTCTATCCATAAATATAAATTATAGTTACAGTATGTATAAGTGTTGTATAACTTTTTTAAAAAATATATATAAATAAATATAAGATTTATATAAATAAAATTAATTTTTTAATAATAAATTTTACTCTTATTTAAAAATAATTATACAATATTTACCCACTTTATAACTATATTATAAATAACATTACTCTACATAAATATCCATCACCAAAAACATAACATTTAATATAGCAGAATGTGATTACTTTAATGATGTCTTCTCGGATTATTGATATATAGGCGCTCCAATCAAATCAAAATAATTACTTAGAGAGGAGATAATGATCTTTCAGGATTACCTTTATTCTCTGTATTCTTATCCCCTCGATCGTCACTATGAGTGGCTAGAAATCGAAGCACCTTCACCATTTCACGAATTTAATTTAAAAAAAAAAATTTACTAAATCCAATGGACACTTTTATTTTAAATAATTAGTTGCAAATTAGGAGTGTCAAAGTGTCAACACACTACTTTTTGTGGAACCTATTATTATTATTATTATTATAAAAAAAATTAAAATACTAATGTTTTCTCAGGATTCTGACGTTCACTTCAGTTGTATGTTAAAAGTGTAAAATATATATATATATATTTATAAATAGATTTTTTAGCATAAATTAATAAAGAAAAATATAAAATAATAAATAAATAAATAAAAGAGGATAAGGGATGCATAGTTAATGTTGTGCCGACACTAACGTGCCATGGTGGTTGATGCGACTTCTTCACATCCTACAAGATTATGGGCTCCACATATTCATTTCAATTCACACAAAGCTACGTAAAAAGGCCGAAATGGTTGTTGTGCCAGTGCCAGACTGCCACTCCTACACACCCTCAAAATCATAAAATAATAATAATAAGAGAGAGAAGATTAAATATTTACTTAGCTATAATTCAAAATTTATATAATATTAAGATAAAATTAATTATAAAGATGGGGTCCATAGTATTGAATAATCGTACAATAAATATTAATAGTAATATTTCAAGTGAGAATGGGACTTATAGATAAGAATTCCACATAGTACATAAGCAGGCATGTGATATTGTATTAGAAAAGTCAGATATGAACTGGGACGCATTTGTTTTGGGCCATATTTATGTATATATTAATCGGTTTTATTAAATAAATAAAAGTAAAAAAGCAGTAAAAAAGTCAGATATGATCTGGGACACAGTAATGATGCACAGTAAAATAATAATTCGTCAAAAATTTCCATCAATACACAGTAATTATGCACAGTAAAATAATAATTCGTCAAAAATTTTCGTCAATACACAGTAATTATGCACAGTAAATATAATAAAAAATTCTATAAATTGACGAATTTTCGTGACTGCACAGTAAAAATAATAATAATAAATTTGAAATGCACAGTAAAGATAATTATTTATTCTTCTTTCTTTCTTTTCTCTTCCCCTACGTTTTTCTTTTCTCTCCCGTTCTTCTTTCTTGTTTTCTCTCTCTCCCCGTGCTCTCCCCTTCTCTTTTCTTCCCCTCTCACCGTTTCAGATCTGTTGTAAAAAATTTATTCAAGTTTCTTTTTTCCTTTCGTTTGACTTCTATTTTTCAGATCCACATAACAAATTTTTTTTCTATCTGTGTTCATATGTTTTTTTTTCTTTTTGATTCAAGTTTTTTTTTCTTTCAGACTTTCATCTTCACTTTCTAAAAAAATTGATTTTTTTGGGTGTTGAACATGTATTTTTGTTGTGTATTGACAGATCTATATCTATTCATTTAGATCTATGTTCATGTTGAGGATCGAGAACAAGATCAACACGCAGGTGACCTTTGCTAAGCGGAGGAAAACTGTACGAGTTTTGCTGCAATTCAAGGTATTCACCAGAACAACAAAACCACTTTTGCACCCTCTAAACCACAAAAGGTAAAGCAAAACCATCAAAATTACTTCCTTCTATTTTTATTTTTCTATTTTCTAAGTCATATTTCTTTTATTTTCATCTCCGAGTTGATTGTTTGAAAGAGAAAAAAAAATTGATTTTTTTGGGTGTTGAACATGTATTTTTGTTGTGTATTGACAGATTTATATCTATTCATTTAGATCTATGTTCATGTTGAGGATCGAGAACAAGATCAACACGCAGGTGACCTTTGCTAAGCGGAGGAAAACTGTACGAGTTTTGCTGCAATTCAAGGTATTCACCAGAACAACAAAACCACTTTTGCACCCTCTAAACCACAAAAGGCAAAGCAAAACCATCAAAACTGCTTCCTTCTATTTTTATTTTTCTATTTTCTAAGTCATCTTTCTTTTATTTTCATCTCCGAGTTGATTTTTTGAAAGAGAAAAAAAAATTGATTTTTTTGGGTGTTGAACATGTATTTTTGTTGTGTATTGACAGATCTATATCTATTCGTTTAGATCTATTAGTTTTCACTTTAAACGTAGAAGTGAATGCAACCCTCATCTGGGCAGAATATAATTTTATCTACCAAATATAAAATAGAGCACACAGAATATCTACCAGAAGATAGATACACAATATAAATATTTGTAAGATATTATTTTATTATCTCGAAACAAAATTACAGAAATTTGAGGCATTTCGCCTCATTCTTCAAACGATCTTACTCCTCTAAAATTTGCTTAGCATCTCTATCTAAAGGAGTAGGCAATCTAAAAGAAGAATTAAGTAAGGATTTTAATTTCCTATACTCTTGCTTTATTGCTTCTATCTTCATCTGAGACTCCTGAAGAAGTCGCTGAAGGATAGAAATTTTCTCATTGAGTTTGTCCAAATCATAAGGTTTGGATTATAATCGCTGAGAAAATGCATAAATAGCTGAAGAGTAATGGGTACCGAGATTTACAAGCTCGTAGATAGGTTCAACATCTGACTTATTAGCCAGATCATTATTGTATTGTACTATAGAACCTACAACAGAAGCAGAAACAACTGGTGAAAAAGGTGTAGAATACTTCACGTATTAGTTACGAAAAGATTGCTGGGCCATTGTAGAGTAAAAATGTAGAGAGAGATTGCAGAGTAAGAATGCAGACTAATTACAGAAAAGTAAAGAAAATGGGATGCGAATGAAAATTAGCTGAATATCTCTTTTATAGAGAAAATTATGAAAGGAAGGATGAAGCACCTCTATTGTTTCACGGCGTCCATCGTGAAGCGTCTCTCTACAAGAGACAAGAGATGTAGTAGAATAGCCTTGCGGCGCCTGACAATTCCAGAAGAGCTATAAAAATAATGTGGTGCTTGTCCGGTTTAAAAACGTGACTACCGTTTTTGTTGAATATGGAGGTTGGTGAATTAATATTGATGACTTCTCCACTAACTATGTGATTTACAGCTGCATCAAAGGATCAATCAGTGCCTTCTTTTTTTCTCTCTGTCTTTGCAGATCTCCGTAATCTCCTTCCTCGCCCACAGTTTTGCTACAGAACCGCCTATGGAAACCGTGGTATAACCGGCTATTTTGTATTTGTTTATTTTATTTTTTTATTAAAAAAAGAGAGAGATGGACCCATCACTGCTTTCCCTCTCTTTATCTTTCTGGCATGCATACAAGGCCGTGGGAGTGAGTTAGGGGGGGTGCGACCTACTCCAACCACTCCCTCTTGATATTCTTCACCACAGCTCCGAAAGATAAAGAGATAGTTGTAATACTGTTCGTATATTAGTAAGAAATTAATAATTTTTAGCGATAAGATCAACGCATGACTACGCGTTGATGAAATCTAATTGATGATAATCGTGGGGTCCACAAAAAACAAAAAAACCATATATGCACGCGTAAGAAGACAGAAGGTTCCCCACGTTAGGTCCCACCTTCCTCAATCAAATTTGGATTCTTGCAATTATAATTTCTTTGTAGCGTTTAATATTTAGAGTATAAAGTGTAAAACTATTAGTACTACTATTTAAAATAAACAAAACAAGTCTTCTCCAGTGTAGAAAAAGAGAGCGAAAAAAGCCAAAATAGGGAAAAAGGAAGGACGTTGAATAAAACGTAAATGATAAGATAGCTCTTCAAAAGTAACAAAGTAACAAACCAAAAAATCAAGCAAATGATCTGACAAAGATTTATTGTCCAAAAGATAAGGTAGCAAAAACCAAAAGCGAATGTCATCACGTTAATTTATGATTAATAAAGTTAAAGATTCCCGCAACAATAATTTAAGACACAGATTGAAAGGGATATGATGGGTGAGAAAGAAGAGTTATTGTACATGGGAAAAAGTTAGGTGGGTGGACGGGTCACAACTCCTAGAAACGAGTCACACTAAAAACAAAATAATAATTTAAATTAATACTCAATCTCCACCGTCTATATTTGAAAAATAAGGTTAGCGGTTTAATATTGATGAATTCTTCACTAACTGTGTTATTTACAAGAACTCCAGAATCGCACAACCACGGTATATATGTTTCATTCATATTTTGATTTATAACTTCTGATATAACAATTTCCTCATATGAATAAATCATTAAAATTGACAATTCTACTTTTATTTGTTCCAGTTGTCGAGTCTATGTTGAGATAGATGATAATAGAGGACGATTGACAGCTGTTTTATTTGAAGCAATTGCAGAAGACGCTGTTCTATTTAGAGCAATTGCAGAAAACGTCCCTTGGACGTTTTGCTTCTACTAGTATATATATATATATATATATATATATATATAAAAGTAGAGGATTTTGCCCCCATTTTATTGCCTTGATTTGTGTAAAACATGGGCTAACGAATATCCCTCTGCTTTTGAGTCTTTGGATGCGAACCATAGCTTACTGTATAACTTTTGATTTTGAATTATTCACTCCTTAATAATGCTTAATACATTTTTAGAGTAGGTAAGTTTTGGATATTTTATTTAAAAAAATATATAATTCATTATTAAAATTTAATTTTTTATATAGATTTCATTCATATTTATCTATTTTTTAAAAATAAATATGTAAAATTTACACATCTTAAAACTACAAATATCATTACTCATTAATATAAACTCCCACCGAAATTGAAATTCTATATTTAAAAAAAAAAAAACACTACAAAGTTTACTTTTTGATCAACCATACTGTGATTCGGCAAAATCATATTTAAAAAAGGTAAAAAACAGAGTACTTGATCGCATGCAAAGTTAGTTCATCCTTTCTGTCTAATGACCAAGTATATATCCAGAGAACCTTCAAAGTAAATGAAATTGATCCAAAATTAGATAATATTATTGCATACGTAAGACAAGCATTTAGAACACCCATGAATTTAGGTTTTCTGTTGTTGAGTACTTGTCATTAAAATAACTCCATTTTTTTTAATAATATATATTAATGTTGCGTGAGAATCTAGCAAGACAAAAGTATATACACATGATGGTATTTTTCTTCTTCAGTGTCACGTGAGAATGGTGACAAGGGGATGATGGGTTATTCAAAAATTAAAAAAGGAAGTTGCAATTTGAGCTCTTGAGAAGAATCCGGTAATCTTCGTGCTTTTATTCCACACACCTACTGCATCCTTCTTTCTTTTTTTTTTCTTCTCTCTCTCTTCCTTTTTCTTTTTCTTTCCCTTAGTAGGGATGATCAGAAAATTTAATGGGAAAGAAGTAGAGGGGTAAAAAGAAGTGTGAATATTTCAAATCACCAGAGAATTAGTTGCTAACGCTCAGTAGTACTGCATGAGGTAAATAATGTCAGTTGGTAGATGTGGTGAAGAAACACTCTTAGTTTCCCTAATAGACTTCAACTAAATATTCAGCAACCAGAAAAAGTGGAGAGAAGCTTTTATGGCACTAATGCCAATCGGTACAATCTTAGACGAAGGTAATAATTGGTTATCAATTTCCCCTTTTTCATTCACTTGAAAATGTTAAATTTTTTATTTCATTTTATATAAAAATTTAATAAAATTATAATGATTAAATGAGAAGAAATAAGATTAGATAAAAAATTTTGTGAAAATGATCTACCTGTTAGGGATTCTTTTCTCTGGTAGAAGCAGCCATTGCAAAACAAATTGGCAGTGCTTAATTTGGAGACACTGAAATCTATTAAAAAATAATTAAATTCAGCCAATAACCTTTAGAGATGCTAGCAATTGCTAACTTGAATGCATAACATTAATGTTCAGTTCTTCCAACACTTCGGTAAAGAAAGGGCTTGATCAGGCTGTTTGGAAAAAAAAAAAAAATTAAAATATTCGCAAGACTTGTTTTAGAAAAATGATGCAGTCGTGAGTGAGTAAGTGCTATGTAATCACTAAAAAAAATTAAGTGAATAAATATAGGACCTATATGAAAATAAATTAATTTTTTAATAGTAAATTTTACTCTTTCAAAATGATTGCATGACCCTTTTGCTTAGGGGTGAGATTCGGCTCACGGAGAAATCTTTGTGTCCACCACACAGAATTATTGTTCTGAATATTGCATTACGACAAATAATTTATTGCACGATAAAAAATCTTTTTCATTAAAAAAGTAAAATTATATTCCTTGTCTGTTGACGCCAGATCCACATATATTAGGAGGACAGTAAAAATATTTAAATTTTGGGAGCTCATGTACTGTCTGTCTCCTATTCCCATGATATTGAAGTCTTTAAATTAACAACTTGGCTTAATTTATTACTATTTTTTTAAAAAGGATTCATTATTGATATCTTATGGCTAACTTCGTGTGGATTTGATCATAATTGTTGACAACTAGCACATGATAATATTATTATTATTATTTCTAATCACATGATAATATTATTAGATCATACAGGCCTACCATTCATGCATGACCATGAAATGGCCCTTCTGCGTGTTCATACATATATGCACGCGTAAGAAGATTCCCCACGTTAGAATGAACAGTGAGATAATAAGAACGGTAAATAATTTAAAGATTCTACTTTGATCAATTCGATTGGATTATTCATAAAGCAAGACAGACAGATGGGCCCGAAACAATGACATCCACGTTCACATCATGATCTGATTAGAAAGAAAGGTGCAGGAAATAATCAATGTGACGGCCACTGCAATTTTCAATCTGAAAGAAACTCCATTTCCTGATCTTCTTTTTTAATTATATATAAATATATATATAAACAGCTTTCCGTCGACAAACGAAGCAACGATGGGGTTGCAAAAGATGGAACGTGATTATATAAATTTCAATATTGTATATTTATTATCACCTTTAACTTCTTTAACAGTAAATGTCATTCGAAATTCCCTTTTTTTGTGAATGAACAGTACGTGAGATTGAGACGCTGATTTCGTATTTATCTTTATCCTTTGTGTTTGGGGTTCGAATAATTGAGCGGACTCCACTCGATTAGGAAACGTGCTGGTTGGAGATTGAAATAATTCAATAATGGCCCCCACTGCTCCTTTGATTTTCCTGCCCACAAAACAAAGTGCAACCTTATCCTTTGATATTTTTTTTGTGTTTTAAAATTGTGGAGCAGGTCCCACTTTAGACACGTGCTGCTTTCTTCTGTATTTTGAGAGATTTGTAAAGATAACGAAGCGGGTGAGAATTGAATTTGAAGGGCTGCTGACCGACTGATTTTGGTGGTTAGCTAGAATTTTTAAATTTCTTTCTTTTCTATTCCCGTGCGTTTTTCTTTTCTATTCCCGTGCTTCTTTCTTCTTTTCTCTCTCTCCCCGTGCTCTCCCCTTCTATTTTCTCCTTCCCGTCGCCCCTACTCCGGCCGGCCAGTGCACCGCCATCCGGTGGAGGTGTTGTACACCACCCCCACCAAAATCTTCCCCTCCCACCAGAGATCATCCCCACCAATTTTCAGAACCATCGGACTAGCCGTTAGCCGCCACGCATGGCTTAAAGTCGCAGAGCAAGCCGGACAACAACCATCCTTCAAGCAGCAGCAGTAGAGGCAAAGCAAAACCATTAAAACTGCTTCCTTCTATTTTTATTTTCCTATTTTCTAAGTCATCTTTATTTTATTTTCATCTCCGAGTTGATTTTTTGAAAGAGAAAAAGAAAAGTAATTTTTTTGGGTGTTGGAGTTTTTTTACAGTTAAATGGTGACCGATTGAAGTAGACGATGAGCTCATTTAGTGGATTTGATGTTGTAGTTGGTGGTAGCCACAACTTTTTTTTTTCCCCTTTCATACTCTCTTTCATCTGCATCTCCTCTTTTAGACTTTCATCTTCACTTTCTATTTTCTCTTCTCTCCGAAAGTAAACTTTTTCTCTCTCTTCTTTTCTTTTGTTCATGTTGAGGATTGAGAACAAGATCAACACGCAGGTGACCTTTGCTAAGCGGAGGAAAGCTGTACGAGTTTTGCTGCAATTCAAGGTATTCACCAGAACAACAAAACTACTTTTACACCCTCTAAACCACAAAAGGCAAAGCAAAACCATCAAAACTGCTTCCTTCTATTTTTATTTTTCTATTTTCTAAGTCATTTTTCTTTTATTTTCATCTCCGAGTTGATTTTTTGAAAGAGAAAAAAAAAGTGATTTTTTTGGATGTTGGACATGTATTTTTGTTGTGTATTGACAGATTTATATCTATTCCTTTAGATCTATTAGTTTTCACTTTAAACGTAGAAGTGAATGCAACCCTCATCTGCGCAGAATATGATTTTAGCTACCAAATATAAAATAGAGCACACAGAATATCTACCAGAAGATAGATACACAATATAAATATTTGTGAGATATTATTTTATTATCTCGAAACAAAATTACAGAAATTTGAGGCTCTTCGCCTCATTCTTCAAACGATCTTGCTCCTCTAAAATTTGCGTGGCATCTCTGTCTAAAGGAGTAGGCAATCTAAAAGAAGAATTAAGCAAGGATTTTAATTTCCTATTCTCTTACTTTATTGCTTCTATCTTCATGTGAGACTCCTGAAGAAGTCGTTGAAGGATAGAAATTTTCTCATTGAGTTTATCCAAATCATAAGGTTTGGATTGTAGTCGCTGAGAAAATGCATAAATAGCTGAAGAGTAATGGGTACCGAGATTTACAAGGTCGTAGATAGCTTCAACATCTGACTTATTAGCCAGATCATTATTGTATTGTACTATAGAACCTACAGCAGAAGCAGAAACAACTGGTGAAAATGGTGTAGAATACCTCACGTATTGGTTACGAGAAGATTGCTAGGCCATTGTAGAGTAAGAATGCAGAGAGAGATTACAGAGTAAGAATGCAGACTGATTACAAAAAAGT
Organism: Carya cathayensis; assembly: GCA_011037825.1. NCBI lineage: Eukaryota > Viridiplantae > Streptophyta > Magnoliopsida > Fagales > Juglandaceae > Carya > Carya cathayensis. The sequence continues at coordinate 915,982 of QGSO01000315.1, read as the reverse complement.
AAAGAAGATGGGATGCGAATGAAGATGAGCTGAATATTTCTTTTATAGAGAAAATTATGAAAGGAAGGACGAAGCATCTCTATTGCTTCACGGCGTCCATCGTGAAGCGTCTCTCTACAAGAGACAAGAGATGTAGTAGAATAGCCTTGCGGCGCCTGACAGCTCCAGAAGAACTATAAAAATAATGCGGTGTTTGTCTGGTGTAAAAAGGTGGCTACCGTTTTTGTTGAATATGGAGGTTGGCGAATTAATATTGATGACTTCTCCACTAACTATGTGATTTACAGCTGCATCAGAGGATCAATCAGTGCCTTCTTTTTTTCTTTCTGTCTTTGCAGGTCTCCGTAATCTCTTTCCTCGCCCACAGTTTTGCTACAGAACCGCCTATGAAAACCGTGGTATAACCGGCTATTTTGTATTTGTTTATTTTATTTTTTGATTAAAAAAAAAAAAAGAGATGGACCCACCACTGCTTTCCCTCTCTTTATCTTTCTGGCATGCATACAAGGCCGTGGGACCTACTCCAACCACTCCCTCTTCATCTTCTTCACCCTCCAGACTTGATCCAACTACTCAGCGCCCTGATTCCATTTTTTGAAGCCCTACTCAAGAGCATGGAAACTAGATGCAGTGGAAAACTTTCCACACCTGTTGAAGAAAAAGCAGTTATGCCAGTTTCATTTCTGGGTTTTTTAGCCAAGTTTGATGAATTTTTATTTCAATTCTGGTTGGAAAGAGACCCATTTTGATTTTGTTCAGTTTTTTATTTTCCTTACCTGCTCTGTAAATGGTGGAGAGGATGCCGGCAATGGCAAGTGGAGGAGAAGAGCTTTTATCTTCATTTTCTTGTTGATTTAAACTAGATCAACGTGCCTTGCACGTTAATGTTACCTAGTATATAGAAACATATAAACATTTTTTTATATCGTCTATATAAAAAGTGGCTATCTAAAAAGCAATGGTGTTTTTTGTCTAATATTTTACTTTCCAATTTTATCCCTTTGTGTTTCTCATTTTACAGTCATCCAGTGTAGCTTTCTTTCACTGTCACAGTGACTAGGAGTATACAGGAACTAATCGAACCTGTTGGTGACAACAGGAACTGACTGCCAGAGCTAGAAACAGGTAAAAAATCAATCGGCTGGCAGTAAGAATATGGTAAAACTGACGTTAGTTAGTTCGGTCCCGATTTGAGCCAATGTTAAATCACCAAACCAGCCGATAGCAAATATATATATCTTACTTAAAACGATATTGTTTTAACTTAAATGAATTAAACGGTGTCGTTTTACACATGAGGTTTAGAAAAAAAAAATAATAATACAAAACAGCGCCGTTTGGTTTAATACATCAAATGACATAGTTTGGTGTTGTGTAGTGAGAACTACCCCTTCCCCTCCTCCTCCTAGTCCCGATTCTCTCTCTCTCTCTCTCTCTCTCTCTCAAGCCGAAAGTCGCATGTCATCTCTCATCTTTCATGCTAGGTGATATCCACCTCACTCCAATGTCATCTCTGTAAATCGCGTTCTCTCTCTCTCTCTCTCTCTCTCTCTCTCTCTCTCTCCCCTTGCTCGAATCCCTATGATTTTTATTTTTTAAGTTTGTTTATTATGGAATTTTACAATATAAATCAATTAAGACGTAGTATATTTTTACAATTTTCCATATTTGTTGCTTTTGTTACCAATCGGGGATCGTAATTGAGTTTTGGACCTTAGTTATTTTCTAGGTTTGTAACTTTGTATTTGTGTTTGTATAATTGATTGAAAACTGGCGAAGTTTCCATATTTGTTGCTTTTATTACAAATCAAGAATCGTAATTGAGTTTTAAATCTTGGTCATTTTTTAAGTTTGTAACTTTGTATTTGTATTTGTATAACTGATTGAAAACTGATGAATTGATTGGAATCACACCGAGACCTATGTCATTGGTTTTCTCCCCCTTAACCGGCCGGTTTCGATTGGCACCACCTCCTTAAAAAACTATCAATGCTATTTCGAATTTATAGTGTCGATTTTCAGACCTAATAGTGACTTTCTTGAAGTTGAAAAATATTTTCCCTACCGTAGTATTTGTCTGCAAGTTATATTTGTACTCTCTCTCTCCCTCTCTCACCCAAAAAAATTTCACTCCAAAACAAGTCCTACAAAAAGAAAAACATACAAACGAATATGAGATCCCAAAGAGAAACAAACCAAAAATATCAAAATTAAGAAAAGGGTTTAACACAATTAACAAAAGTACAAAAAAGTTTATACCTTTTGGGCCTCAAACACATCAAAATGGAACAGGGCAGTAGATTCAATCCTTGAAGCAAAAAGCAGAGAAGCATGTAGCAACAGGCGATATCAAACAATGCATAAAAAGTAGCAATAGAGAAAACATCAGCAAAACAGGGCGGAGAGAAGAGACGGTGCAACCCAGTAACAGAGAGAGACGGTGAGTCTATTGGATGGAGACATGGGGAGAGAGAGGTTTTTGATAAGGAAAATGCTAGGACTCCACTGTGGGATCATGTTTTCTCTTCTAGTTTGACGTGGGGCCTCCATGTTGGCCTTCTTTAATTTTTTTCCCCACATTGGCTGAAACACGTCTTGACATTTTCATATGTGTTTTATGGAACATTTTGACGCAACCTCACAGCATGTAGGTTTGGGGCTTGAAAATTCTCAACTCAAACTTAAAATTCTCATCTCATTATTACAATTTTTCTAAATTTTCACACAAAATATAATAAATAATTCAACTTTTTCAAATCCTAAAACAATTATAATAGTAAAAAATAATATTTTAAACTTTCATCTCAAATTCAAAATTCTCATCTCTACCCTCAAACCTTATTTACTCTCTCTCTCTCTCTCTCTCTCTCTCTCTCTCTCTCTCTCTCTCTCTCACTTCCTCTATTTCTTTCTCTACCAACGCCAAAAGATCACCTATCACCCTCAACGAGCAACACCCTCCATCCACAGACACAACCTAACACCGAAGCTCCAACCTCCCAAACGCACGGAAATAAGCATCATCTGCATGAGTAAATCTTTGTTTTAAGCAACCAAAATAGAGCACTTCATCACAGATAAACCCCTCACTCAACTACCATGATCCTCCCACGGTCATCCTCTATGAGTGCCTATTCCACGTTGCTTGCTTATGCCGATGTTTCTTGGTGTTGTCAAACTTTGCGTGTCCCAAACTTAGCCACAACGACACCAATTTACGGCTCGACTCCACGCACGGCAACCCTCTACTTTTATTATTAAAAATAGAGCATGTGTGAGCTCTCAACCCAATGCTCAATTGGAACCTAGCAAGTTGTGCACCTCCATGTTGCCTCAGAAGATGCCGTGTACTTCACGCCATCCCTTCCGCCGCTTTCAGCTGTTGCCACATTCATTCTTTTACCTCGCAACGCCGCCGTGCAGAAGTTGAAGTTTCGGAATGCCACCACCCAGATGCACTGTACCTCCTCCTTTTCGACCAGCCACCAAGTTCTAGTGCGTCTCTTTTCCCCCAAGATGTTGCTGCTTCTAGTCTTCTTTGGTAAGCTGCTGCATGCTTTTTCTTCCTCTCTGAAAGAGCAACCACATTACTAGTTCTCTTGCGTATGTTTTGCTAGGAAGTTAAATTAGTTTTAAACATTTGTTTATGATTTCTTTTATGCCACTTAGCTTGTGTTTTGAAGAGTTTTTCTTTTTTTCTTCATTTTTTTTCCTTGAAGTAGGTTCAGCTGCTGCAAGCATGTTTTTTTTATTCTCCATTTTCTTTTTATAAAAAAGAAAAGCTGTAGCTCTCGGAGAGACGAACTTGACAGAGATGGGAATGACGAACTCAACTGAGAAATTGAGGGGTTCGACAGAGAAACTCACTGCAGGAAGGGAGATTCAGTCAATGAAAAACGAAAGTAAAATATCAGGGGGAAATGTGTTTCAGGCAACGGGAGGAAAAAAAATTAAAGAAGGCCAATGTGGAGGACCCATATCAAACGGGAAGGGAAAACGGGATCCACAGTGAGGTCCCTAGCATTTTCCTTTGAGAAATTGGTGAATCTGTCAGCGCAGGAGGGAAATGAAGGAATAAAAAGGAGAAGGAAAAAGTTTTTAGGGTTTGGTAGATTGGATTAACCAGTGTCGTGCTAAATTTTTTTTTTTTTGGGGGGGGGGGGGGGCGGTTTGTTAAATTTTTGGGCTTTCCATGTGAAAACGAGACAATTTTAGAAACCAGCCCGTGTAAAGAATTTCTCACAAATGGCCTGTAGTTTTTTTTTTTTTTCCTTGCAAATTGATACTACTCTTCATAAAATATTTATGAACAAAATTTAAACTTTAAAGCGTGAAAATAATTCATGGAGAAATAAGAGAGGAAGAAATAGAGAAACTATAGAAGGAAGGGAAATACACTAAATTTTAAAATTAAACTTTTTATCCTTGATCCAAAAATAATATTCTTCATCAATAAAATAATGAATTTTAATAAAGATTTCTTAGGAGAGAATAAATGCATCTAAATAAGTAGATTTTTAAACATAAAATAAAATGATGAACATTAAATTATATTCATAAATAAATAAAATAATTTAATAAAATAAAATTTCAAAATTATATTATTTTTCGGGTTCTAGAATTTAAAAAGGTTTACTTGAAAAATAGGTTTGGCTCATTAGCACTAAAAATACCCGATTAAAATAATTTGTTACTTTTAAAATATTTGGAAGATTTCAAAGCACTTGGCTCAATTTAAAAACATCCACTAGATTTAAAATAAATATTTAATGTCCCTTCATAAGAGATTTCAAACACTTGGCTCAATTTAAAAATATCCACATAAGAGATTTAACGTCATATACATCCATCTAGTGATTTAATCAACAACATGAGTTCCAGATATATATTTTTCCCAAACTACAAAAAACATATTGTTAACTTAAAATTTTTTTTGCCTTGTATATACTGTTGTTCAGAATCTATATTTGAATGCCTTTTTTCGACACTTATATATATACACACATATTGTTACGAGATGATTATGCTTTTTTATTTAGAAGATTTTACTTAAGAGTAACGTTAAATATAGTTGTGAATTATGCAGACGTCACGCAATCTTTTTAAAAATAAATGAGGTCTATTATTAAAAAATTATTATTTTTTATGTAAATTCTATATTTATTTATTATTTTTAAAATGATTATACAGTATTTACGTACTCCACAACTGTAAATATAATATTTCTTTACTTAATTTTTATACTTTTTTTATGAATTGCTACTATAATCTACTTATGTGAAATTTTTTTACTTTTTGATAGTTTTTTTGTCCCTCCAACCGAACTCTCTTGCAAGTGGGCCCTTACTTATGTTAACATACGAGCAAGCTAACGAGTCTAAGGTGTTATTTAGATAGTGAGTAGAGATAATATGAGTTAAAATGAAAGTTGAAAGTTAAATAAAATATTGTTAAAATATTATTTTTTAATATTATTATTATTTTGTTATCTAGAAAAATTAAATTATTTATTATATTTTATGTAAAGATTTTAAAAAGTTATAATAATAAGATAAAATGAAACGAAATGAAACACTTCTTATATTAACCTAACTGAATTTATACAAATTTATTAGGAAAATGTTGGGGAGTCCGCTGGTAGCTCCTGTTGGGCGCTACAGTTATTTTATTATTATTTTTACTTAATAATTAAGTAAATATTTTTTAATAATGTTGTGTTTTTTTTTTTAAATATTTAAAAATGTTAAAAAAATATATATAAAAAGTAAAAACAAACACACACACACAAAACAAGTGATAACTACCAGCGGTAGCTGTAGTGCCACCCAATTTATTAACCAACATCAATCGCGTCGGATGAATTTTATAGAGACTTGTACGGTTTAATAATCGTGTCTTTTTAACTCACAAACAATAGCTATCCAGTAAGGAAAAAACTTCAAACCAGTCGAGGTGTTCACCTCCATTTTACACTAATAAAATTGCAACACATAGCATACGCATAACACTTATGGTGTGTGCAAGTTCATTCCGGTTAATTTTCCTTATTTCCCCCTGAACTCTACCCTCAACCTTTTCCTTTTCTCTCTTCTGTCTTCTCTCTTCCATATTCTTTCCTGAAGCTCTCTCGACACAACTCCCTTCATCTGTTACCCTCTCTCCTCTTCCTCTGTCCACTTGTTTGCCGGCCTCTCTCTCTTTTTTTTCTTTTTATTTAATTCAAAAATACATAATCCAATATGAGAGTATTTTTTTTAATATATATATATGCAAAATCATTTTTTTTAAATATGATTTAAAAAATGTAAGTAGAAAAATCAACACAGTGCTCTTAGCAAACAACTCTGTAAGGGATTCAGAAAAAATAAAAAATAAAAAATAAAATAAAATTCACGTGAGGGTAGCAAAGGGGGTAGTAGCCAGTGGGTTAATTTCCCTTACTCTATTACCCGTAGGAACTCACTTAATTTCCCATTTCATCGATCGCAAACTCTGGACTCTTCTTTCACCGGTAGAGAGTAACAATTCCCAGAGGGGACTGATAGGCCATTTACCCGAACAAAACAAAATCCTCCTGCCCTTCTTCTCACCCCCACAGTCTCGTCATCCTCAGATAGCAGACATCTCTGAGAAATCCTCTCAAAACCCTAATCACGCTCTCTGATTCAAAAAAATCTCCCTCCTAGCTTTTCTGGTTTTAAATCTGTTTTTGTTATCTTCTTTGGGCTTCTTAGTTCTTATTTCCGAAGCAAAGGTAACGGGTTTTCTTTTTATATAAGAATTTGGGTAAAGTTCAAGCATGCCGCCGAAGCAGCAATCGAAGACGGACTTGGCAAAGAAGCAGAAGATCGTGGAGGACAAGACCTTCGGGCTCAAGAACAAGAACAAGAGCAAGAATGTCCAGAAGTATGTCCAAACTCTCAAGCAATCGGTCCAGCCCAAAGCCGATCCCAAAATGGCTGCCAAGGTCCGCGTTTCTTTCATCTCCCCCCTTTTTTATTGTAATCACCATTACAATCTCTTATTATAATTCTGTTTAGAGAAAATTGAATTTTGTTATTATAGAGAAATCTATCACTGGAGCAAACTGTGGAGATTGCTTTAGACTTAATGAGACCAGGGAAGATTTATTAAGTAAGATTTAGGTTTGATTTCTTATTGTTTGGCTGGGAAAAAACCTTCGATTAATCTTTTTTCTCAAGAAATCATCATTTTTAATTGGTGCAATAGTGTTTGCGGAAATACATGTTTTCCCCATAAAGCCTTTTTCCGTAGGACAATATGGCGAAATGAGTGGAGACTGAATGATTTTATTTTTTATTTTGCCGAGCAGCAAAAGAAGGAGGAAGAGAAAGCAAAAGAGAAAGAGCTGAATGATCTGTTCAAGATTGCAGTCAGTCAGCCCAAAGTTCCAGTTGGTATGTGCTTTTTACAATTTTTCTTAATGAATTGTTGTCTGTTGCTATGGTCGTTGTTCATGGTTTAGTTTTTGAATGGAATGGTATGTTTGTGATAGAAATGGGTAATTTGGATAGGTGTTGATCCAAAGTCTATATTATGCGAATTTTACAAGGTGGGGCAGTGTACCAAGGGTTTCAAATGCAAGTTCTCGCATGATCTCAATATCCAAAGGAAGGGTGAGAAGATTGATATTTACAGTGATAAGCGTGATCAAGGTAATTGAGTAAACCTTTGTATTGAATCACGAAGTTGTGCATTTCTTATTGTCTCTCTGCTTTCCCCCCCCTCCCGGTGAACGCCTAAATATGATTTTGACTTGGTTGGTGTTTGTTTGTGCATGTATTCTTCAGAAACAATGGAGGAATGGGATCAAGAGACACTGGAGAAGGTGGTGGAGTCGAAGAAGATGGAGTATAACCAGAACAAACCAACTGATATTGTAGGTTCATATTAACTCTAGGATTCTTTCTTCCGAATGATATTAGTGGTTGCTTCTTTTGTTTTAAGAATGCTATTGGAAAGTACCGTGCTCTCTTGATTGCTCCCCAAATCTCAATTAAATGCTATTAACTTCTGATTCAAGCATGTGTGTAAGTTTTCCTAAGAATATATTGAAGGTAGAATAATCCGGTGGTTACATTTATAGATGTAGCTGTGGCAAGATCCCTAATTTATGGTGGATATTAAGGGAATGTTTGGACTTAAGATTTTCGTGGAGATTTCTGAAACTTTTGAGAACTTTTAAAGATGGCTTTTTGTGGAGCTTTGTGAAAGTTGTGGGACTCATTAAAAACATGTTTAGATTGAGAAAATCTTTTAGAGGTTTTTATTGGAGGTTAACAAGTTGGTGGGGCTCATTGAAAATATGTTTGACAAGAAAATTTTGTAAGAGGTAACATGCTTTTTTATTGGATGTTATATTTTGCTACAGAAATCGAGGTACATGTTTTGATGACTTTTTGTCACATTTATTTTAGTGTAAAGATGTTTGGATTGAAGGTAAGAAAATTTTCTTAAACATCCCGTTGCCATACATCACCTAAGTCACTACCGTATGCTAGTAGTAAACCCATGCATGGTTATGAAATTAATTCTGGAAAATCTTCTGTGCTCTAGGAAAGGAAATATTTTTGAAGTGGCAATAAATTCCAAAGTTTGTTAGTTGATTGATAATGTTGGGAGTCTTGTGAATACTTGAAGCATTTTTAATAATAGGTGAGGATTCAAATGTGGCAAATAGATAGAGAATTATCTTTCTTGTATTTATGTGGGTTGTTGGTGCACTACAATTTGAAGGCAATATATTGGCTCTTGTTTAGAGGGATTATCTCTATATTTTCCTCTAAGAGTTGAAAAGATGAAGCTTTGAAGTGAGTTAAAATGACCCCCTGTAGGTAAGTCGATGGCTGCAGTTTAGGTAATGCAGGTCAGCATGAGATTCCTTCCATTCATCATTCTTGGTTGACCCATTCTCGTCAGAGTTTCTACACGTTATATTAATATTTGATCTTATTTTTTCATTTAAAAAAAAAATCTTATTACGTATGAAACAAAATTGTTTGATCTAATGTTGTTCCTCATCAAGGAGCTTACTTATTTTTCAAAGTTGTTAGTGCACAGGATCTTTCTGTACAAGAACGAGCCTTTTCTTTTCTTTTTTTAATAAATTTATATACAGGTTTGCAAATACTTTTTGGAAGCAGTGGAAAAGAAACAGTACGGTTGGTTCTGGGTTTGCCCAAACGGTGGCAAAGACTGTCACTACAGACATGCTCTACCTCCAGGATATGTTTTAAAATCTCAAATGAAGGCACTCCTAGAGGAAGAGACTGAGAAAATTACAATTGAAGAAGAGATTGAAAATCAGGTTATAATGATATTTGTATTCATTTACTTTTTTTTTTATCGGTAATCAAGTAGTTTTATTCAAAATAATAGGCAAATCCCAAGTACACGGACTATACTTGAGAAATAACTAACTAGAGTTTACAACTGAAAGAAGAAAGTCATGGACATTTAGTCCATTACAAACAATGGCCCCCACCCAAGAAAACAATGTTTTGAAGAAAAAAACTTTCAGCTCCCCTATTGTTCTCTCATGGTCTTCAAAACTTCTATCATTTCACTCTTGCCAGATACACCAACACACATATGGGAACCATTTTCCATATTGCTGCAACTTGTGAATCTCCTCAAGGCCTCTCCAGCATGCTAGAAAATCCACCAATCTACGGGGCATGACCCATGATACTCCAAGACCTGTAAAAAAATCAGCCCACATGGTCCTAGCCACCTCACAATGTAGAAACAGATGGTCAATTGATTCCCCATTTTTCGTACACATACAACACCAATCCACTACCATTAATCAACATTTTCTTAGGTTATCTGTGGTGAGAATTTTTTTCAATGCTGCTTTCCACACAAAGAACGCTGCTTTTGAAGGAGCTTTCGTCTGCCAAATGCTCTTCCATGAGAAATTGGGCATGCCTGGGCTCGATAAAACTTTGTGAAATGATCTAACTGTGAATTTACCTTTCTTTGAGAGACTCCACAATATCCTATCCATGGTACCCTCGGTCATACGTATGGAATACAGTGTTGCATAGAATTTTGTGATAACCTCCAACTCTCAGTCTTGGGCTGCCCTGGTGAATTCCACATTCCATTGAGAGAAGCCATCGGAGAAAGCCAACAAGTCCTCTATCGCTGCATCCTTGACTTGTGCTAGCTCAAATATGGCAGGAAAATTGTCTTTGAAACACCATTCACCGCACCATTTATCATGCCAAAATTTGACTCGCGAGTCATCCCCCACTACAATATGAGTATGTCTCCTTAAGGTCTCCCAACCGTTCCTAATGTTCTTCCACAAACCCACCCCATGTGAGCCACAAACCTCATTTGAACACCAACCACCCCATTTTGTATTCATTTACTATAGATTTGTTTTCTTCCCAAGCTTCTTGTTGCAGTGGGTATATTTTTTGTTCTAATTTAACCTCATATATTTCAACCCATATTATTTGTTCTTTCGTTTGCTCCACTTTCTGTTCTCGGTTCTTATAAATAAATATTAGTCTGCTCTTTTCTCCAGCGTGCTAAAGTAACAGGCTCGACTCCAATGACCACTGAGCTGTTCTTTGAATGGAAGAAGAAAAAGATGGAAGAAAGAGATGCTGGCTTGGCTGCACAACAAGCAGAGAGGGCTAAGAATGATCGCATGAGGTATTTTGATTCATCTGTATGCTGCATTAAGTTAAATGGTCTCAGTTTGTTTGTGCTATTAACTCAAATTCCTGCATGTTTCAGTGGTCGGGAATTATTTCTTTCGGATGCTACCTTGTTTGTGGATGATGCTGAGGCATACGAAAAATACCAAAGAGAAGAAGAAGCTGAGGCTGCTGAACAAAAGGTAATCCTGTTTCTTCTATTTCGTTTAGAAGATAAGTAGTGCTTTGAAACATGACTAAAGTTCCAGGGTTGATGAACTCTTTCTCCCCATATTTTATACCCCTTCCTCTGTATTGGTCCCAACATCTTTATGACTTAAACACTATGTAACAGCTGATTTGCATGAAATGCATCTTTTGCATATTAATTGGAGTCCATGAGTATATGCTACAAGATGCTGATAAGTGTCTTACCTTTTTAACTTGTAAATAAAGTCTCTTGCCTTCTTAGGAAAAATGCCCACTATGATGTTTGGATGCATTTGTCTTGGGTAGAAATGTAGAGAATTCAATAAAATTACTATTAGTTATAACTGTATAATCTCCTATATATATGCTGTTTGAATCATGGTACAAATCTAGTCGTACTAGCCCTTTTGTGCTGTGCTATAAGCACAACGTTGGAACAATCTAAATAAGGCTCAAGCCACATTTGAGCTTATACTCCAAAAAAGGTATTATACTCCAAAATGACTAGTCAATGTTACAACTTTAATAGTCATGTTTCACAACACCAGAGAGCAGGAAGTTGTCACCTCAGAAACCAGGAATAAAAAGAAAGGAGGTTATTTTTCAAGTTCAAAATGCCCTTGGTGCCTGTCTGGTTGTCCCAAGAGAAGAAATGGGTTCACTATTCTTTGTCAAAATATACCAGTTGCCAGAGTTGCAGCCTTAGAAAAGAAAACTGATATATTTATTATGATCTCATTGAGTGCATCCATTTTTTATTTATTCTATGGGTTGGATAAAAAGCTGTCATTTGAGTATTTGCTATATTCATAAGTTGTTTACACTTAAGATTCAATGTAAGACTAAAAGGAACAATGTAAGTCTAAAAGGAACAATCTAACTTTCGGGACCTTAATATGGCTGATCTTATATCAGACTTATGCCTCCCCAAGCAGATACTTTAAGTTACCATCTTAGAACAATTAACGTGAAGAGGACGGGTCTTTGTTTCAGTCTTGTGTGGTTAGAAATGGGGAGCAAGTGCCCTAAAAGTGAGTTGTCTGGTTCAAATACTAACAGTCACAGCATGGAATAGTTTTGCATTCTGTGCACTAGAAAGACTTGCAATAGGTGGATGCAGAAAAGCTGCTGCATTAGTTACTTGTTTGATTAGGTAATAATATTTTTTTTTTTTCAATAAAAATTTGTTTACAGATAAAAAAAAAAATATTATTACCTGATGTTTGCTAGAATTAAGTCAGAACCATCCATATCATGATAACTAGCATCCTTCTTTGCAATGTGTTCTTGAGCTTCTGTAACTTCTCAAAAAAGTCAATTATGGACATTTGTTGTTTCTAGAGTATAAGGCCTTTTGAAAAGTCTATTTGCAAGAGCCTGACCTAGACATTTGCGTTAGATTTGGTATGGAAGAGCACTAAATATGGAAAAATGAGCTTGTTCTGGTGTGTTGCACATGGAACATTTGCATGAATCAGTTGTTCAATTTCAGGTCAAAGATAACTCAGCAGCAGGGCAACCAAGCACCTCAGCTAATGCCGTTGCTGATCCTGAAGAGGACCCTATTGATGATGATGATGAGCTGGACATGGATGAGTTGAATGAGCTTGAAGCAAGTTTGTCAAGAACGTCTATTCAAATTCGTGAGCCAGGTGTTGAGGCATCATCTTGAGAGAGAGAGATGTTGGCGACCAGCCATAGCTATAATGAGGGATTTTGTATGGAGTATCTGAATTAACTTGTTTGAGGAAATAATTTATATTTATAACCAGGGATAATGCACATTATGTCCTACTTTGTATTGCTTGGAATGGGCAGTGGTATCACTGGTATGGGTCGAATTCAAATTTTGGTTCAGTTTTATGCCTCTTGATCAAGAATCAAAAGATCGGGTGTCCACAACATTTTAGATTTCTTTCCCTTGCCCTTCGAAAAACACAAGCACATGCCCACTGGAGCGCAAACACGCACGGGGAAAAAAGCTGATGTTTATGCATGATATATGTTATCAAAATGTCCAGAAGTTGGATCTGCATTCCTGCAGTCTTGCCAATCTTTTTGAAGCAGGTATTGGTATGAAAATTGTTGGCCCAAAGCTAGGTAGGACTATCTAGTGTTTAATATCAACACTAGTGGCTGGTGCCGGTTACGATGATTATACAGTATGAAGTCAAAGGGCATCTACTGCAGACTACAGAGCTTATTTCTTGCCTCACCCGGTATGATTCTCCCCAGTTATGGGCTTTATCTGTTTCTGGATTTTTATTTACTACTATAGAATCAGTATTCCTGAAATATTTTGATAAATACTATCCCTCGTCCGTATTTTACCATTTTTAACAAAATTTAGAATAAAAAATAATATCTTCCTTCGAGATAAATCAACCACCAACCTAGCACTGTCGTACGAAGTTGTGATCCAGCACGTCACCACATCATGCTTCTAGATGCCTTGTGCCCTGCCTTCGGCGGTAATAATAATATCAACTAATGTTCTTCCATTACCCAAATAACCATTAGGTATGTGTAATAACATTGATTAACCAAAAAAAGAAAAAAACATTGATTAACCATTTAGTTGGAACATTTGTTTTTCATCAAAGTCCATAAATATTGCAATGCGTCTAAGTTGAGGATTTTTTCTTTTTAGATATTTATCTCCCCGAAAACAAGCCAAATTAATTATATCGATGTCACATTCATGTAAATGGATCTGTCGGAACAGTTGAGGATATGGTCTGATTATAACACTGTGACACTGTGCCGACGATCATGCCCACGGCCTGACTGGAGCCAGAATGAATCCTTAATGGCAGGGTCTGTGGTCAACTAGACACCAATTGACAGCAGAGAAGGTGCTCTTTCTTGCTTACGACTTTCTTGACGATAATGAGTTTGAGGGTAACCCATTGGCTGACACGTGGATCATTTGCCAAGGACACGGTCTCGATGATGAAATACAAATATTTTTGACTCGAGACTTTCATCACTGAAAATTCTAGACTTAAACGTGGTTTGCTTTGCTTTCTAGAGCCTAGAGTCTGGATTCTAGAAAGGATCAAACAGGCAAATAATGCAAGCTTGTTTGTTTCTGGAACATCTTCACAAATTAAAAGCCCTTTATCGATGCTTACCAGTCAATGTTCAATAGTCAAAGAGACGTCTATAACCCATATGTATTTTGTGGGTTTCGCTTTACTACTTCTCTCACAATCTATGCCTGCATAGCGTCTTTATTCATAAGGTGTGAACGCCTCATTATTTCCCAATCCCATATATTGGAAATTTGGAATGTTGAATTTGACTACTTCCAGAGAAAAGCAGCAACATTTTCCCGTTTGGATTGCATACTGGGACCAAATAAGGTTACTTTTGTGGTGTGATAGACACAATCTTAAGAAATCTATTAATATACTCAGTACCATTATAGCTTTTAATTTTAAACGTGATTAATGTTTTCAGCATAAAACCAGAGAGAGAGAGAGTGTGTTGTGGGGTGGGGGGGGGGGGGGGAACATAGAATAGGATAATAGGCTTCGGTAAAAAATAAAAGGGTTAAAAAGAATTACAGTTATGCTACAAGTACCCATCATTGGGTACCTTTTACAGAATCAGTTGACGTAAGTCAGTCGATATTATTAAAAAAAAATGAAAAACACCAAATGAAATGGAAGAGGTAGTGTTTGTAGCAACTTGTGTTCTTCCGACAATTGCAATGAAACAGAAGAGGCAGAGTGACATATGAGGCAGAAAAATAATGCTCCCCAAAATTTTGCTCAATCTCTAATTTTTCCAATTTTCATTTTTGTCCTTAAGAATACAGTCAATACAATTGTTGCCATGATTGTTAGCTAAGTAGTTTTGAATATATATACAAACAAGCTGCGCTTCATCAGTAAACATTCCCTTGTGAAATTAGTCTTGAAGAGTTCTATGTTGGAAATCTCGTACTTTTCTCTTACCAAAGCGGTAGGATGGGCTCTGGATTTGTCATATGGAATTTTTAAATCTTCTGAGAGTTAAAAGCTCTTAGAAACTCAGGTATAGAGATATATCGATAATGTTAGTCTTTTCTGAACCATTATTGTTCTTGGTCCATCTTAAAAGTTACTTCCTGTAGAAAGTCTGCAACTCCTTTCCTTTTTGGACATTTGAAAACTACTGTGGTGAAGCTTGCTCCCGAAGCCGAATCCATTTTTTGGGTATATGAAATGGAGTATTGCGTTTCAGATGAGAAGAAGATGCAAATAAGTTGAGAAGAAGAAGAATCGAAAGTGATGAATGAAACAGCCTATTTCATTATTACACGTGGATGATGTGTACGCGAGAGGTACCCAATCTCATGTGCAAATAGACTTTTTGAAAGAATTAACATATATATACTTTATCTTTGTTTCCACAATAATCAATGATTTTTACGGGTTCGAAGGGCATGAAGTACAAGCACACCACAAATTTGATCTAAGGTCTTGATTGATTTTACAAATCTTTCAAATCATCTAATTATATTTTATGTCATCTCAATATTAAAATATTATTCAAATACAAATATTTTTCAATTTCAACTTTTCAACTTTTTCATTTAGTTATTAACTACCTATTACAATTTTTTCAAACCTTCAAACAAAATACATAAAACAATTCAAAATTTTCAAATTTTAAAACAAAAATTATATCAAAAAATTATATTTTAACCATCTTTTAACTTTATAATTTTTTTATTTAATTTTTTCTCTTACATTTTTCTAAATTTTATAAAAATCGTAATTCAAATCATTTTAGTATCATTCCTAAATTATCTCAATAATATCTACAAATTTTTCATTCTATCTCACTCTCACCTAATGTTAAATTGTTAATGTTGACATGGATGCTATACAACGTAGACATCACGTCTTGAATCCTAAAAACCGAACTCAAATTCTAAATGATGTTAATCCGAATATAAATAGTACGTAATCTTAAAAAAAAAAAGAATCGTGTTCACACTTCACATTCAATGCCTTCGAAAAACAGACGCAGGTTGGGGAATGACATGTCAATGAATGGAGTGGATTTTACTCATTTTAGGTTCCACCTTCAAAGTTCGTCACAGCTAATCAAATAAGATGACGGATAATAGGACTGGCCCCAGCTATCCATCACATTTATTATAATTGGATTACTTCATCACCATTGGTGAGAGTGTTGAGACTCGTCTTTGTCCTGTCCGCCTGCCGGCAGATACACAAAGATCTCTGAAATTGGTTCTTAGAAATGCTTTCTTTGTCAAACAATTGTAAAGGGACTCCTGTGGTTTTGACCCCATTATAAGTTCTGTGTACCATGGAAAGAGAAAACCATCAAACAAAATAAAAAAGAAAAACTTTTGTGTGGGGATCGCAATCCGTCGTTTGTCTCCCTTCGTCCACTTAAGAAAGTTGAGTTTTCTTGGGTGTTAAGTTTATAAAAATTTGAAAGATTCAAATTCTTCATTTCTTCATACCCATCAATGGTTAAATCAACGTATGTTACATAATAATGATGGAAGTGATTCCAGTAGGATTTTAGAGGGATTCCTCCAAGAAAAATGATAAACTTATAATTAGTCTAAAAATATTTTATAACTCTATTTAAAATATTTTAATATAATTATATTGGTTGATTTAAAATGAGTTATAAAATAATTGTCAGAGAGTTGTAGATATATCGTTATCTACTTTCCAAATTTCCAATAGCGAGTTCAATACACATTTATATGCAGGTTTTAGATAATTTAGACTTTAGAAGAGATAAAAATTAAAAATTAAAAAATATTATTATAATATAAATTTTATTCTTATATTTAAAAAGGTTATTTTTTTATTTTATTTATAATTTTTTAAAAAATTATAATAATAAAATAAAATGAGTTAATTTATAAAAATAAATCGTGCCTTAAGACTGTCCAGGTCAAAAAATTGGAGAATTTGGAGTGTGACCGCCGGCACAGTTATATCCCCCTTTGATATTATTATATATTATATGTCACGGTCCACTTTATTTTTTTAACTGTATATATATTTAAAACATTTTCAAGATACTTGCGGTTTGAAAATTACTCTCTGCATTTCCAAAGTTTGTCTTTCAAGATAAAAAGTAAGTTTTCAATTCAATCTTCTTTCCCCGTTCCTCCAGGAAAAATAAAAAATAAAAAGAAAAGGAAAAGGAAAAAGAAGAAATAAGAAAGTTGGCCTCACTTTTTGTGAAGGGTGACCTTTCTCCATCCATAAGCTTATTATTTTATTCTTTTCCCTGATTTGTGGGGAAGAGCGAGTGCACCTGATTCTAGGAAGAGAAAGGAAAAGGAGTGGCTCCAAATATTGTGACAAAGAAGATGAAATCAGAAAAAAGAACAGTCGGCGTTGAGCTAAATTTCTAAATGTCTCGCCAAAGGCTCAAAGCTTGTAAATAATCAGAAAATTTGGCGAGAGACGAGCGATGAGCCACATTTTCACGAAGTTATATAGTGCGTGTGAACGTAAAGCTTGTAAATGCTCTGAATATAGGAAATAGGAATGGATATCATGTGTGGTGGACCATTTCCTATTTAATTTAATAAAAAAGGTTGCCATCAGACAATTCCGAGATGGCATTTTCCTAATGTTTTAGGCTTTCTCGCGACAAAATGAATGGATGGGAAAAGGGGATGGATGGTTAGAATACGTGTAATAAGGTGAATGCTACCTGTGAAGTTGACTAGTTGTGAAGTTCTTATGGAAACCAGGCTTGTTGATGCTGAAAGGCACAGCCTTTTCTGTACACCTACAAACAGACTTAAAAAATGTCCATTATTCGTGGCATGTGAATATTTACAGTTGTGGTTGTATAAATATTTACAGTTGTGGTTTTAATCGTGAATTTTACTTTTTTTCAAAATAATTACGCGTCATTTACATACTTTACGATTATACGTAGCATTACTCTTCGTGCCATTAGAGAGCCTTCACAGATTGTCTCTATACGCATGAATACATCAGTACAGCTGCATGATAATCTTAAGGCGGCTTTGTTCAGAATCTACTTCTTCCCTCTAACTTCGAACTACAAGCGTCCATTCTTTGAACTTAAGGTCACTAATGTTGTTTTTAACGACAACGTGTCAATTGAGTACTCATTGGGTTTAAGCTACTGTTAAGGAGATCGTATCTTTGCCGATTCTATATTCTCTGGACATCTTGACAAAAGGAATCCATTCACCGACGAGTACTCTCCAATGTTGGCAAGCAAAAACATAATTAAGGGTGTTTTAACTCCCAGTAAGCATATCTAGCGACGAGGAAACATAATCTTACCGGGATCTGCATTGGAATCTCTCTCTCTCTCTCTCTCTCTCTCTCTCTCTCACACACACACACACACAAATGCACAGCATCAACACCCAAAACCAGAATAAAAAGACAAAACTAGGAAAATGAGTAATTTTGAACTCGAAGATAACAACAGATAGTTATTTTATTATTATAATCAGTTGCAACTACATCGGACATTCCAAGGAAAAGCAGGGGCTCTGCAACAGCTGTCCACCCCCAACTCCTCCAAACGCCTGTCCATGTTCTAGAACCTCTGGAAATGAAGAAATGTAGTTGCAAGATGTTTTTAGTTTACATATGCAAAGAAACCCAGCAATACAACCTGTAATTTACAAAAATCACATGACATGACTCGTACGTGATAAAAGTAGTACCCCCTCTTCTCTTAAAGGCTCTGTCATATCTCATCTAACAAATACCATCATACGTGAAACCTCTCCAACTGCCAAATACATTCCTATGAAAGCAAAGAAACCATTCTAATTCTGAACACTCACTGTACTCTAGACTAATACCAGGGAAGAGGAAGAGAAGAGGGTGAACGTATCGAAACATAAGAAAGGAAATTATGCAAAGAACATGCCAATAAATGAAGCTGTCATCTGGGTCAGGTATCTGAATGCTGTTTTGAAGTGTGGGAGCCCGGCAGTGGGGCAGTCGACGCCGAGCTTTCGCCGCAGCCTACTTTCTTTGCAGCCATTGATGCCGCATTTTTCACTACCTTCGCCAAGGTTCTGCCTATCCGAACCTTAACCTGACCTCTCTTCGGAGGGATTCTTACTAGTGATTTCTCTGGGGTATTCTTCGCTCCAGTTTCCATTCGCTCGATTTGTGTAGGAGGTAACTGAAGCAGTGTAAGAAACAGAGGAGTGCAGACTTTGATTCTGCAAAAGGGAGTGAAAGGAAAGGACGTTTTCAAGATCAGTTAGAAAGAAATTGGTGGGGGAAGAGTCTGTGGTGGGGGTTATTTATGCATAATCCGAGGGCCTGTGGGAGTTCGCGAGTCAGAAGTTTTCAGACAAGGTTGATGAGGGAGTCACAGTGTGAACACACTAAAAACTGAAGTTTGAATTTCAACTAAAGTCACAAAATGAAAAATAGAAAATCTAATGTGGTTAAAGTGACCAATCCATCATACAGCTGTTCTTTCATTCATTTTCCAGGTTTGTTTATTACTTCAGACGTTTGGAATTCTTATGGATGTCAGTAGTTCTGATTAAAATAAAATCAAAGCAAAAGCAAGGACGTCATTGATGCCAACATGTATAGCGTCAAAAATCACCAACAAAACCATTTTTTTCTTTCAGCAACAGCACCAATAAATCAGTGCCGTTTTTATTGAACACAACTCATCCAGAATGGGACACTATCAGTCTCAGACACATTTCCATTATGTTCATCCCGGCCAATATCTATTATATCTTTAGTTTGGGTTTCTCTTTTTTTATCCCTTGAATTTGTATTCCGGCTCCTTATTTCTATTATTGCCCATTAAAAATAAAAATAAAAAATCTACATTCAGCATCTAAATACCGTACACATTAACGTGTACTATTCAGGAAACATCGTATAATTAAAGGGTTCCAATTACTACCCCAACCAAAACTCAAAAAGGCAATTTCTGCTTACGAAAGAGGCATATCCATAGAGCTTTCACATTCGGATTATTATTATTATTTTTCAAATTTTAGCTAAAAATTATATTTTCCTAAATTTTACTAATATTTTTAAAACCTCATACATCCCACTCTCTATTCTTTTTATATTTTATTAAAATAATTTTTTTTCTATTTTTTCTTTATTATTTTCTTTATTCATTTATTTGTGCATTTTTAACTGCTCATTTTTTTTTTCTTTCGTGGAAAGAGCTGAAAAAAAAATTTTAACCTTTTTTTTTTTTTACATTTTTGTAATTATTTAATTATTTATTGTACCCATATTTTCAATTTTTCACTTGTAACGATTTTTTAAACTACTTAATTCTCTAAACGTTAATATTTTTAAAAATCAGTACTTTCATAACAATAATATTTTTAAAAAATCATATTTCTATAAATGGTCAATTTCTTTTTTTTTTAAATGGATCATCTCAATGGTGACATTTTTTTCAAATTTCAACTATAATAAATATGAGCATGAGACAAAGTGTAAATGATTAAAAAAAGAATTTATTGTATGGATTAAAATAAAATATTTGTAATAAAAAAACGTTTTGTGGATGAACAGTAGCTCTCCAAATCTTAAATTCTTCCCCTAAAATGGGCAACTGGATGGAGAGGAATTTTGTCAAAAAAGTTCAAATTTTTTACTAAAATTTAGAGAATTTGATGATACAGGCATCTGGATATGGCTGCTCTTATAGGGGAGTGACCATGCAACAAAGGCCCGAGTGTCGCCCCTTCAATCAAAAGCAGGGGATTCCCTCAATCAGTAACCCACAAAGCACATAAAGGAGGAATGTTCATAAAGATGTATCTAAAAGGCAAGGTGAGCTGCTTTCGTGTTTAAGACAGCCAAATAGCCACCAGGTCAAAAAGGCATCCTTTGCATTAGAATTACCGGGATTCGTGCATAAACTAAGCCCAACTACTCCATCTGCAGACCCACTGAGCCTTTAGCCAATAAAGAAAGTGAAAGCTACTTAGTCCCTTGACAAATATGGGATAACGCTTTAGCACGGTCTACTTAATGGAGAAGGGAAAAAATAACACTCTAGGCACCGAGTTTGAGGATCTTAGCCATCTATTATTGACGTGGGAGATCGAAGAAAATTCCAACTTCAAATAGAAACAAATTGGACCGACCAACCCCCTGACTCTTACTGCGATTCCGTTTTCCTCGTGAACAAACAAATTTTGAGCGTTTCTTTTTTAAACGGACCCGCCTAATTTATTGAAAAAACTCTCTTTTATGGTAGATGAATGGATGGAGTAAATTTTGGGCTTACAATGCTAACAGCACTTAAAAAGTTTTACCCTCCAAAACCCCAGAAATGGTTAGCATTCATTATATAGACCCATAGATGTTGATTGTAATTCGTCCATGCAGCCCAAGTCTGAATAATGCCTCCTCATCTGACATATTTAGGTTATGCTTGTAATTTAATCTGAATTCAGTTTAATTTTAAATTAAATCTAATATTTAAATATTTATCTCTCAAATTATTAAATTTATTTAAATTTAAAACTTATTTACACGTAAAATCTATAATTTTTTTCAACTCAATATCCTTTTATACGCAGGACCCACAAGCCTTTTCAACTTTTTATAAATATATCAAAACTCATTTTAATATTTAAATACATTTAAACTCATTTCAGATAAATTTTATAAAATTTACTCAATCATCTCAATTTATTATTATTTATAAAAAAATTCAACTCTTCTCAATTTAACTCAACATCTAAGAGCATTCATATCCAATTTCCCATAAAATTTCATATAATTTAGCAAAAAAGTACATTCCCTAAAATTTTTTCCTAAATTTTACTCATCTTTCAAAAATCTCTTACATCTCATTCCCTATCATTTATCTATTCTATTAAAATAATATTTCTCCATTTTTTTATTACTTTTTTCTTTCACTTCTATTTATAAATTTAACTGCTCAATATTTTTTCTTATGTTTTGAATTATTACTCTAGTGAATATTTTAAACAAAAATTTAAATTATTTTATGTGGGTATGATAATCTTTTTATAATTAATTTTTTTATATTTTCGTAATTATTTAAATTATTTTTAAAATTATTATTTAAAACCATAATAAATATGAGTATGATCAAAAGTATAAATGATTAGAAGTAGATAAATATAATAGAAAATATAAATGATTATAATAAAATATTAATAAAAAATAATTTAGAGATGTATAGTAGTTTTCAAATATGAAAATTCATTATACATTCTATAAATACTTTCTTCAAAATAAAAATTTGAATGTAGAGATAATTTTAAGTATATTCCTAAATTTTTTATCAAATTATGGGAAAGTACCGTAGGCGGTACCCGTTGGGATGCTAAACCAGATCCTCCGACCCTTTTGATTTGAGATGCGGTACAATTCATTGACAACCCATTCCCCGTCGCCCAAGTTCCAGCCACCAACGACTCTGAGTTGGCAAGCAAAGAACCCACTTAGTTAATGCTGCAACAAACGTCTAATCACCTTTACACAAGATACTCTCGCCCCAGTGCTGTGTCTTTAAAGGGTTTTCTAAAAGGGATAATGATAGTTTTATTATTTTTAATATATTTGAAATTTTTATTTTTTTTTATTTTTTAAAAATATCTTTTAGCATTTTTAATCATTACAAAAATATATAATTTTATTAGTAATCATTTTTTTAATTATTAAATAAAAAATAATAAAAGAATGACAGTAATATGTTAAGTCTACCATAAAAGATAAAGGTAGTTTGCATTACTAACAAAGGAAAAGTTGAGAAGCTCGGGCACTTTTTCTTGCTATTCATGTAGAAACAATTGTGTACAGAATGGGTGCAGGCAGGCATAATAATTTGAAAGAAATGATTAGGGTCTCATTTTGGATTCGAGCATTTCAACACAATATTTATTTATTTATTTAGTAATTAAAGGATAAAACATGTCAATTTCAGAGATTAGTTGGAGGTCACAGAGGGTATTTATCTTGAACATCGACTTTACGTACAACCGGTATCGCTTTATGTTATCTTAGACTTCTGAGGAATTTGTGTCCTTTTGTGCACGTTCAGAGACCAATAGAATCGTAAGAACAAAACTTTCATACACCGGCAGAACGTTCTTGCGCAAGATTTGATCTGAGGGTCCTGAGTGAACTTCCTCTCGTGTTTTTTGGAGTTTTCTTAGGATCATCACAGTTCCCAATTTACTTACCGACAACTCTCTTATGGAACATCGATCACAATTTTGCTGCAATTCGATCTAACCTTTCCCTGCTATTCGAAAGCCGACATTTCGCTTTCCAAACACGTCAGATTAACAGCTTTTGCCAAAGGATAACATTGGAATATGCTAAAAAAACTCCTTCAATTCCAATGCTGTCAATGGAACTAATTAAACGAATTGGATCTTACGAGATCAATAGTAATAAAAACTTCTAGGAACCGCAACCCCTGTTTTCATCCACGTAATGAGTTTCGCACATAGTGATTTTCTGTTAAATCGAGCTTGAATATGAACTATCAAGGAAAAGAAGCAGAATATTGTCTGTCTGTGCATGATGTATTTTCATTGCGATACTGGAATTGATACGGATAGAAAATGAAAATTTTATACGTTACACTATTATCTCACTTTCGTCAATTATATAAAATATAATATAATTATTTAATTGTAATAAATATGTCACATCTTATATAATGAGATAATGGTATAGAGTATAACATTATTCGATGAAAATACTTGTAACGTGATTTGAGAATTAGAATTCACCCCTGGCTGAACCTTTGACGTGATAATTGGGTCAGTCTCAAAGGAAATATGATTCGTGTTTTACACAAATTTTATACAACAAAAAGGATCAATCATAAGCAAAATCAAATACCAATTATTACCATTTTAATTTTTCAAAATGTCTACAAGTCTCAAACTCATTTCAAATATTAAAAACACCGCTTACATGGTTAGATAGAAGTGCACCACTCATACCATGTATGCACAATTTTTATGGCGGCTCTGCAAGTTTATGCGCCGATGACTCAAGCTTAGAGGCGGGTATTAATATACCAGGCTTGCCTTTAACCCTATAAAGTGGCATTCCAACCTTAAAATCTTCAAATTCTGTCCCTCGAAGCTCAGCCTCAAAAATACTTCCAACGTCTAATTCCTCGTCTGAATCTGCGAAGCTAGATTGTGCAATTAATGTCACCAGCAACATAACAAGGAATCCAATCGATAGCTTCTTGATCAAAGCTGCCATCTTAAGCTTGTTTCGATGAATGTTCTAATCAATTTTTTTTTTTTTTTTGACGAATAAATAATTCAAAGGTGCTGGAGAGAGATTTTATAATAATAGAGTTGTTTTTATTTTTTGGGCAACATTCTAAATATAGCCCATACTTTGATGTTCTCTTTGTTGTATTAATATGCAATCAAAGGCAATGAGAACCGTTTACTTGTTCAAATTGGATGGTGTATAGTATGTTGTGAATGCGATATTTTTGGTCATTTGGTTCAATACAGTTGGAGTTTGTTAATATCTAGACTTTTTCAGGTTGGTCTTACGGCAGGTTTAGGAGTAGAGATGATAATTTAGAGTTTAAATAAAAATTTAAAATATTATTTTTTAATATTATTATTGTTTTGAAATTTGAAAAAGTTGAATTGAGATTTGAAAAAGTTAAATTGTTTATTATATTTTGTGTGAAAATTTAGAAATTTGTAATGATGAGATAAGAATTTTGAATTTGAATAAGAATTCTCATTTACCAAATCTGCCCTTAGAATGGTGAAAGCATCTTAATAGGAATTATACTGTGTTGACTATTATCTTGGACTTCTTGCTTGTTTGGATGTTGAGACGAGTGTAATTATGAATAGTAATGTTCTATAGATCCCATTAAGATGAGTTCAACTTTTTTAAGATTAGATGTGTTTAACTTTTCAGGTTTAAATGTATAAAGTAAATTGAAATGAGTTTAATTTTTTTATAAGAAATTGAAAAAATAATGAGTTGCATCAATGATTGGTTGAGATAAGTTGAGTTTGGTCAAACAAACGTAGCCTGAGTATTGAACTATGCTAATAATAAAAAGAGCTATAAAAACTGGAAAGACAAAATTCAATTTAACATCAAAGAATATGAAAAGGAGATAAATATCATCTTATTACAAATTCATGAAAAGAAAAAAAAAAAAACTAACTTAAAATACTTTAGAATGATCTAATACAAATTGAGGCTAAGGCAAAATTTAAAACGAGGCATTTTATTTATAATAAAATTAAATGCACATCATTATATTAAATAACTGTTCAAGTTTTCAATAAAATGAGGCTTTATTAAAAATCTTAAATAAAATTGTTTCAATTTTATATCTAATACAATTATTTAAAATGAGGTATCATTATAAATTTTGTGCCTCAACTGAGTAAAATCTCAAAAAAAGTTATTTGAAAATATGAATTATTCATTGTATTGAATATAAAATTTAGTATCATGGATCTTGCACACATTAGAAAATATTTAAAATGAGATTTTATTTAGATTTTTACTTAATGCAACGATTTTTATGTTTTTTTTTTTTTTTTTAAATAAGCATTGCATTTATTTATTTATTTATTTTTTGGAGATCTTGTATAGGATGTGTATTAGGCAATGGCTTAAGCGGCCTTACCCTTAAGCTGGCACTCTAAAAAAACTACGTTATAAGCTAATGTGGCTTACTATGTTATACAAATTTAATTTATAATATAAATAGTTTTATAATTTAAGATGCCACATAAGAATGTGTCAATTTATTAGATATTTTTGTAATTCGACCAAAATTTTAAGAAAAGACATTCTCATCATCCCCACACAACATACATAATTATTAATTTTTTCCTCATACTAAATATGTGGTATATGGATGATGAGTAGAAGTACTCAATTAGATTAAAAAGAAATAAAATTAAAAAAAAGTGTGGTGTGCGTGGGGATAATGAGTTGTTATTGTCAAACTAACTAAGTTATTCTATTTATCATCTATGCACCACATATTTATTATATGAAAAATGAAAAAAAAATTAAAAATAAATATGGTGTATGGTGTGTGGGAATTATAAGTATAATTATTCTTTTTAATTTAATACCCTACATGACATTTCACTATATGTGGTTGATTTGATAGAAATACAAGCCCAAGCCTTTAAACCTTTTTAGGAAAAAACTCAAGGCCGGTTGGGTATGGAACTCATTTTCACATCAACTAATAATTATTGGCCGCATAGAAGATGTAGCCTCCAAACACCTACATCCAACCCTTCAGAATCCTTCCTCTCCCATTTCATTTGCAGCCCCCTTTCTCAAGAGTTCTCTCATTTCATTCGCAACCCCGCCAACTTTCTGAGCTTTCTCCCCTTCCATTCGTGGATCGCCTTTTTCTTATCCCCTCCCTCTCTCACATCACCTATTTCACTACTTCCTACCTCACGCTCAATCTTCTTTTTAATTGGGTAAGTTTTCGATTTATACATTTCACATGCTAGTTTCTGTTAGATTTTAGGATTTCATTTATAGGTTTATTTTTACATTTCATGCTATTCTAGAGTTCTCTATTCCTTTAATGGTCTAGAGGTTTGCTTTTTTCTTGACACACTTCTGCCTTGGTAGGTTGTACAGTTGAAGTGACGGCCCGAAACTTCACTAAAGATTTTAACGGTGTGAGTGGTCTCTATCCTTCTTTCTGTACTCCTTTTGCCCTAGTTTTCTACTATCTCGTATTTAGGTTTCTTTGGGTTTTTCTCTAAGTATGCACCTAGCACAATCTTCTTTATGGGCCCAATCTTAGAACCTCTTCTGGGCTAAAAATTCAGGCCTGATACTGAAACCCCCAAACGTATTAACCGGTGTCCCAACCCTCATGCAACTCGAGCTTTGATTTGGGTTCCACAATTCTATTTCGCCTCAACCCAATCTCAACTCTTGGGCTCTGTCATCCCTCTCTCGCTCTCTCTGCTGTGTTATTCACTGTGTAGTGCCTTCGATACCCTTCGTGCGCTACTTCGTTGAAATCCCGCATCAGTTAAAACCCTAACTTCACCACCTGCGAGCGTAGGCACGCAGAACGACACGGGCGCTCACATATACGCCTATTCTCGTTATATTCGGGCCAGATCTGGTTGCGAATGTCATACCCGTACATAGGTTTCTTATTCTTCTTCTTCTTCTCCTTTCATGTCAAATTGATGTAATTTTGTAGTTTCTCACTAAGTTAATGCCATTGCAATCGTGTTCATGCTCGTTTACCGTATCGGAAATTTCGTAACTATGAGTCAAATTTGATGAATAATGTTGTGGTTTGGTCGAATTGGTTCTAATTTAACCGTGCATCATGCGATTCTTGTTGTAATAACAATACTACGCAATATGTTCTGAATTATAGAACTTGTTTCCTGAACGGATGTAATAATGAGAAATGACCTCAACCAGCCTTAGCTTAAAGGGAGAAAACTCCCTCTCTTTCGTGTTTTTTTAAGACTTAAATTTCTCGTACGGTTATTCTACGTATTCTGATAGTTTTTAGATTTTATTCTTTGTTTCTTGATGTTAATGTCTTGTATGCATTTTTAAGTTAAAATATGCGGTTGTTAAAATCTTTTTATTTATGTATTTTTGGTTTATTATGTGGTCATAGTTTGGTAGATGGAACTGTTTAAAGAGGAGATCTTGATGTGAGATTTCTATGCGCAGTTGGTACTTCTTTTTTATTATGTAATTTGTGGCACAGTATATGTTGCACTCGGTTTTTACTCATGGTTATCCTGAAGCTATGCTGCTTAATTCTTTGATTCCTTGTTATTTAGGAATATAGTCATTGATACAAATAAGAAGATGGATCACCATGAGGATGAATGCCGTGCTGGAGCTGAAAATCACAGCAAGCAAGATGATGAGGTGAGATTGGTGTATATGTTACTGAAAGCTGATTCATTGGCTTGGCTATCTAGGCACAAAATTAATTTGAAATAGCGAAGTCTCCATAGACCATGCATTCACCTGTCACAGTCACAAAAACCTGGTGCGCATGATGAAATTCATTCTAGTTTGTCTGAGTCAGTTTCTACTCTCTCAATGTCAGATTACTGTCAGAGTCACGAAAAGCTGGTGCATGCTTATTTTCATTTCTTTTGTACACATTAGATAGGCATTTCTGGAAATGAATTCTCAAGGCTAATATTTTCCTTTTGGTTGCAGGAAGCTGTTGCCCATCTTGAGGAAATTAAGAAATCAGTGGAGGCAAAAATGGCTCTTCGTCAAAGCAATTTGAATCCTGAAAGGCCTGGTTTGTAGATTTTGCAAGAATTTTGAAGTTTACTATGCAAATATTTATTGACTTGTCGTATAAAAGTATTTAAATCTTTGAGGAAAAGCAAAACATTTGATAATATCTTACATAATTTATGCATAAAAACACAGCAAGAATGGAAGGAACATGGCCAATAAATACTTATGATAATACTATGCTCATAAGTGACATTTTGAAACAGTCAAGAACTCGGGTGATTTTGTTTGATGGAGTGAGTTTTTGGATTTTAGTCAAGAACTGCTGGAGAGAATCTATAGCGCTTCTAAATTATTATGCTTTACTGATATGCATGACATCGCTTATGCTTTTAAATTTTTATGCTTTTAGATTCAGGATTTCTTAGGACATTGGACTCCAGCATTAAACGTAATACGGCAGTTATAAAAAAGCTAAAGCAGATAAATGAAGAGCAGCGTGAAGGTCTGATGGAAGAGTTGCGGAGTGTCAACCTAAGCAAATTTGTCAGCGAAGCTGTTACAGCTATTTGCGATGCCAAACTTAGAACATCAGATATACAAGCAGCGGTGCAGGTACTATTGTACTAATTATCTCTAGGCTTTTTTAATTTTATATTCCTACATATTACCTATAAATTTTTTTTTATATTCCTACATATTATAGTGGGTTTCTTGTTTGAGCAGGTGTGGACCGTGTATATCCATAAGTAAAAACTTTATTAAAATTATTTGCTGTATATATGATCTCATTGCATGGATGCTTAGCAATAAATTACGTGTTTTACCTGCTCTTTTGCACTCGATCTGACCCTTGTCTATTTTTCAAAGATCTGCTCTTTGCTTCATCAAAGGTACAAAGATTTCTCACCAAGCCTGATTCAAGGGCTCTTGAAGGTATTTTTTCCTGGAAAGTCTGGGGATGATTTGGATGCAGACAGGAACTTGAAGGCCATGAAAAAGCGCAGCACACTGAAACTCCTTTCGGAACTTTACTTTGTTGGAGTTATAGAAGACAGTGGCATTTTTATGAACATCATTAAGGATCTCACTAACTTAGAACATTTAAAGGACAGGGATACTACTCAGACGAATTTGACTCTTCTTGCTAGTTTTGCTCGACAAGGAAGAATTTTCCTGGGACTTCCGCTCTCTGGACAAGAGATTCATGAAGAGGTAATGCTTATCGCCGGTCCTTTACATAACTTGGTGCTTTCTATCACTCTATTAGTATCACCATTCCAGTGTTGTTTATGGTTTTTCATTCATATTAGTAATTGTTTTATTGCTGTCAAATTAGAAGTGACAGTATATTTTCTATTCATAATTATTATTTAAATTGGTTCTTATCTCAGAGGTTCTATCAGTGATAATTGTTAACGTGCCTGTCTTATTTGTGTTCATTTTTTGGCATTTTCTTTTGGTGTTAAGGGTTACTTTTCTAGTGTTGTTTTGTTCTGTAGTTACTCTACTGACACTGCACTGCAGTTTTTCAAGGGCCTTAACGTCACAGCAGATCAAAAGAAGTTCTTCAGGAAGGCATTCCATACATATTATGATGCTGCAGCCGAGCTACTTCAGTCTGAGCATGCTGTAAGACTCAATATTATTCAAGTCACTTATATTCTTTTGTGGGTTGGGTGCTGAGTTTTGAACTTCTTGTTCTTTCTTGTTTTAGATCCTGGTGGCACTTATTTGGGCAAAGAATTTATTTTATTTTTTACAAATTTTCCTGCTTTATTTTTTACAGTCCCTTCATCAAATGGAGCATGAAAACGCTAAGATCCTCAGTGCTAGAGGAGAGCTCAATGATGAAAATGCCTCTTCATATGAAAAGCTACGAAAATCTTATGATCATTTGTATCGCAATGTCTCGTCGTAAGTTAATTTATGACTGTAGTCTCTGTTGCATCCATTCTGCTGGTGACAAGGATTTGGGTTCAAGATTCCATATTTTTTTTCTTGTTTTTTTAATTCTGTTGTTCTTTACCTACCGAAAATGTTTGTTGTTATTCATTTTCTTATTTAATTTTTTGCTGTTTTTTGTTTCTAGTTTTGTGTATGCCATCAACAGCCACTCAGCATTTTTAGATATTTATAACATGGATGCTAGTGCGGTGGTGGTGGGGATAGTTTTAGAATTATTAGTTGAACAAATGCACTTATGGACCTAATTTCATTTTTTTGACATTGTATCAACAGTACCTTGACTGGAAGTTTTGAAAACCCTTGATCTTTTGACGCCTAATAATATGAATGGCTGTTGAGACTTATAAAAAATGAATGGCTGTTGAGGTGTAAAACTGTACTGTTCATACCTGCTTGTAGAGTAGGCTCATTTGATCTGTGGACACAATCAATGAGCTGTAGGTAGAGCACAAAATATGAACGGCCGTTGAGGAGGTGTATTTTGTAGATATTGACTGAAAGTTTTGTTTAAACATGGGACAAGATGCAACAATTCAAGTTGATGGTAATTCTCTTGCTGATGCAATTTTTAGTTTGCCACTTATAAATAAAAAATAAAAATTTGCATAATTGCTTTAGTTCTTTGCCTTATTCTTCACTTAAATCACAAGTCACAGACTCATTTGAGCTCTAGTATGTCGGTCAAGAAGGTTTCAGGTGGTTCTTGAGATTAGAATATTTGCTGCCTGGGATCATGTTATATTCTTACTGCTTCTGACAATGGTGTGATAGCTGAAATTTCTGCAGCTGGTGAATAGGGCTCAAAATAGGTGGCTATTGAATAATTTGGTAGTATAGATAAAACAATGCTGCAGCACTAGAGCAAAGCCTTGTGCAGCATGCCTATGGACATCTGCTATTTTGCTATATCCCTTCATCATAAATGCTTGCTTGAATGTTCTTGGTTGCGTGTTCTCTCCACTTGCATCATGTCAACCTAACGACTTATTTCTTTTTTATTCCTTTTGCAGTTTAGCAGAAGCACTTGATATGCAGCCTCCAGCAATGCCAGAGGATGGTCACACAACTAGGGTTACTACTGGGGAGGGTGCTTCACCTCCTGCTTCTGGGAAAGATTCTTCTAGTCTAGAAGCTATATGGGATGATGAAGATACCAGGGCTTTCTATGAATGCTTACCTGATCTTAGGTTTGTCTTGGTCTGAATAATATATGTGGATTAATAGTCACTTTTAAATTATTATATTAATTTTGCCACTTGGTTCTATGTGTTAGTCATTATTATATATGTGTATGTGCTGTGCCTGTGTATTATTTAGAGAAATGATAGTTGCAGTTGTGAGTGTGCAAGCGTCATGCAATCACTTAGAAAAAAAATGAATAAATATGGGATCTACATGAAAAGAAATTAATTTTTTAATAGTGGACCCTACTCTTTTTCGAAGTAACTATACGGCATTTGTGCACTCTACGATTGTATGTAGCATTACTCTATTATTTAACAATTTGATGGTAGTTGCTTGAAAGCAAAATTTTCTTATTCAAAAAGTTTCTATGACATGAAATCTTTTTCAGAGCATTTGTACCAGCAGTATTATTGGGAGAAGCAGATCCCAAAGCGAACGAGCTATCCATGAAGACGCAGGAGCAACATACTGTAAGAAACCGTTGCATTGAATTATTATTGAAGGCTCTAGTTATTTTCTGAGTTAGCTATAGTATTCTCAAAATTAATCTTTCTTCTATCCAATGATCAGAGAACATTTGGGAAAATTATTGGCAGTTTGTGACATGATTTTTTCCAAGTTGCTGTTTTGTTCTCTCTCTCTCTCTCTCTCTCTCTCTCTTAAATGATTAAATTACCCTCCCCAGGGGGGCAGTAAACACCAAACACATGACCCTGCCCACTAGAACCATTATCAGGTCCAAAGGAACTTCTTGTGCAGAATTGAACCTAGGATGTTTGAATCTACAACTCATCTTAAGCCAGACCTTTGAACACTAGGCCACACCCCACCCTCATTTGTTTAAAGTTATTGATTATCATATATAATTTATTAAAATTAAGCTTTAGGTGGTTCAGTTGAATCTTTTTGTGGAAATGCTATCTTACATGAAAATTTGATTCTTTTATAAGGAACCGGCACCTGAATCAGACCAAGATCAACAAGCCGCCCAAGACGCAGCAGAAGTTTCTTCAGACTCTGGTGCTTTGCAGGAGGGAAAAAGCATAGATAAAGGAAAGGACAAGGAGGAAAAAGATAAAGAAAAGATTAAAGATTCAGACAAAGAGAAAGGAAAAGAAAAGGATGCAGATAAAAAGGGAGAAAATGAAAAGGAGAAATCAAAAGGTCAGGAAGGCACAAATTTGGAGGCTTTATTACAGAGGCTCCCAGGTTGCGTGAGCCGTGATCTTATCGATCAACTGACTGTAATCATATCTCCGTTTCTTAAAGCTTTCTTGCATTAGTTCCAAGTTTCATATTTTGGTAGTGGAGCCTTTGCAATGAACATCTCGTTGTTTATTTACTGTCAGGTGGAATTTTGTTATTTAAATTCAAAGTCAAATCGGAAAAAGCTTGTAAGGGGGTTGTTTAATGTCCCACGGACATCTCTGGAACTTCTACCGTACTACTCACGCATGGTTGCCACACTGTCAACTTGTATGAAGGATGTCTCTTCCATGCTTTTACAGATGTTGGAGGAGGAATTTAACTTCTTAATTAATAAAAAGGTAAAATCTCACATATCGATATGTGTTTCCTTTTATAAATAGAAGAGGCTAGTTATCTCTTAGGTTTTGTTGCTTAGGTATTCGTTTTCATTTCATTAATTGTTCATGATTTTCAAATTTCCTTCAGGATCAAATGAACATCGAAACAAAAATAAGGAATATTAGGTTTATTGGAGAACTCTGCAAGTTTAAAATTGCACCAGCTGGCCTTGTTTTTAGCTGTTTGAAGGTATGTGAGTGGTAGCTGGTTAATATTTATGTATTTGCTAGCAACTTTGATTGTTCTTGAGGAAAAAAGGTATTTAAGACTTGTGTGGGAAAGTCTGTTTTGCTCAAAAATTGATTTACCTTTAATGATTGAAGCATTTTGTGGGTCCTATATATCTTTTGGTGCAAAAAGGTACAAGAAACTATGGAGATATATTTTGCATGTTTCATTAACTTCTACTGGTTGATTTGAAACTTAATTGAAAGGGGATTTTTTCTTTCTAGGCAGTTGAAAGAGGAATTTAGTAGTTTATATTATATGTTGAGATTTGAGATCAATATCTTCTATTGAGGTCGAGACCTTGGTTCATGTGACTGGTTATAAATTGATGCTTTCTCTTCTTACGTGGCCATAATATGATTGCTCATCAAAAGATTTCATTTGCTTGCATTGTGCCCTCTGTTCTCACCAGGCTTGTCTAGATGATTTCACACACCACAACATTGATGTTGCTTGCAATCTTCTTGAGACATGTGGCCGTTTTCTCTATCGGTCACCTGAAACTACAATACGGATGGCTAACATGTTGGAAATATTGATGCGCTTGAAAAATGTCAAAAATCTGGATCCTCGCCACAGCACTCTTGTAGAAAATGCTTACTACCTTTGCAAACCACCTGAAAGATCTGCACGAGTCGCAAAAGTCCGTCCTCCATTACATCAGGTGTGACACCCCCAACCTCTCTCTCTCTCTCTCTCTCCCCTATCGATCTTTTTTATATTCAAAAGCTGAATCAATATTTTGGTTGATATTTTTGCCAGTATATTAGGAAATTACTATTTTCAGATCTTGATAAAACCACCATTGAGCATGTCCTGAGGCAACTTCGCAAATTGCCATGGAGTGATTGTGAGCCATACCTTTTAAAATGCTTTATGAAGGTTTACAAGGGGAAGTATGGTCAGATTCACTTAATTGCTTCTCTCACTGCTGGTTTGAGTCGCTATCATGATGAATTTGCGGTGGCTGTTGTTGATGAGGTTCGTCAACTCACTTAAGATTGCTCTTGACAAGCATTTCCTCTATTATATGTCTATTTTGCTTACAAGCTTGTTCTTGCAACGTACATCATGTAGAATGCTTTAGTTGTAGAAAATGCTTGTCTAGGGAAGATTAGGCCCATTGGGATGCACTCTTTATATTCTGGAAGTAAAAAAGAAACAATAAATCTCAACTGGTATGTACAATTTTAAGTCAGCATAAATACGGGGTCAAAAACTGTTGGAATAATTAGAAGTTCTAGTTGACTAGCTTTTAAAAAAAAAACTTGAAGAGCCTTTTCTTTTTATCCTTTCTGTACTGAGACCCTTGCATAAAACCCGGAAAGTGCTGTTGGTTATTTGGGAAATTCGGCATGACAATTTTAGAAAGGCTTTTTATTCCCCGTTCAAGATCTATTTGATTCTTGTGATAATGAGCTAAAATGTAAGGCCATGTTTGGTTACACAGATTTTTTTGAAAATCTCAAAAAAATTCAAATCGATCCAAACATCTGTAAATCTCGAAAAACTTTTCTATTTCAAGTTTTAAACTTTTCATCCAATCATTACCCGAACATAAAAATAAATACATCTTTTACAAACTCTAAAATAAAAGTACTCTTAAAAGTTATATTAAGACAACTTTCAATGCTACCTGTCTACTTTCACAAGCTCCAATACAAAATTTATTTTCAAAATAAAGCTTTATTCAAAATTTTCTCATCATTCCCAAAATCCAATCTCATAAAAAATTTCTCTAAATGACTGATTTGTGGTCTACCATTGAGCTGTCTGTTGGGCAAATGAAGCTTTCCCTTGCTGACTGTTTGAGTTGAGGCCTATTACTGCGAAATCAAAGCAGCCTTGCTTAATGGCCCCTCCCCACATGGCCCCCAGAAAGGGCAGGGAAAAAAGGAAAATCAAAAGAATGCCTCACAGAAATTCTCTTGCATGTTGTGTATGTGTTTTGCAGGCATTCCTCTGTATTTAGTTCACTTTCTATTGATAATTCAATGATGATTACTTTACTTCAGGTTTTGGAGGAGATTAGGGTGGGCCTAGAATTAAATGACTATGGGATGCAACAAAGACGCATTGCACACATGCGATTCCTAGGGGAGCTATACAATTATGAGCATGTAGATTCATCTGTTATTTTTGACACACTTTATTTGATTCTTGTCTTCGGCCATGGCACTCCAGAGGTATGGAATTCTTTATTTATTTATTTATTTCTACTTATCAAAAAAAATTTATTTATTTATTTCTGTGAACATCTATCCAAAGCTTCCTAAATGGGTGTGGCTTGCTTTGCACTACTTTCATCAATATTTATGCAAACATGCATTCACAAGACTTGTGGTTGTACACGCATTTTTATCTTAACATCTACACATTCACAAGACTCATCTTCCAGTTCTGTCACTAAGTGCACTAGTTTTTGTGAATGGGTATCTTTCTTATATGGATTTGAGAAATCTTTGGTGAATGGTATGCTTTAAGAATGAGCAATTGTACATAATGCCATTGTCTGTAGACATGAAAGTGTGTCTTGGATCATGCAACTCCCAAGAACCTAAACCCGAGAACATGGTTTATATGTACTTTTGATTTTCTTTTTACTAGGAACTCTGGATATCAAGTAAACGCAACATTTTGTATACCTGGTTAAACCCCAGCCCCCTGTAACACACCCATAGTAAGGGAATGCTTCTTTGAATTAATATCACTCAAATTATTTTTCTTTGCTTGCTGCAAAGTTGTGGAGAGTGAATGAAGTTAAAATGCTTTTATATTTCTACAAACACAAGCCAGACATAGGTGACTAGAGGTGCCAGTTCCTCGTATGTCTGAATAGATGTGTCATCCTCTCATGAGTCTGAAATACCTTTTCAGTGGGTGAGTGACCTAATCATAATTATATCAACATTTATGCATCCAAAAAGTTGATTATGGATTAGTTGCATCGAAGAAGCTGCTCACTAAGCTTAAACTGATTATGTTTTTGCACGCCCTTGACTATGTAACTCATGGATAAAAGGCCAGTGTATTTTACATAGCATATATATGTTTCTGATTACCATTGTCAGATATGGATGACACATTAATTGATTTTTTTTAATGCTATTAGCAAGATTCACTAGATCCACCAGAAGATTGTTTCCGCATCAGGATGGTTACTACTCTTCTTGAAACCTGTGGGCACTACTTTGACAGAGGCTCTTCCAAGAGGAAGCTTGATAGATTCTTAGTACATTTCCAGAGGTATATTCTCAGCAAAGGTGCACTTCCTCTGGATATTGAATTTGACTTACAGGTCAGTCATGCAGCTTTTTATTTTATTTATATATTTATTTTTCTGTCAATAAACCTCTCCAAGGCACGGCCCTTCAGACCCACCCCTGCAGAATAAACTCCGGTCATGTGCATCGGACCCTCAGAAGTTTTCCTATACAGAACTAGTTAAATCACTGACTTTTTACCAGGGGGTGTGTCCCCAAAGGATTGTTTGCACCCATTAGGTGTTGAACCTTGGACCTTGAAGGGAGTGATACCCCAAGACCAAGACCTTCACCACTTCGGCCAACCCCTTGGGGTTATCATGCAGCTTTTTATTTATTCCCCTATTTCTATAGTTCTTGAATATTATGGGGTATTAGCCAATCAGAATCTATATTAATTGTTAATTCAGTAAGCTTTCTAAGAAGTCAGTTTGAAAGAGTGTGCAAAAGGCTGAGGAAGGGGTGGTAATGGTTTAAATTTTATGTAAATTGGAAGAGACCAATGTTTAGCACAGAACAGGGATGAAAAGTCTGAAGTTCCACACTTTTATATATAGTAGAAAACCACAGCCGAACTCTGCCCATTTGCTGTCAAGTTTGTTTTGGGGTTGGTGGTAAGGGATGTTCCGCTGGGATATGATTCTAGAGGCTCAATGAATAGAGTAGGACAAAGTTGTGCCTTGCTTGAGGCTGAGGAATCATTGAAACCTACCAAGAGCTGCTGCAACAAAATTGGATCTGCCAACCTTTTCTTTTTATTGATAGAGTAAGAATGGTGGTGGGGATATAAGACTGGATCTGCCAACTTTGTCTTTATGGGTAAGCAATTCTTGTGCGGATTGGTTGAAAGCCCACTTCCCCTTAGGTTAACGAAATTTCACTCTGTTTTGGCTGGGATGAGGAAGTTTATGCCTTTTGTGTGTGTTAAGGGAGTTGCCTTACCCCAATTTTGTCAAGTTGAGATCATAGTGTTTATGTTGAGCAACTATCATATTACAGAATGGGAAACTTTGAATGTTGCATTTTGAAATCTCTAGATCTCCTTCACTCCATTGTGAGATTCTCAGTGTCCCGTGGAACAACTTTTTCAGTCAAGTTGGGTTGGTTTGGGTTTAATTAGAAGGTTAATAGACCTCTTTGCCAGTTGGAGAGGGTTATATGGCTACCCATAAATTGTAGTAGTATGTAATTATCACAAAAAAAAATAAAAAAATTGTAGTAGTATGCAAGATGGTTTCTATTACTCCATTGTGATGTATTTGGAGGAAAAAGAATGATAGTAGTTTTTGAGGATTGCAAGTGGACAATGGAAGAATTCAAAACTTTCTTTTTCAATAATCCCTTCTTTTTGGCTTCTTGTATAGATTTTAATGGACAGAGCTTCATAATTTTCTTGTCTCTTTTTATATTTCTAGTTAGATGTTCCTTTTGCGTTCTTCATCTGTACTCGGGCTGCACTCTGTGTATTGATAAAATCTTCAATTATTCACTTATTAATAAAGTCCTTCTTACTTATCAAAAAGTAAAATATTCAATTATCTGTAAAAAAAACAGATCTGTTATATTTCTTTGCACACGCTTATCAGATTATATCAAGCTCCATTTATATCACAGTAAGGTCCTAAAATTGTAGTATTTGCAGGACTTATTTGCTGAACTAAGGCCTAACATGACTAGATACTCTTCTATTGAGGAAGCGAATGCAGCTGTAATAGAACTTGAGGAGCATGAACATAGCATTTCAGCTGACAAGGCCAATAACGAGAAGTACTCTGACTCAGAAAATTCTTCGAGAAGGACTACTTCCAATGCCAACTCAGTGAATGGAAAGAGCATTGGGAATGGCACTGAGGAAAATGGTAGAGTGCATGAAGACATTGGGAACAGTGATAGTGATTCGGGGAGTGGCAGTATAGATCCTGAAGGACATGAAGAGGAAGAGTTGGATGAGGAGCATCCTGATGATGGCTCTGATAGTGAAGATGAGGATGATGATGATGGGGTTGGACCTGCATCTGATGAAGATGAAGTTCACGTTAGGCAGAAAGTCACAGAGGTGGACCCACAGGAAGAAGCCAATTTTATGCAGGAGCTTAAGGCTGTAGTGCAGGTATGATTTAGACCCTTTCTTATTCATACTTGCTGGTGCCTTGTCCATGCAATATTTAGCTATACTTCTCAACTTGAATTAGATTCTTTAGTATTTCTTCGAAGATATTGTTTGGAACTTAATTGGAATGCTACGATTTTGGGGCGATATTCGTAAATTTGTTTTGTGGTGAAGGCCAAATTTTCTGTGAAGAATTGAATATGATATTTTGAAACGACAGTTGGATGATGCTCTATCACTAACCACACTCAACACCTATAGTTTGAAAGAAGGCAGAGGGTGAGTAATGACATCAGCACTTGATTCACATGGAATGGAATTGTGACCACTGTAATCACTAAATTCTGCTTCTTATGCTGATGCTGGGATTTTAGAATTTGTCAATTGGTATTAGTTTTATTTATAAATTGACAGAAGGCCGAAGGGTTCTAATTGGTTAATTTTTTTCTCTTATCTTAAACCTGGATACAGGAGAGCATGGAACAGCGACGGCAAGAGCTGCGAGGTCGACCTGCATTGAATATGATGATACCAATGAATGTCTTTGAGGGGTCCACAAAGGATCATCATGGAAGGGGGGGTGTTGGGGAAAGTGGTGATGAGGCATTGGATGAGGAGGCCGGAGGAAGCAAGGAGGTTCAGGTGAAAGTTCTTGTGAAGCGTGGTAACAAGCAACAAACAAAGCAGATGTACATCCCTCGGGATAGTTCACTCGTGCAGAGCACAAAACAGAAAGAAGCAGCTGAGCTTGAAGAGAAACAAGACATCAAAAGGCTGGTATTGGAGTATAATGACAGAGAAGAAGAGGAGCTTAATGGATTGGGTACCCAAACAATGAACTGGTCACATGGTGCGGGCAACAGAGGTTCCAGCCGTGGCATCACTTGGGATGGAACTGGTACTAGGGCTAGTGGATCACGTCATCGGAATCATAATTACTCGGGCAGTGGACTCTATTACAGCAGAAAAAAGTGAGAGTTTTGTGTCACAGTGCTACAAAGTTGGCACTCTTTTCATGAGCTTCAAGAATTCTGCAAATGTGGCTCATCGATCACAAACATCATTCGATGCTCCTATGCAATGGTGAAGATCCCATGCATATTTGTGCTATCCGCTGCCTTTTTTCTCGATATATATGGCAAGGATTAAATCAGACTTCTTATCAGAAGGTAGTGCTTGTGGGGAGTGAAGATATGCACACACGAAAAAAAAGAAAGAAAGTAATGCCTGACTTGAAAAAGCTGGGATGTGAAGTTGCAGGTATGATTGTGTAGTGTAGCGATTTGAAAATACCTTTGGAATTGTTCTGTAATTACATCTGAAGTATCTTTGACCAAAAACTCCGCGTTTGTATATTTGTGAATATGTAAGGGACTCGATGACTAATTTGCTGTGCTATTGTTCTGAGTAGTAATACTAATATTATATGTGTCTGTATGTATGTATGCACACACCAGTTGCCTTTGTTGTTTTTGAGACTATCGGTGATCCGAAGTGTGAACAACGATCAGGTCACCATAAATAAAATATGGTTATCAATAATGGCTCAGTTTTGAATCTGAGCACAGCGTAAATACTTGAAACTGAGAATGTAGAACATCAGGGAGTGCATACTGCCTGTTAGGCAGGCCTGCATAATTGCCTTTCGAATTAGTAACTCAAAACCCAAGGCTTTAACGATTTGAAGAAAATAAGCGGTTAAGGCCAATTTAAGAATTATTACAGTCGTGTTTTGAGCAAAATTTTTGCTGAAAGGGCTGTTCCTTTGTTTTTGTTTTAATATATTGTTTCCTTGCTTTTCTGAAGTTTGAGATGGGTATACCCCCTTCCTTATAAGGGAGACTGGACCTGTGCGGTTGGGGCTAACCATTTTTAACTTCAGACTCATACCCGGATAAAGAGTAGACATCGAATGCTGCTATTGAATGCGCTGTTGTTGGTGAGTAAACCGGTCTTGTCGTATCAGCTGTGATGTTATTAATTGAATCAACCCGCATCCACTCAATCATAAATATGGCTACGACTTTGCCAAATTTGCTAAATGATTTAGTTCATCGTGCAATTCTGAATCTTTCTGATCCTGTCTGGTATTAATTCAAGTTAAACGTAAAGTTAACATATATATATATCACTTTTCTTTTAGCTCGAATATCAACCCGCAAAGCCTACAATTAAAGAGTAGGAAATAATGGATAGGCCCCACTTTTATTCCTTTCTTTCATCGTTGCTGGATTCATTCCTCGATCATCATTTACAGATTCCACCATTATTCTTTACTTTGTTGCAAAACTTCCATGCCTTAACTTTTTCTCTGTTACCAAAAATATTAAATGTAAAATCAATTATTGTATATGTTCACTCGTATGCCCAAAAAAAATCTCTCTCAGCTTTCTACTTTTGTATTTTTTATAATATAATGCTAACCCAGTAAAATTCGAAAGTTGAAAACGTAAAATTAGAATAATAGAATGCTAACCCAGTAATTTGATGGTATTGCTCTTATCCTAAAAAGAAGTTTAAAATCTAATTTTGGAGGTAGGTCTATAAATGATACAAACTTCACAAACGACCCAAAATATGTAGTATAGCCTTTTTTCATCATGTTGTTTGATTGAATCTTTGATACGATATATTATAGAATATTGAAATATTTGACCATATCCACCTTAATTATATGGCTTTGATTTTTCTTTTTCTGGCAGACAGATGGCTTTGAACTTTGGTTGTTGATGATGATGATGAGGACCGGCCTATAAGTTGGAGTTGTTACTACTACTTACCACCAAGGAAAAACTTTTCTTTCAAAAAGATAATGCAATAAACATGATCTAATTTATTGCTTGGAATTCGGTTCTCCAAAGTCTTGTTGGCCATAAAAAAATTTAAATATTCCAATATTTGCAGCAATTTATTCTATTTACAGCTAAGGATTGTGTGCTACAGATGGAACACATGGGACCGCCATTTCCATAAAATTAGAAACCAGTTATCAAATTACATCCATTGCATGCTTTTTAAACTGGCCACTCTGATCTTTTACATCTTGTGACTCAAGCTGTTTTGAAGTAATTTGTCACGTGTTATTTTCCAAT
Source organism: Carya cathayensis (assembly GCA_011037825.1). Lineage (NCBI taxonomy): Eukaryota > Viridiplantae > Streptophyta > Magnoliopsida > Fagales > Juglandaceae > Carya > Carya cathayensis. The sequence continues at coordinate 874,411 of QGSO01000315.1, read as the reverse complement.
AATCAGAAGGTAATTAATTCATCATGTGTTCATATAAACCATCAAGACATTTCATCCAATATCCCATCAATATATATAATAAAATAGAAATGATACTTACCCACTTCATTATTATATGTAACATTAATAGTTGTGGATACATTTTCTTGTACTGAAGTTGTAATATTTGGTAAGTTGTAGCAATATTACTTATAACAAAAAATTTAAAATAATAATAATAATAAAGTCAAAGTCTCAAGTATATGACTTTGAACTTCCGAGTTTTTAGATTAATTATCTACCGAACATGCGTCCTGCAGGCTGCATGCAACATGTACCTCTCTGGTATAAAATTCAGAAAAGGGAAAGCTTGAGAATGCTGGTCAAAAAGAAGAAAAATAAAATAGAGACGTTATAAATAATTATTTATTTAAATAATAAATATAAAAAATTATCTAAAATATATTACACAAGAGCTTATAATAAAATTAGAGTAATGCTACACTTACCGAAATTTGTGTCCCCAGTACTCAACGAATCAGCCTTTTTTTTTTCTGATTTTTGATTTTTTTTCATTCATTTTTTTATATCCTTAAATATTTTTTAAAAATAAAAAAATTCATAAAATTATTAAAAAATATTTACTTAATCACTAAATTTAAAAAAAAAAGATTTGGTAAAAAAAAAACTCCCAAATTCAGGAACTTTAGCATTTTTCATAAAATTAAGATGAAAAACAGCATTATGAAGAAAACATAATATAATGAGTTTTGCTACGTATAAGTAAAGTTGCATATTAATCTGCGTATTAATATTGATTTCTTCATATTTAAAATTTAAATTAATACTATTTTTAATAAAATTTATTTTTTAATTAATCATACACCTATTAATATAGAGTTATGTTTGTAATTAAAATTTTACCAATATAATATACGACCCTCAAATTCAATGGATATGCAGCAAGCCACAAAATAAACAGTAAGGAAAGGCGGATTCCAATACCAAGTGCAGATCAAGAAGAAAAGTAGAGGACAGTTCAGTAATTCTGCGGGCCGGGGGGACATAAGAGAGATAAGGCAATACTGAAATTTGAAAGGAGAGGAAGAGGCCACGTCAGTCGAGGAAGCTTAAAACCTCGTATTCTGCCGACAAGTACATAAGAAACATTAAAAAAAATCTTATCTGCTTTCCCAATTTGCAATATTTTTATGTTCCCACTTGCAGGCGCCAACCTTTTGTGACATCTAATCCAATTATTGTCCCTTTGAATCATGTTAGCCTTCAATATTATAAAATTTACAAGTACCAACCGTCTATCATGAATCCTATGCTCAACCGACCCAAAAGATTACGTGTAGAATATAATAATACACAGTGAAATTTATCAAGTTTTAATATCCTAAAGATTAAAGTAGTTTTACGTATTAATGTCTAAATATTGTATAATTATTTTAAAAAATAATAAAATTTATTATTAAAAAATCAATTTTTTGATGTAAATTTATTTTTATTCATTTTTTGAAAGAAATTGTATAGCATTTACACAATCCACGACTATAAATTTCATTTCTCTTAAAATTATATATTTTTTTAAAAAAATTTTATTCATCTTCACATACCACACTTTTTTATTCTTTTATTTTTATTTTTTTCTCTTATCAAGAATATGATGTATGGATGATAAGTAAGAGAATTCAGTTAGTTTAAGAATAATAAAATAAAATTAAAAAATTAAAAGCTCTTTTTATAATATCAACTGTCATTATTATTCACTAGACTTACGTTTGACATCAATTTTATATTCTTAATCGAACTAATTAATCTCTTGTTTTACTGCCTTGATCATGTCTTAAGTGATTGAATTAATTGACACCTAACCCATTATTTTACCGACGTGCATTTAATGTTAGTTTGAAGCCCATTTATGTAGTTTTGGCTGATTGAGTTTAATCAACAACAATAAATAATTGATAGCATATTAGAAAAAAAAACAAGCAAAGTATTTCTTTCGTGTGAGAAAAAAAATGTATTATTTCGTTCCTTCCAATGTCAGAACTTGAAATAGTATCACTTTCGAATAATTGTTTTTAAATTCTATATTTATGTAATAATAGAGTTCTGAAAAAAATCATATATATATTCACATCCGGCCTACTGTTTCCTGTATATATATAATATTTTAATGTGATCATGAGATTGCTATGATTTAAGCAATGACGCATATATTACTCAGAAATCGATTGCATTAAGAAATACTCTCCATTTATTTAATCTCATCATTATAATTTTTTTAAAATTATACATAAAATATAATAAATAATTTAATTTTTTTTAATTTTAAAATAATAATAATATTAAAAATTAATATTATGAACAATATTTTATTTAATTTTAACTTTCATTTAAAATCATCTCATCTTATTTTATCTCGCTATTCAAACCTCCTCTTTAATGTCGCTCGCGTGTGCTCCACCCCTTAAACGTACGGTCACATCCCCCAACCTCCAACGTAGACATTTTGATCAAAGATATTGGCTTGGTTTGTGTGATCATCATGAACAGTTGAAGATTAGCTTCTTTATATATTAAATTTTATTTTATTTAATAAATAAGATATTTGTAAATATTAATATAAATATTAAATGGATAGATTTACATATATATATATATATACTAAGTGGGAGCAACGTGCAAAGCACGTTTGTTTAATTTTAGGAAATAATTATTTGTAAAAAATAATATATATTTTATAAAAATTATTGATGTCACTTAATAATTTAAGGCATATTGGAGAAGATAAAAAAATTAGTTCAAAATATCATATAATCCAATACATGTTTATAACATCATAATTTTACAAAAATGTATACGAAAAATTTAATAAAAGTCTAACACAAAGGTAGTTCAAAATATGTGTTGTTTGATATTTGTATTATAATTCATCAATTTATGTATCCTGTAGACGATCAATAAAGACAATATTGAAATTCTTATTTTGCTGTTGGTTGAGTCAATCAGGGACAACATAAAGTTAAAACATAATATTTTTATAAAATTTGTGATATAATATTTTCTATATATAGCATATATATAAATTATAAAATATATTTTGAAATTGCTGGCCGAATTTACTTCTTATTGATTAGCTTAAGGATCACGACCTTTGTCACGTGTCCATCATAGCAAACCCACGTGTGGAATATGACTTAGCGGAAGGTATGTCCTACTACTATGGAAAAAAAAACATTTTGATTAAACACACTTATATTATATATTATATGAGATTTTTAAATTTAGAATACTCAATAATCTGAGTTAATAAAACGTATAATACACGTGTATTATATTTAGGGATTCATGTTTTATGCACATAATACACATGTATATATTAAGGATAAAGAGAAAAATATAATAACTAATCTTTAATTACTTATTATTATATAAACTATTAAGTATTGTAATTATTGTGATTAATAAATCATATAATAACATTGAATGCTATTTTTCTCAATATTTATATCTTCATTCTATATGCTGATTATATTTACACATATTTAAACAAACGTTGTTAAATTTAACGAAAAAACAAGAAAAACTGTTAAAATAAAATTTTTCATTTCATACACTTTTTATACATAGAAGATATATAAGCTGATCATGCAAGTGATTGGGAGGCTTCGTTGCTACACTTTGCTTTCCAGGGATTGAATTAAATTTATGTTAAACGGAGGGAGAATTTAGACTTTTTAGGTAATACCGGCATGATCGGCCAAATCAAGTGGGGACCGGATCAGTTGTTTACTTGTAGTAGAGGAGGAGGAATATAATACCCTCGAAAAAAAGAAGAAAGATTTTTAAGGTTGAGGGATTACCATAAGAGGAAAGGTTCCTACGTGGTATGAAAGATGCTCATGTCCTCGTTATCTTATCTCCCACTAATCAAACGCTTGTACTTTCCTATTCTCTTTCCAAATTGAGACATTTTGACGGTTCAGATTTGGCGTTCATTGTTAGCACTGTTTTTGGATGGAATTGATTGGTGTGGTTGGATTGTGTCAGTGACAAGTGATACGACCTCTTGTCTCCATTAAGGTTTCTCTCTCTCCCCCCTCTCTCTATCTCTCCTCTTGAGTCTTATCCCCACTCAATGGTGTTGGGTTGTGTGGTTCGTTCTTTGTCCCTGCATTCCTGAAATGTCCTTCTTGACCATTTATTTATGAAAACTACTTTTGTTTTCTTTATTTGTTTCTCATCATTCACATGTATCACATATCATTTTTTTTATTATTTAAAAAAAAATTATTTAGAGTTTATTCTTCTATTCATATATCAAATATTTGATAAAAGAAATATAAAAAATGTAATATATAGTTTTTAGAGATGATGAATATAATTTTTTTTAAATAAATCTCATATTACTTTAAAAATAAGAACATATTTGATTACACAAAATTAAATTATCTCATTTTATATAATCATTACAATTTTTTTAAATTTTTATACAAAATATAATAAACAATTCAAATTTTTTAAATCTCAAAATAAAATTAATATTAAAATAATAATTATTCAAATTTTAACAAAAAATTATATCTCTTATAAACTATGTAACCAAATGAAAGTTTTAGAGTTTTGATCTTCTCTATCTATGAACTTTGATAGCATTGATCTTAAACTTCATAATTAAAATAATTGATTTGGCTGTTGATTAGTTATTAAATAATGAGTCAAACTTTTGAATAGATTATATAATTATACAAAAATATATATATATAACAAGTTAGAGTTGAAAAATAATAATTTATATATACATATATCAAGGATGCTTTGTTAATTTTGTAAAATATATATATATTTTTTATATTTATATATCCCTATTTTGATTTCTTCTGTACCACATAGGGCCTCAAGATAAAACTCAAAACCATACACGTCCTTTAAAAAAACAATAGAAAAAACAAATATAACTATATTAAGAAAACAGCTTAAATGTCAAAGTTCAGCATCCAACCATGACAAGAATAACGCAAACATTATTCTATTCCCATAAAAGATCAATGATTTATTTATACCATCGTGCCATGTGACAGTTTGATACATGCAGCTCCCATATAATTTTATTGTCCAACATAAAATCACATGATTTCGTTTACTACTTGCTCCACAAACTTAATTTTTAAGGGTATGGTACAAAGTTTTTAATACAATACTAGAGACCGTACCAGTCAAAGCATTGGAATAAAATATTTTGGTATTGATATCGTTTCGTTTACCGTTTCAGAATATTTAATATATAAATTATAAATAATTTGGTCTGAATTGAGAATAAAAAAATGAGTTTGCAGTTTTAAGATTGAGAAAAAAGAAGAAGGTAAAGGGCGAAATATAAACTGATACGGGCCGAAATGGCCGAAATTCAGACCAGTACGAAACAAATGTCTTCTTTATACCAGCTAAGCCATGGAAATGAAATATTGCAGTACGAAATTTAAAACAATTGTATGGTATATAATACTAATACCATGTTAATAATATCTACAATATTCACATTGTGCATAATGCATGAAAAATGAGATATTGGCCACTAGACATATTACAAGGTATTTGCACATCTAATATGTCCTTTGATATGGATAAAACTTGGTTTCAATTTATATTAAAACAAGACACGGCCTCGTTTGTTTTCATAATTTCTTTCAACTCATTTCATGTCATGATTATAATTTTTTTTAAAGTCTCACACAAAATAAATAAATAATTCACTTTTTTAAAATATATTAAAATAAAAATTATATTAAAAAATAGATTATAATGTATAATTTTTTGTTCAACTTTTGACTTTTATTTCAAGTCATCTCATCTTATATGCAAAAACAAACAATCTTAAAATGGAAAATAATTAGATACATAAAATGAATATCGTATTATTTATCATTATTAAAATATGTTATTTAAGGGATATTTAAAACATGAACTATGAAGTAATGAATCTAATTTAAAGAGATTGAGACTATTAGGTTTGAATGTTGAGATGATAATTTTTAATTTGAGATAAAAGTTGAATAAAATATTATTTTTTAATATTATTATTGTTTTAAGATTAAAAATTTTAAATAGGGATTTAAAAAGTTAAATTATTTATTATATTTTACTTTAAAATTTAATAAAACTATAATGGCGAGATTAGATGGAAGTTTTTAATTTGAAAAAAATTTCAAACCTAACCTACCTAAGACAAGTCTTAATCATAAAATGTCTTAAGAGAGTACATTGTTCAGCACTTTGATATTTCCTCGGACGTCACGTTGCACTCTAGCTCATATGACTTTTACGATAATTAAAAAGTAGTGTAATTAGTTAGTAATCAAGCTTAAAACAATTTAATTGACAATATCTTCTAACGGGTCAAAATGTAATTTCGACGTGAAAGGGAGCCAACACGTCATTCGAAAGTTGTAGAATTGTGGTCCCACGGACGTGGCACAAACTTTTGGCCCTTCATACATTGGAAGAGACACTTTCCTGCCCCCCCGTCAAACACGTGATTCACTTCTTCCTCCAACTTCTGTCTTTCCGGTATTTAATTGTATTTTCTCATGTGAATGGGACATGTAACTCTCAATTATATATGATAAACAAGAAAAGTTGGGTTTGCAGTGATTTGGTTGTGTACATGATCATTTATGAAAGATGACGATATAGACTTCTTTTTTTATTTTTTATTCAATGCATAACAATGATATAAGAACCCTTTGTTTAAATAATATTTATTTATTTATTTTAGATTTTATAACTGAGTAGTATATTTTAAATAATTATATATATATTTATAATGTACAGGTATTCAAAAATAACAAATTAATTACTAGGAATATCTTATTTAAAAGAAAATAATTTATATAATTTTAATTTTTTAAAAAAATATCTGTACGTAATTTACAAACACAACACATAATACTGTATCTAATATTAATCATTAGACTCATGAAACCACTTGTAGGGAAAGGCATACCATATAGATTTTTACATATATTGTAACTGTATAACATAAAGAGTAATTCTACTCATTATCTTTCCATTATTCGATTTGATATTAGATGATTAGAAATTATTTATTATATTTTATTTATAAACTTATAATTTAATGTCGCATCATAAGATAATGAGAGGATGATAAGAATTAAGAGTATACATAAAATGGTCAATGTGGTCATTCTGATTGGGTGGATGTGAAGTGATCTCACGGATGGATATTTTGCGTGTTAATTTAATTAATCCCCGACAAATGCAAACTCTGGTCTGAGCAATGTACACACGAGGTCTCCCTTTTTGTAAACGCCAAGAACATGTCACTCACATTTTTAATGAAAGGACAAATCCGTATGAATTATCTTTCCTCGTCCGTTTCTTCGTCTTTTTCAAGCAGCAGGCCAGCTTGTTGAGATATAATTTGAAACAAAAATTTCATGTGTAGTTATTTTTTTAGATATTTTTGTGCATTTCAGTAATATGATTGGTTGTGTATTAAAAAATAATTAATCCAGCCAATCCTATCAGTAAAGTACGTAAGGAGTACGTAAAAGTGACTGTATATATCATTATTCTAATTGAAAACCATACCCTGTAGGATATTTTTGAAATTTTATTTGCAATACTCAAGTGGAGCTTTACGAATAATATTTTTATAATTTTAAAAATTTTTAAAAATAAAAAATTAATGTTATATCTGGTCTCCAAATAGGGGCTGATTTAGATAATTTTAAATTTAAATTTTTTTAAAATTATAAAAAGAATTTATTTTTTCATTTAATAAAGCATCTACACATGCAATTTCCAAGCAATAGAATTTCTCTTTTAATAAATTAAATCTTAGGTTAAGAAATCCAAAATCATAATTTTTTGTCCAACCATTTTAAAGTCCTGCATCATAAATGAAAAAGTAAAAAATAATGCTAAATATAATTATAAATTATGCAATTAATTCATTTTAATTTTTTTATGTGAGTTTCGTATTTGTTCTTTTTTTAAAAAGAAATACATGACACTTATGAAATATATAACTGTAAATATCATTTCTCAAAATTTTAATTTAAAATCATACAACTGAGATAGTGATATATCAATAATACTATTTTGTTATTTATTTTTTAAAAATTTTAATGTGAATTTAATGATTGGAAAATAACTAAAAAAATATAAATAATTTGATTTAACATGATAAAAAATATATTAATTAAAAGAATTTCTGAATATTATTTTTTTAAAACATTATTGAAAAAATAAAAGTCTGGCAAGTACGACTGGTAGTTTTGGAAGGGAGATGCCCCAGCGCAACTGTTGGATTTATTGAATCGCTGTGGAGAGGGACCATGGCACATAAAATCTAATGAATAAATCCAAGGTGGTGGTCCTTTATAAGAGGTCCACATGTTTGGTACAGTCGACATTGTCCAGAAAAGTCTTTTAATTTAGATCAGCAGGACTAGCTGTGCTATACATACATACATATATATATATATATATATTGCATAGAATTTTCTATATATATATATATATATATATATTTTTTTTTTGTCCTTTCACCGTGGAAGGTTTTTGGCCTATCACTAGTCGCCACGCGGATCACCACAAAATGCATGAATTTTGTCGATAATTTTCCTGCATTTTACGTGTTGGATAACTTGGATTTCTTTATTGACAAATGATATCACGCGTCCATTTAATTAATATATGATTTTTTATTTTTATAATTTTATTATAATACTTAAATATATGTGTTTAAATAAAAAGATAAAAATAACAAAAGCTCTTCTAATAATTTCTGGCCCATCTCATACACTATACAATACATTTAATTTTTTATTTTATTCTTATTAAATTAAATAAATTATTCTACTTGTAATCCATATACTATATATTTAATAAATAAGATAAATTATATATAATATATAGTATAAAGATGATAAATTACATATTAATTAAATAAAAAATATGAAGCGTAAGTCTTTTTCCCTTGTTTTTTATCCGTGTGGAAAAGTAAAGTCAGTCAGTCTGTCAGGCGTATATTGGTGACCGACCGTCCAAGTCGTTAAATGCGGCCACTCGTACCAAACTTGTCACAAAATTGATACTAATTATAAATGCAATTTAGACTTCCATAAATAACTTTCATGAGCAGTATGTGTTTCGCAAAATCATGTTTGTAATAATAATGAATAGTTTTTTTATGGATCGTCTACCAGATCATAAGTAGCAGTATTATTTTTAAGATATCGGCTTTAAAAATTTAAAGGGAATTTTTTATCATGGGAGGTTGAGATGTGGTCCAAACAATATCCATGTAATTATTTGAGAATATAATATATAGTATGAATTAAGATTTGTGATGCAGGTTGTAATATCCTTAAAAAGGAAAATTATACAGTTAAGCAAGACTTGTACCAAATAATAATAATAATAATAAATAAATAAATAAAACAGCTTTTTGGATCAATTTTAATTAATGGAAAATACTCTATTCACAAAAGAATTATACAAAAGTAACTACACAAATTAATGTGAATTTACATGATTCGTCAGATTATATAGTTAATTTTTTTTATAAAATTGATCTAATAGATTAGATAAAACCATGTCAGTTTGTTAGATTACTTTTATGTAATTCTTTTGTGGATATAACAGTACTTTTAATTAATTAACCATCGATTTATTAGCATAAAAAATATTGACAAGTACTTAGTAGATTATTTTAATTGCAAGTACGTGTTTGATTCTTATAATTACTACATATGTTGGGGTGACTTCTACGTACCTACATTTACATAATTAAAAAGATAGAGTAATGATACATATAGTTACTTTTATATACTTTATTGATATAATTGATCTTATATTAAAAAAAATGGCCCATCTAATCACATTAATAAAATACACAAAGAATACATAAAAATGACTATACGTAAAAGTTTTGAAAAAGATATAGCCAACTTCTTGGGACCATTTAGAATAAAAATGGTCCAAAATGTAGACCATTTAAGTCCCAAGTACGTGTTGGATTTAGGTCAGATATCCCCTTTTTCCACTTTAAGCCAAGAGGTTGTTTAGATAGTGAGGCAAAATGAGATTATTTTAGATGAAGGTTGAATAAAATATTATTAGAATATTATTTTTTTAAAATTTAAAAAAGTTGAATTATTTATTATATTTTATGTGAAAATTTAAAAAAATTGTACCAACAAGATGAAAATATTTTTCAATCCATATAATACCTCCATTTATTAATCGTGTTAAAAAGTCTTATATTTTGTTAAAAGTCTACTATTTTTGTGACCAATCTAGTTACCTCAATTTATTAGATTTGTTAAAAAAATGTCAGTATCACGTAGACTATTATAGCCTATCTTTTAGTCATTTTTTATATGAGATCTGTACGTACGTACAGGTATTTTTGTATATTAGTTATATAGTATATATAATTATTTTTATGTATTTTTTAATTATTTTATTGATATCATTGATTAAAGTAATTATTTTATATTATAAAAGATAAAACAACTAATCACATTGAGATGTATAAAAGGAATGCAAATTAACCGTTAATGTCTCTGACTCTCTACCATTTGGACATATTGGAATCAGTTTAGAAGTTAATATGCCAATTGCCACGTCGTCAATCCATGCCAATGTCTATTTGGCAGTCTTTTTCCTGCATCTTCGAATTAATCATTTTATTTAAAAGGTTGTTTCAGTCTTAAGTTATGTAATCGAGTCAAATTACATATATAGAAAGTCAAATAACGTAGGTGAAAGTATTGCACCAAGAGTACTAAAGGGTATACCTTTTTAAGTACCGTAACCAAGCTAGCTAAGTAGCTCTACCTTCTGTTTCTACCTTCACAATTAACACGTCCCCATCTCTTTCTTTTAAGCCCCCGGAGTTCCTCTGCCAGTTTCTTGTGCTTCACAGCCTCTGATCATCTTCTATTATTGCCTCTCTCCGTCTCTCTCTCTCTCTCTCTCTCTCTCTCTCTTAATACCTTCTTCTCATCCCTTCCTCTCCACTAGTCCTCTCTCTCTCTGCCTGTGGGCTCTTGCTTTGCAGTTTGCAGCCCTTTCTCTTCGATCCATTTGTGGCCATAGAACCTCGAGACGGCCTGTTTTCTTCCCCCAATAACTTAAGAAAGCCTCCCTCTCTCTCTCTCTCTCTCTCTCTCTCTCTCTCTCTACCCAATAACGTTGCAGAGAGGAAGCTATACCTTCTATATCTCTCGTGTATATATATATATATATATATATTTTCTTTCTTAGCTCCCTTTGTTCAGTATTTTCTGAAGAAAGTTTTGCTGTGAACATGGGTTTTTCATGTCAAGCGAACTGTGTTGTGTAAAACCAATTTTAATTGGAAGATCAGAGCAAGAGAAGATATGTTGGATCTCAATGTTGATATCCTTTCCGGTTATTCGCTTTGTGATGAGAAGGAGGACGCGTTAATGGAGGTGGAGAAGCTCCTAAAGGGCTCAGGAAACCAAATGGAAGACTCGGGGACCTCCACCTCCTCCGTCGTCAACGCCGAAGAAGCTCCCAATAACGTCCGAGACGAAGACTCTTCCAACAACTCCCCCGAGTTCATCTTCGACATCTTGAGAAAAGAAAATCATGGTATCCGTTCCGGCAAGGAGTTCAAAGACGAAACCCCGGCACCGGAACTCGTTACGAGGTCGCTTTTCCCCGTAACAGGAGAAACGGGAGGCGGGGAGTCAGAGTTCGGGCCGGGATTGTCATCGAGGCCTCAATGGTTGAACTTGTCGTTTGCTCATGACTCGGGTGGTCAGGCACAACTGGGAATTTTGCAGCAGAAGCAACAGCAGGTGAGGAAAAGTAGGCGGGGGCCGAGGTCTCGTAGTTCGCAGTACCGGGGAGTTACATTCTACCGGAGAACCGGCCGATGGGAATCACATATATGGTATTGATTATACGGATAATGAATATATGTTTGTTTGATCATAATAAGACGTTTTATGTCTCAATGATTTGAAGTTCTTTATTGACCTTGACTCTAATTGTATGAGCTTCACATAAATGATTTTACCTTACATAAATCGAAGAGTATATTTTCTTTGATGGTCTTAACTCATTCTCTTTTTTTATGTACAGGGATTGTGGGAAGCAAGTATATTTAGGTAAGTGGACGATCTTTTATGCAATTTTACTTCATTATTGGGGAAAAAAGTTTCAATGAAAAATTCAAAGGGTTTTTGGATATCTTGATGAATTCGGATGTTGGGATTTATCAGGTGGATTTGACACTGCCCATGCCGCTGCTAGGTGAGCTTATTTGTTTATTGTCTTGAATAAGGAAATTTACTTTCTGCTTGGTTAAACTATACTAATCATGGGCCTCCTGAATCCGTGATTTCAGAGCATATGATCGGGCTGCGATCAAGTTCCGGGGAATTGAGGCAGATATCAATTTTGATTTAAACGATTATGAGGAAGATATGAAGCAGGTGGGAGTGGGATGTGTTCATTACTTCATTCAATCATTGATTGATATCTGATTTACGCTGATGATGAATCTTGCGTCCTAATTATGATTTGATTGATGTGTAGATGATGAATCTGACCAAAGAAGATTTTGTTCAAGTTCTTCGACGCCAAAGCACTGGATTTACACGAGGGAACTCGAAATACAGAGGTGTGACCCTGCACAAAGGTGGTCGATGGGAAGCTCGTATGGCACAATTTCTTGGGAATAAGTAAGAAACATTTTCCTTAGCTGAAATTGTAGTAATTGTGATGATTTTGTTACTGGATGCTGTTGTCAAAACTTGGTATATATTGCTGTAAGCACCGGCCTGATATTTCAGAACTTATCATTTTGGACTTCCTCTTAAGTTAAAAATGGTTATACAAAAGAAGAAGTCCTTGGACAATCAACTTTTTATCTATGAAATTATGATGCTTGCTTACAGGTAATTATGATCAGGAATTAGTTGTGATTTAGTCTTAACACAAATCTTCATTTTCGTTCTTTTTCGAATTCAGGCCCTATGATATGGCAGCCATCAAATGTAATGGGAGGGAAGCTGAACCCAACTTTGAGCCAAGCACCTATGAAGGGGAGATAATTGTGGATAACATTGGTCAAGGTAATATCATAATAGATTTCAATATTTTTATTTAATGTTGTTTCGAAGGTAATTTCTTTATTGCATTTTAAAAGTGAAAGATGAGTTCCCGGTTAATGAATATGTAGATGAATTATATTGCCATGAATTCAGGAGGAGGCCATAATCTTGATCTAAGCCTCGGGATTTCGAATGGTTCTAAGGGGAAGGACAGTGGGATTGAATCTCATTTCCATTGCAACAGAGAGAGATTAATGGTACTTACTCTACTCATATTCAGTCTTTTTACAATGCTTAGACACATTTTCTCCAACTTATCTTTCACATGGCTATTACCTTCCCATATTGTCTGGTAGCCAGACCATTTACTCTCTCGTGGAAGCATATAGAAATGAAGTAGCACGAATACGACGAGTGATATGTGCAATAGCACGTGTTGTCAGCCATTTCATGATCGCTATACGTCTCATTGTGTGTGCGTGTGTGTCTATATCCATGTATCACGGAGTCTATGTTGCAGTCATTCTTTCTTGACTTGTAGGTGGCACAAATAATTTAGTAGTGACAAAGACCATTCTGGTTAGCAGTAGTTACCAACACCCCAGATTATTGGGCACATATGCCCTCAAATGTTTTTAATTGAGCAGTATGAATAGTCTGATTTTCCATATCTTTATATTTAGAATTAAGGAAATTTACACTTCATATTAATACAAGTAAAACTAAACTATATTAATCTGTTAACTCGCAGGGAAGGGTAGGAGGGAAGACAGTAGAAACCGTTTCTTCGGCAAGATTTGCGAAATGGGCATGGCAAATGCAGGGCAATGGAATTATTAGCCCAACGCCAGTATTCTCGAGTGCAGCATCATCAGGATTCTCTTCTGCCACTAGTACCATTGCTCCATCATCAGCAATCTTCCCACTCAACCACCCTCAGAACAATTCTGTCCACAATCTCGGCCTACTCCATCTACCCACTACATCCACTACCAACATTTCTAACTCTATATATCGGCTCTAGGAGCTGAAACCCAAGATGCAATGATTTGCCTTTAGAAGGTTAGGTAAGCAAGACAACTTAGCCAATCATATATATCAGTCTTGCATTGTGCAGAGATGTACGTGTATCATCATATACTAATAATAGTATTACAACATGAAGCTTGTTGCTATGGTACTTCTCCAAACACTTTTTATCCTTCTGCATGCCCTGTCTGTCTTTGAAAAGGCCTTTTGTTTTGTCAATAAGTAAGCTTATCCTTTGATTATTATGATCCTTATTAATAAACCAGCCCCTTGCATTGTGAATGACTATGTAATTAGTTGCAGAAGATATAAGCCTGTGAATAATGTGTGGTTGGAGCACATACAGATAGATGTGTGCTCCCGATCGCCTATCACTTTCAGTATTCTGTATACAATCAGTACAAAGCCTGAAAGCCACACGTCTTAGCTCCATTCGAGCATATTTCATTCGCAAGCAAAAAATGTACACGTAATTTATTCTCTTTTTCCCTCAACTTGTCTTTTTTCCTTTTGTTCTTCACACGACATCTACAGTCAAAGAATTCTTTTCTGGTATCAAAATTGATGACGACTTACAACAACCCTAACTTCATTATACGTTCTATTTGAAAATTTAAGAAAAAAAACACACTTCACATCTCTAATTGTAGTCGTTTTAGATCCTAAATTACAAAATAAAAAAATATAAAAAAAATCACATTAATCTACCATTTCATTTCCAAAAGCTTTCACCCAAATTTTTTTGTGTTAAGATGAACAATCGGATTTTAGAGTGTGGAGAGTTTGGTTGTGTTTGTGACGGTCCTGTTTGACGACCTGACTCAAAACATGTAAATCTTGTATCGTGTATGATAAAACACGTAAATCTTGTATCGTGTATGACTGATTTCTCTTTTGTTTTGTGTTTTCTCTTATCGTCACAACATGTTCTTAACATGTATTACAATTTTAACAATTTAAAAACATAATATGTCAATTTTTGTAAGAAAGCACAGCGGAAATACCTCAAGCACTGCTTATTGAGTTGCTCCACTAGTTTATCCAGTTTAGCAAAACGTCAAACATCTCCTCTTAGTGGTGAAGTGTACTACACAGTATAGACTAAAGCAACACTCAATATATTCATAGCCTAAATACTATTTCAAAAAATAACAAAAGAGAGATAAAGATTTGACTAACTTAGAATGTTACCAAGAATCAATTGAGGGGGCTATATATAACCCCCATCCTGCCACTACCATTTAAATGACAGTAAAGCATAGCTTAAAGCCATCAGTTACAAATGTAGGAGAGGAGGGGTTAGCCCACGTGGGTGCCTCCATCTAACAATTTCAATAGCTAGCTCGAAGTGTAAAGTGTCTGACATATGTTTGTTGAAGTGCAGAGATTGTATATTTCACCTAAGGAAAAATCTAGTTGCAAACATAATTGTGCACTAATTTACGCACCAATTTAATGTAATTGGTCAAAAAATAGATTTTATTGAAAATAGTGTTAATTTTAATTTTAAGTATAAAGAAATCAGTATTGGTAAGAGATTAGTATGCGATTTTGCTTGTATGTAACAAAACTCTTCACCTAATAGCCATTGTTGTTGTTTTTTGTCGCTTCAATAGATGAAGTCAATGGAGCAACAATAATAAAACATGTGCACTTAAACAACATACAAGACCAAAGAAAAAAGGAAAAATCTAGTTGCAAGCATAATTATGTATTAATCTGCACACCAATTTAATATGATTGATTAAAAAGTAAATTTTATTGAAAATATGCTAATTTAAATTTTAAATATGAAGGAATCAGTATTGATACGCATATTAATACGCGATTTTATTTGTATGTAACAAAGCTAAAAAAAGAAAAAGAAAATCATTATCCAGATCCAATCCTGTAGCTAAAATGCTAGGTGGCTGTATGCATCAACGTCAACCTACCCCAAGTTGCAAGACTACTGGGAATACCGAGATAGCGTTTTTGTGCGGCCCCAAGGTTCGTTGCATATGCGGAAATCAAACCTTCGGTCACGATTTTCGGACAAAAATGGGGGCCCCAGGTCTGAAAACTTGTCCCGGCTAGCACTTGATTTTGCTCGAGTCAACTTCAGCATACGGCAATTTGCAAGCATTCACACGACAACTCTTTCTGGCGAGTTCTTGAATCTCTACGACATTAATGCGTAAAACTTTGTCCCTACAAAACAATATAGAATTAGATGCTGACTTACGATTACTAGAGTTTTCATTACAGACCTTGAACTTGGTTGGATTTTCTGCTCTGTTCCAATCATGGTGTTTAATATGACGTGTCTTTAGTCGCCTAGTTTTGCTCCCACAATGACTTAGGAAAAGACTGGTTTTACTTACAGTGACGTCCTCGTATCAACATTGCAATCACCGCCTTCAGAACAGTTACTGTTCTGCTAAAAGAGTACTAGCATTGCTGGGCAGACGACCCAATCTTCTTCCTGATCAAATGGACTGCTAAATATAGTACAAGATTTTTTAATGCCTTATTCCGACCAGTTTTAGATCAACTCGCTAAAAATAGTACAAGAACTGCACTTGTTTTAGCTAAGGAAGCATTGCTCTTGGAGCATGTCAATGTGGATAGTGAAATGAACAAAGTTATTTGAAAGTTCACTTATTTATTTACGTATCAGTACTACATTAATGAGCTAGAATTTGTCGTATTAGTTGGAATAAAATGTATGTAATTTTTTGAACTTTTTATAATGATATTGAGTTCCACGTTAAGTGTTTTAAATACCAAAACTCCTATCGAATATCTTTCACTTTGTACTCAAGTCGATTGTTTTGCAGAAACGTATACATGCCTAAAAAAACTTGCTCAAGGAAAGAAAAAATGGGCTGCCAAAAGGAGAGTGTGGCTGATGATATCAATTGAGTGCAAGTTCTTTTTTGATAGATCAATGGCCCAGAGAAGCTTGGGATTGGGCCCAATAACTTAATGTGCCGTTTTGATATAGTTAGGCCCACTTGAAGGCAGGCCCGCTTGGATCCGGCTTTGAAAGCTTAAAAAACACGAAGAAGAAAAAGACGAATACATAAACCCTCCGAATAGATAGTCACAGAGGCGCGCATACACGCTCTCGAGTCTCAAGCCGCAGGAAAATGTGGCGGAGCATAGACGTCCACCTGAGAGCTTTGCGTCTCTTCCCCTCCTCCACACAACCCTCCTTCTTGCTCAAACCCATCTGTACAGTCCTCACTGTTAACCCAAGGCCTCATGCTCTCTCCGTCCCCCAAAACCTAATTTTTCGTACCATCTTCAGCCCTGCCATCTCCTCGATCACCCCCGGCCTCGGCGCCCGCGGTTTCGGTTCGAATTTTGGTTTCATTGTCGTGCGGTGCGTTTCCTCGGTCTCTTCAGCGCCCACGTTGGAGTGGAACGAGCCGGTGTCGTGCTGCGAGGTCGGTGACGGCAATAATGACAGAGTGGAGGAGGATACTAAGCCCTCTATTCCCGTCAGAGCCTTTTTCTTCTCTACTAGGTTTGCTTCTTTTTTACCTCTATTTTCAACTTTCAGAAAGTTTTTATAAATTTGCGGCTGTTTGGGTTCTCTAGTAGTTTATTCATTTGGTAATTTGAAAGTGCAATAGAAAAGATGGGCGTGTTTGGGTAAATTGACTGCAGTGGAAATCGGTTTTGAGATTCGTTTAAATTCATTTGTTACATATTAAAACTGTACTCAAAATGTCTTGCACTATTTTCCAGGAACATATGGAAGAAACGATTTTTTTCCTATATTTTCTTTTACATTTATGTTCTTACTGCGCACCCATAGCTTTTTGGAACATTCAAGTCAGTTTGTTGAGAATGGAACCCCATTCTGCTTAAGTCTGAAGCGAGACCACCCTCCCCCCACAATACGCACACACATTTGCGTAACTGAATTTTCTGGGGATTCTTTTGTTCCGGTGTAGTGTGGATTTGCGAAGCTTAGTGGAGCAGAACAAACCCAACTTTATCCCACCAACATCGCGAATGACCAATTATGTCGTTCTTAAGTTTGGCAATCTTTCTCAGATCAATGTAAGTTTTTTTCTGCTTGGTCTATGTGACGTGAATGTGCTTGTTTTCTGCATCTTAACCGCAAAGTTTTGTATATGCCCTTGTTTTGTGATTAAGTTGACCCAGTTAATTAGGACAGTTCTTTGTTTCAGGGTTTGGGTACTTCCTTGAGTGGAAGTAACTGCTGTTACATGGTAGTTTTTCAGTATGGCTCCATTGTCTTGTTTAATGTCCGTGAGGAGGATGTAGATGGATTTTTGAAACTTGCACAAAAACATGCATCAGGATTGCTACCTGAAATGAGAAAGGATGGTAAGCTCTTAATCTGAATATTTTGATTGCTCATAAGGTTACTGGGTTCATGTTTGTAAATATCTCTAAATCATTGTGTAATTCAACTTTTTTGAAAGTTCCAGCACGCAAGGGTAGTAGCAATGGTCACGGCTAAAATTATGACTGAGTGTCTTGATACCATAAAAAGTATAGTTTATATATTATTTGTTGCTTTAGACACTTACCTTTGTATGTCTCTATTAATTTTTGCACAAGCCCGTCAGGGTGTAGCATTGTGGTCAAAGAGCAGGTTTGAGATGTGCTGTGGACTCAGACATCCTGGGTTGATTTAACCCTGACTTTTCTTGCATTATTTGATATGTAATTTCGGAGAGCGGGGTTGTGCATTCAAGATTTACGTCCCAAGGGTGGGTTTGAAGTGCCCTCCTTCATGTGGTACTGTGTCATTATTAAAAAAAAAAAAAAAGATTTGGCACAATGTGTTCGTTTGATGGAAATAAATTACAGAATAAATAAGGTTCTTGTGTCTTGTCATTGATATGTCAATGGGGTCTCCCTTAGAAATAGTATGAATTTTATCAGTGAGTAAATGTCTTGAAGCATCATTTTACAGCCTGGTGAAACCTTTTCATTTGTTCTTTAAGGGAACTTAAAGTTGTTGAACTTTCAAGTAAACACTTTTTTAACTCTTTTGCTATTATCTATTCTTTGCTTAAGAACTGTTATACTCCAATGGATGAGAAATTCTTAAGATCTTGTATGTTTGATGTTCTAACTTTGTCTTGATTTGAATGTGTTTTGTAAGTGTAGAGTATGAGGTGAGAGAGAAGCCAACTTTGAACACGTGGATGGAAGGTGGATTAGATTACATTATGTTGCAGTACCTGAATATTGATGGGATCCGGACAATCGGAAGTGTTCTTGGTCAAAGCATTGCCCTTGATTACTATGGACGCCAGGTCAGTTTTGTATCATTATGTCTAGATGTACGAGAGGACCTTTGAAGAGAAGGAGCACACACTGGAGGAGATTCGTGTATTTTTTTTCAGTACTTTGTTTCAATGGGCCATTGCCATAGATTTCAATGGTCTAGATGTACATGATTTCCTTATGTCCTATGTAGTGAACTAGATAGGTGTTATCTCTTGTATACCTCCTTGTGTACTGGGGCTATGCCTATTCTTATTAATACTATCGTTTACTTATAAAAAAAAAAAGTTTTGTATCATTATGTATCATTATGCTGTGGGTATTTCTTTATAATTCGTGCTCACAAATCTTTTTTCTGCTCGTAGGTTGATGGAATGGTTGCAGAATTTACTGATATAAATCGTGAGATGGAAACTACTGGAAAGTTCGAAATGAAGAGGAAAAAACTATTTCAGTTAGTGGGAAAGGCAAATTCTAATCTTGCTGATGTCATTCTTAAACTTGGGCTTTTTGAGAGGTAAAAGTTTAATGGCATGCATTGATTGAATGGTTGACGATGGTGAAAACATGTAAAGCCTAATAAATACATGATTCTCTCAATGCTTTTTCTCAAAGCTGCTGGCTTTGACTTAATGGAATCTGAAGAAAACGGGAGACTTTAAATGAATGACAAGAAAAGTTAACGAAATTGAAGACAGATACAGTTTTCTCCTATTCTTTGCTGTTTGCATGTAGTGTGGAAGCTTTTGCCCTAGCAGAAATGTTAGGTTTTGTCAAGTTTTTAATGTATTTTTAATTAATGATGTATGACAAATAATAAAGATTTAAGCAAATGTGATTTGTATGAAAAAAACAGTGAGTAAATTAAGATTAACATAATGGATTTGAATTAGACTAATCACTAAACCAAAAGGAAGTAACAAAAAACATTATAGATTTATTTTTTGAGTAAAGCAATATAGATTTAAAAATGTCCACAGTGGTTTGTAATTACGAATCAAGTCATTCTATTTTTCGTTAGAAGTTTTTTGAATTTTCATAATCTTCTTTGACTAACATCATCCTGTGTCGCTGCTCAGACTATTGAGTGGGCAAGCACTTTTATTGCTGTTTGTTCTTTCCCTTGGATGTTGCTGTTGGTAACACTTGGCACTATTTAATAGTGTGAGGATGATGATAATTTTAAGTGCTCTGTTCACTGTGGGGGATTCCTATTTCAGGATTGATAGTTTCTATTGTGAACGATCCATCTTCGCTTGTTGACCTCATATATATATATATATATATATATCTTTCAAAATTTAGCTTATTCACTGTGTATGTTTGATACAACTAATGAAAACTTGACTCTTTTCTGCAGATCTGACATTGCCTGGAAGGATGCAAAATATGCTCAAATATGGGAATATCTTAGAGATGAATTCGAATTGACTCAGAGATTTGCAAGTCTTGATTTTAAGCTGAAGTTTGTGGAGGTGGGAGTTTTTCTCGCATCCTAGCTTATTGACCTAACAACACGTTAATGAATCTGGTGTTTTAAGCAATGTGCACGTTGTACTGATTTCTTGTTTTCTTTTTGCAGCACAATATCCGCTTCCTTCAAGAAATTCTCCAAAATAGAAAATCAGATTTTCTAGAATGGCTCATCATCGCACTGATAAGTGCTGAAATACTTGTATCTGTTTATGACATAGCCCACCGCTCAGCAATTAATCTTTAGCACTAATTTCCAGTTATGTCAGAGGTCATACATTGCACTGTCTTAGTTGCGGTTTGGATAAAGATATAGATGAGATGGCGATAGATAAAAGTTGTGAAAGTTAAATAAAATATTATTAGAATATTATTTTTTAATATTATTATTATTTTGTAATTTGAAAAAGTTAAATTGTTTATTATATCAGTTCATTTTTTGTAATTAACTAATTCAAATAGTTTCAATGAAAGATCAAAATATTCTATTGAATCATATGTTAAGTAGTTTCGAGTTGTGCCCTCTTCACCTAGTTTTCACTCATGGCCATGGAGTTATATAAACTCTTCAGTCCAATGCGTCCCTTTTCCCATGTACTTGACATCTTTGCCTAGTTTGTCCTGGCAATTCTTTGTGTTTTGGTGTCCGAAGTCTGAACTTTGTCACTTCTAATAATCACCTAGCTAGCCAATATGTAAATTTGGCTCTACCCGAACTTTTCTGGTTCACCCAATCATTTCTCACTTGTCTCACAGTTGCTGAGCAGTTTTTGGATATCAAACGGACCTCCCCAGAACTAATAATCCATGTCTCAGTTTCTCATGCTCGCCTTAAAAACTTCCACAATGTAACTTTACATTAGCACGGTGAGATTTTTTCCCCCCAAAGAACAATAGAAAAAAAACCTAAACAAAGCTCTGTTTGAAAGCAATAAAATCAAATACCAAATAATGAATTTGCCCCACAGAGAGAGATAGAGTTATGGCATCCATATGTACATGTTGCAGAGAGAGACATAGGGCGAAAGGGTCTATGAATCTGAGCAACAACGTGCCACATGCTTCTAACACTTGTAACAGAGAACTCCACTTTTGATGTCCTATCGTGATTCAAGTGAAAACTCCACTTTGCATCGCAATTCTGTAAAGACGATGACATCTACACCGACGTACATGTGATGTGCATACCCACGTTTTCTTCTTCTTCTTTTATTCATTTTTTGGTCAATAGGTCACACGTTTTTTCTTTTGTTGGATTAAAGTATTCACTTTTTACAGTTCGGCTATATATCGAACCTTGGTTGCATAATTCAACAACTTTTTCCTCCAAGTTGCATAATTCATGATCACCTTCTTGACGTAACTAGCGAACAAATGACTAGGTCTAGCTATATATACGATTTCTAACCGAATAATTAATTAGCTAGGTTGCTTCATTAACGTCCGTGAAAGTAGGCATGCATGGTCGGCGGTCCCTAGTTAATAGAATATCTTTGTATATATGACCTTGCGTGCTCTGG
The DNA here is from genome assembly GCA_011037825.1 of Carya cathayensis. Taxonomy (NCBI): domain Eukaryota; kingdom Viridiplantae; phylum Streptophyta; class Magnoliopsida; order Fagales; family Juglandaceae; genus Carya; species Carya cathayensis. The sequence continues at coordinate 852,024 of QGSO01000315.1, read as the reverse complement.
CTTCACTAGGGCTTGGTGGCACTGGTACTCAACGCAGGTTGGATCAACTGATCTATATATATATATATATAGTTCCTAACGTTATCTTTAATTGCTTTTTAGATTCCCTTATAATCTCGTATATTTAATGTTCGTGGTGCTTCAAGTCCTACAATTTTCAAGCGGGTTCTTCAATCGAACCGTACGTGGATCAATTGAAGTAGTGGATTGATTACCTCAAAAACCCAATCAGACTAATTCCCAAATGGTCTAGTACTGCTACTTTCTTAGCTAGGCGCCTTTATAGACTCTCCATGCAGTATTGTCGCCTTCCAATACCATATTATTAAACATAGACGGCTATATGTTTCGTGATGATATATATATATATATATCTTGCTGCCAGCCCTTTTCTTTGTATATATGTTTGTGTGTGTATATATATATATATATTCACGTTCGTTTCTATTAATTCTTCAGATTGAATGATTTGATCAAAATATATATATATAATTATAATATTAAATATTCACTTAAGAGTTAATTTCACTCTCCTTCCAACAGCTATAATAAATATATATTTTTTAATTAAACCATCAAATTTGGAATTAATAGATGTCGCTATCACTTTTCTTTACCCAAGCATTCACATTTTTTTGCCTTTTCTTTTACGATGGGCAATATAATATAGCCAAAACAATAGGACAAACTACAGTAGAATGGGTCAGTGTGTCAACTGTCATGAACGTCATCCCACCTTTTCTTGCTTTTTCAATTTCCTCCGAGCACTAATTACTAGATTCCTTTACGCACAATTAGGGGGACTGTCAAATGTTTTTTTTTTTTTTTATAAATATGCACAATACTATAACTGAATTTTTTTATTTTTTATTTTTCATATTTTTTAAACATCCTTAATTATTAAAAAAATATAAATTTATTACTAATCACTTCTTTAATTAGAGTGGACACATTTTGTTAGACATATTTAATAATTATACTATTATTTTTTAATATTTATGCAAGTTTTTGTCGTGTAAATTTATGTTTAGCGGTGCAAGGGCTATCGAAATTTTTTAAAATAAATTAAAATTACAAACTTATTAAAAATCACATTTTTAATTATTAAATAAAAAAATTAAAATTAAAAAAAATTGATACAAAATAGCTATACACTTTTTAGATGATTTTATCTTAGTTTTGTTATGTACAAGTAAAGTCGCGTATTAATATACATATTAACATTGATTTCTTCATATTCAAAATTTAAATCAGTATTATTTTTAATAAAATCTATATTTTGATTAATCACATTAGATTAATACAAATATTAATAGTTAATTCTGCTTCCATCTTATTTTTACTTCCCATTTATGTTTTCATTTTCTTTATTAAAAATTCTTTTTCGTGTTTCGGTTCACAGATAGGACACTGAGCCTATATATCCTACCTAATTTCGACGACGCCTTAGAATTATATCTCAAAGACCAAAGCATCTGATGGTCAGAGTACTCTGAGCTCGTACCTAGTCCAGTTCAGAGATAGAGAGAGCCAGAAAGAATGGAAGCCTCGGAAATGCAGCAACACTTTGAAGGTGGACGAGCATCTTATAAGGAATCCAAACGAGGAGGGTGGACTACCTTTCCCTTCATCATAGGTCTCACTTTTCTCTGATCTGAATATGTCATGTTGCGTTAACGTACGTTTTGTTTGGTTCTTGTTTTCTTTGCTTTATTTTCCTTTTGTTTAATCATATATTAGTTGTAACCAAACAAGGTACGTAGTGTTCCTTAGCTAGGGTTATTTAAAGCTCGTTAACCTGATAGATCTGATGATCCCTTTAGTTGAATCATGGGGATCTAATTAAGTAGCAAATTGCACTGATTTTGAGCTGCAGGAAGTCTGATGGCTCTCTCGATGGCAGTCGGTGGTTGGGGGTCGAATCTGATAGTGTTTCTAATAACAGAGTTTCATGTGAAAAGCATATCCGCTACAAAAATAAGCAACGTTGTCCTCGCTTGCAGCAGTCTCTTCCCCATTGCCGGTGCCATAATTGCCGATTCTTTCTTCGGCTCTTTCCCTGTCGTTAGCATCTTCGCCTTCGTTTCCTTACTGGTATTTATTAATGTTGTAGTTGCTCGATCGTTTTCATGAGATCAAGGGCGAATCCGCCCCCTAGCTCGCTATAAAGACTTTTTAGACAAATTTTGGATAAGAAAACGTGTCACAATAAGTTTGAAAAAAGTGAGAAGTTAAAATTTAAAAAAAAAAAGTGTATTTGACTAAAGTTTGACAAATACTAAGGGAGGCAAACGTGAATGCTCTAATAAAAAATAATTGCATGATACAGTCTATGGTAATAATTAAAGAAAATCTGATATTGTATTTTTTCAGATCTAATATTTATAATTAATTGAGTCACAGTCATTGACTTCTTAGATATAGATAATAATGAAGAGCTAATAAATTCATTGGCCTATATATTGTACATAAAAATTAAAAGTAATTAATCCCTCTTAAGTCATTAATTTGTTTCCATTTTTGAGAATAATGCAGGCTACGATCATGTTCACCCTAATCGCAACAATACATTCCTTCACCCCACCACGATGTACAATCGGCTCGTCTACGTGTGAAAGCCCATCAAATCTTCAATATGCAGTGCTGTATATGACCTTAACGCTGGCTTCAATGGGGTCTGGAGGCACACGCTTCACAATTGCGACCATGGGAGCCGAACAGTTTGACAAGCCCAAAGATCAAGCTGCTTTCTTTAGCTGGTATTATCTCACCTTGTACGTTGCAAATGTAATCAGCTTCACTGCCATTATCTATGTTCAGGATAACGTTGGCTGGGGATTAGGGTTTGGTATATGTGCCATTGCAAATGCCATTGGTTTGGCTGCTCTTGTACTGGGAAAGAGGTTCTATCGCCGCGTAAAGCCAAAAGGAAGCCCTTTCAAGAGCATAGCTCGTGTGGTGGTTGCAGCAATTCGGAAAAGGAAAACATCTCCAACTTTTGGAAGCCATGAAGATTATTATTTTGGAACCACCGGGAATTATATGTTAAAATATTTGGAAGACAGGGTACCAACCAAAAGATCATTCAGGTATGATCATTACTTACTTTAACTATATAAATATTTAGAAAAATGATTTATGTAATTCCCAAATAGACAAGCCTCTGGTAGATTTTTATAAAAAAAAAAAATGTGGACTTCACATTGAAAAGTGTAAAAAACACTATTCTTTTTTAAAGGGACCTATTTTTTTACAAAGGATTTACGGCTTATAATCTATTTAGAACTTGTACGTACATATCATTACTTAAATATTTATATGTTCATGCTTAATATACTATACTAATCAAGGGCAAATAACAAAGGATGATTGCTATGCATGTCAAAATTATAATATTGGAATTTGGGACGTCAGACTAAAGATTATATATATAGAATATAATATATAAGTTGTCCTTCCATGGTTAGATATTATATATGATCTCGAAGAGATTCAAGAGCATGGAGAAATTAAATAGAACAAAAATTATAGATTAGAACAAATCCTCTCATTAGCCTCTATAAATAGACGCACACCGGCCCCCACACATGCACTTATGTTTAGAATGTAAAACAAGAAACATTATTATATGTAATAGGTGGCTGGTTATTGAACAATCCAAATCAACCATACTGCATGTATATCTAATATGTATATATAGTTTTCTTGAATTTCTTGGTTAACTATGTACGTAATNTACGCCAAAAACCCTCTCAGTCTCTACGCCAAAAACCCAGCTGTCATCTCCATCCTCAGTCTCTGCGAAAACCCAGCCGCCATCGTCTTCATCCTCAATCTCTGCGAAAACCCAGCCGTCGTCTTCATCCTCGGTATCTGCGAAAACCCAGCTGTCATCTTCACTGATGTAAGTAGAAGCTTCTGTAATGCCACCGTCTTCATCCTAGATGCTTTTGTTAGTTGATTTTATCTTGTTTTGGTCATCTGGTGCCTATAGTTTCTAAGTCTATTTACCTATTCTGAAAAGTTAAATGAATTTGTTTAGCTTCGGCTGCCGCTAGCTTTTGGGTTAGATCTGTTATCTTCAGCCGTTTCTTTTGTTCTCTGCATTTTTTTTTGAAACATTTGTTCTCTGTGTCTACAATTTAGCTTTCTTAACTGAATGAGGTCATTAAGCTTACGATCTTATGTGGTTTTCCTTCTCGATAACATAAATAGAGAAAGGAAATGTATGTAACCCCCGAACCAAAATGGTTGCTGTGAAATTGTAAGCGAGAAAATTTAACGATATTGTTTCGATTTGTTTGGTAGTTGAGAAACATAAATCCCTATGCTGCCTCTTTTTCTATTTTCCTTTTTCTTTAAATATGTTTTTTGTTAGAAACTATAACAGGATATGTGGTACGTTTCAATTTTACATTTTACTTCATTTTTTTCCAGTTTCTTAAAACCCAAACTCAGTGTTTTCTTTTTATGGGTAACTACCCAAAGGGAGTGTTAGGGTTTATGAGGGCCAAGAAGATTCTGTTAATGGATGTTGATCTCTCTGCACCTGATAAGTATGAGGGAGTGGGAGATGATCATTGAATCTCTTTTTAGTTAATTGATGTTGATTTGGCATTTTTTTTCACTAACAAGTTTTGAGATCGGATGGCTCTTGGTATATTGTAGGATTAATTGACCTGTTTAGAGAGAGTTCTTGGAAGTTTACATGATTTCCTTTATGCATTTGCTTTTGAACATAAAAGGAAACCTTAGGGAATGGAGCAGAGAACATAATTCTGTCCTGTCTTCTGTTGCTTTGGAACATAATGCATCTTTTTTACCTCTATTTTCAACTTTCAGAAAGTTTTTATAAATTTACAGCTATTTGGGTTCTCTAGTGGTTTATTCATTTGGTAATTTGAAAGTGCAATAGAAAAGATGGGTGTGTTTGGGTAAATTGACTGCAGTGGAAATCGGTTTTGAGATTCGTTTAAATTTATTGGTTACATATTAAAACTGTACTCAAAATGACTTGCACTGTTTTCCAGGAACATATGGAAGAAACGATTTTTTTTCTATATTTTCTTTTACATTTATGTTCTTATTGCGCCCCCATAGCTTTTTGGAACATTCAAGTCAGTTTATGGAGAATGGAACCCCATTTTGCCTAAGTCTGAAGCGAGACCCTCCCCCCACAATACGCACACACATTTGCGTAACTGAATTTTCTGGGGATTCTTTTGTTCCGGTGTAGTGTGGATTTGCGAAGCTTAGTGGAGTAGAACAAACCCAACTTTATCCCACCAACATCGCGAATGACCAATTATGTCGTTCTTAAGTTTGGCAATCTTTCTCAGATCAATATAAGTTTTTTATCTGCTTGGTCTATGTGACATGAATGTGCTTGTTTTCTGCATCTTAACCGCAAAGTTTTGTATATGCTCTTGTTTTGTGATTAAGTTGACCCAGTTAATTAGGACAGTTCTTTGTTTCAGGGTTTGGGTACTTCCTTGAGTGGAAGTAACTGCTGTTACATGGTAGTTTTTCAGTATGGCTCCATTGTCTTGTTTAATGTCCGTGAGGAGGATGTAGATGGATTTTTGAAACTTGCACAAAAACATGCATCAGGATTGCTACCTGAAATGAGAAAGGATGGTAAGCTCTTAATCTGAATATTTTGATTGCTCATAAGGTTACTGGGTTCATGTTTGTAAATATCTCTAAATCATTGTGTAATGCAACTTTTTTGGAAAAATGTTTATCCAGCACGCAAGGGTAGTAGCAATGGTCCGGGCTAAAATTATGACTGAGTGTCTTGATACCATAAAAAGTATAGTTTATATATTATTTGTTGCTTTAGACACTTACCTTTGTATGTCTCTATTAATTTTTGCACAAGCCCGTCAGGGTGTAGCATTGTGGTCAAAGAGCAGGTTTGAGATGTGCTGTGGACTCAGACATCCTGGGTTGATTTAACCCTGACTTTTCTTGCATTATTTGATATGTAATTTCGGAGAGCGGGGTTGTGCATTCAAGATTTACGTCCCAAGGGTGGGTTTGAAGTGCCCTCCTTCATGTGGTACTGTGTCATTATTAAAAAAAAAAAAAAAGATTTGGCACAATGTGTTCGTTTGATTGGAAATAAATTACAGAATAAATAAGGTTCTTGTGTCTTGTCATTGATATGTCAATGGGGTCTCCCTTAGAAATAGTATGAATTTTATCAGTGAGTAAATGTCTTGAAGCATCATTTTACAGCCTGGTGAAACCTTTTCATTTGTTCTTTAAGGGAACTTAAAGTTGTTGAACTTTCAAGTAAACACTTTTTTAACTCTTTTGCTATTATCTATTCTTTGCTTAAGAACTGTTATACTCCAATGGATGAGAAATTCTTAAGATCTTGTATGTTTGATGTTCTAACTTTGTCTTGATTTGAATGTGTTTTGTAAGTGTAGAGTATGAGGTGAGAGAGAAGCCAACTTTGAACACGTGGATGGAAGGTGGATTAGATTACATTATGTTGCAGTACCTGAATATTGATGGGATCCGGACAATCGGAAGTGTTCTTGGTCAAAGCATTGCCCTTGATTACTATGGACGCCAGGTCAGTTTTGTATCATTATGTCTAGATGTACGAGAGGACCTTTGAAGAGAAGGAGCACACACTGGAGGAGATTCGTGTATTTTTTTTCAGTACTTTGTTTCAATGGGCCATTGCCATAGATTTCAATGGTCTAGATGTACATGATTTCCTTATGTCCTATGTAGTGAACTAGATAGGTGTTATCTCTTGTATACCTCCTTGTGTACTGGGGCTATGCCTATTCTTATTAATACTATCGTTTACTTATAAAAAAAAAAAGTTTTGTATCATTATGTATCATTATGCTGTGGGTATTTCTTTATAATTCGTGCTCACAAATCTTTTTTCTGCTCGTAGGTTGATGGAATGGTTGCAGAATTTACTGATATAAATCGTGAGATGGAAACTACTGGAAAGTTCGAAATGAAGAGGAAAAAACTATTTCAGTTAGTGGGAAAGGCAAATTCTAATCTTGCTGATGTCATTCTTAAACTTGGGCTTTTTGAGAGGTAAAAGTTTAATGGCATGCATTGATTGAATGGTTGACGATGGTGAAAACATGTAAAGCCTAATAAATACATGATTCTCTCAATGCTTTTTCTCAAAGCTGCTGGCTTTGACTTAATGGAATCTGAAGAAAACGGGAGACTTTAAATGAATGACAAGAAAAGTTAACGAAATTGAAGACAGATACAGTTTTCTCCTATTCTTTGCTGTTTGCATGTAGTGTGGAAGCTTTTGCCCTAGCAGAAATGTTAGGTTTTGTCAAGTTTTTAATGTATTTTTAATTAATGATGTATGACAAATAATAAAGATTTAAGCAAATGTGATTTGTATGAAAAAAACAGTGAGTAAATTAAGATTAACATAATGGATTTGAATTAGACTAATCACTAAACCAAAAGGAAGTAACAAAAAACATTATAGATTTATTTTTTGAGTAAAGCAATATAGATTTAAAAATGTCCACAGTGGTTTGTAATTACGAATCAAGTCATTCTATTTTTCGTTAGAAGTTTTTTGAATTTTCATAATCTTCTTTGACTAACATCATCCTGTGTCGCTGCTCAGACTATTGAGTGGGCAAGCACTTTTATTGCTGTTTGTTCTTTCCCTTGGATGTTGCTGTTGGTAACACTTGGCACTATTTAATAGTGTGAGGATGATGATAATTTTAAGTGCTCTGTTCACTGTGGGGGATTCCTATTTCAGGATTGATAGTTTCTATTGTGAACGATCCATCTTCGCTTGTTGACCTCATATATATATATATATATATATATCTTTCAAAATTTAGCTTATTCACTGTGTATGTTTGATACAACTAATGAAAACTTGACTCTTTTCTGCAGATCTGACATTGCCTGGAAGGATGCAAAATATGCTCAAATATGGGAATATCTTAGAGATGAATTCGAATTGACTCAGAGATTTGCAAGTCTTGATTTTAAGCTGAAGTTTGTGGAGGTGGGAGTTTTTCTCGCATCCTAGCTTATTGACCTAACAACACGTTAATGAATCTGGTGTTTTAAGCAATGTGCACGTTGTACTGATTTCTTGTTTTCTTTTTGCAGCACAATATCCGCTTCCTTCAAGAAATTCTCCAAAATAGAAAATCAGATTTTCTAGAATGGCTCATCATCGCACTGATAAGTGCTGAAATACTTGTATCTGTTTATGACATAGCCCACCGCTCAGCAATTAATCTTTAGCACTAATTTCCAGTTATGTCAGAGGTCATACATTGCACTGTCTTAGTTGCGGTTTGGATAAAGATATAGATGAGATGGCGATAGATAAAAGTTGTGAAAGTTAAATAAAATATTATTAGAATATTATTTTTTAATATTATTATTATTTTGTAATTTGAAAAAGTTAAATTGTTTATTATATCAGTTCATTTTTTGTAATTAACTAATTCAAATAGTTTCAATGAAAGATCAAAATATTCTATTGAATCATATGTTAAGTAGTTTCGAGTTGTGCCCTCTTCACCTAGTTTTCACTCATGGCCATGGAGTTATATAAACTCTTCAGTCCAATGCGTCCCTTTTCCCATGTACTTGACATCTTTGCCTAGTTTGTCCTGGCAATTCTTTGTGTTTTGGTGTCCGAAGTCTGAACTTTGTCACTTCTAATAATCACCTAGCTAGCCAATATGTAAATTTGGCTCTACCCGAACTTTTCTGGTTCACCCAATCATTTCTCACTTGTCTCACAGTTGCTGAGCAGTTTTTGGATATCAAACGGACCTCCCCAGAACTAATAATCCATGTCTCAGTTTCTCATGCTCGCCTTAAAAACTTCCACAATGTAACTTTACATTAGCACGGTGAGATTTTTTCCCCCCAAAGAACAATAGAAAAAAAACCTAAACAAAGCTCTGTTTGAAAGCAATAAAATCAAATACCAAATAATGAATTTGCCCCACAGAGAGAGATAGAGTTATGGCATCCATATGTACATGTTGCAGAGAGAGACATAGGGCGAAAGGGTCTATGAATCTGAGCAACAACGTGCCACATGCTTCTAACACTTGTAACAGAGAACTCCACTTTTGATGTCCTATCGTGATTCAAGTGAAAACTCCACTTTGCATCGCAATTCTGTAAAGACGATGACATCTACACCGACGTACATGTGATGTGCATACCCACGTTTTCTTCTTCTTCTTTTATTCATTTTTTGGTCAATAGGTCACACGTTTTTTCTTTTGTTGGATTAAAGTATTCACTTTTTACAGTTCGGCTATATATCGAACCTTGGTTGCATAATTCAACAACTTTTTCCTCCAAGTTGCATAATTCATGATCACCTTCTTGACGTAACTAGCGAACAAATGACTAGGTCTAGCTATATATACGATTTCTAACCGAATAATTAATTAGCTAGGTTGCTTCATTAACGTCCGTGAAAGTAGGCATGCATGGTCGGCGGTCCCTAGTTAATAGAATATCTTTGTATATATGACCTTGCGTGCTCTGGCTTCACTAGGGCTTGGTGGCACTGGTACTCAACGCAGGTTGGATCAACTGATCTATATATATATATATATAGTTCCTAACGTTATCTTTAATTGCTTTTTAGATTCCCTTATAATCTCGTATATTTAATGTTCGTGGTGCTTCAAGTCCTACAATTTTCAAGCGGGTTCTTCAATCGAACCGTACGTGGATCAATTGAAGTAGTGGATTGATTACCTCAAAAACCCAATCAGACTAATTCCCAAATGGTCTAGTACTGCTACTTTCTTAGCTAGGCGCCTTTATAGACTCTCCATGCAGTATTGTCGCCTTCCAATACCATATTATTAAACATAGACGGCTATATGTTTCGTGATGATATATATATATATATATCTTGCTGCCAGCCCTTTTCTTTGTATATATGTTTGTGTGTGTATATATATATATATATTCACGTTCGTTTCTATTAATTCTTCAGATTGAATGATTTGATCAAAATATATATATATAATTATAATATTAAATATTCACTTAAGAGTTAATTTCACTCTCCTTCCAACAGCTATAATAAATATATATTTTTTAATTAAACCATCAAATTTGGAATTAATAGATGTCGCTATCACTTTTCTTTACCCAAGCATTCACATTTTTTTGCCTTTTCTTTTACGATGGGCAATATAATATAGCCAAAACAATAGGACAAACTACAGTAGAATGGGTCAGTGTGTCAACTGTCATGAACGTCATCCCACCTTTTCTTGCTTTTTCAATTTCCTCCGAGCACTAATTACTAGATTCCTTTACGCACAATTAGGGGGACTGTCAAATGTTTTTTTTTTTTTTTATAAATATGCACAATACTATAACTGAATTTTTTTATTTTTTATTTTTCATATTTTTTAAACATCCTTAATTATTAAAAAAATATAAATTTATTACTAATCACTTCTTTAATTAGAGTGGACACATTTTGTTAGACATATTTAATAATTATACTATTATTTTTTAATATTTATGCAAGTTTTTGTCGTGTAAATTTATGTTTAGCGGTGCAAGGGCTATCGAAATTTTTTAAAATAAATTAAAATTACAAACTTATTAAAAGTCACATTTTTAATTATTAAATAAAAAAATTAAAATTAAAAAAAATTGATACAAAATAGCTATACACTTTTTAGATGATTTTATCTTAGTTTTGTTATGTACAAGTAAAGTCGCGTATTAATATACATATTAACATTGATTTCTTCATATTCAAAATTTAAATCAGTATTATTTTTAATAAAATCTATATTTTGATTAATCACATTAGATTAATACAAATATTAATAGTTAATTCTGCTTCCATCTTATTTTTACTTCCCATTTATGTTTTCATTTTCTTTATTAAAAATTCTTTTTCGTGTTTCGGTTCACAGATAGGACACTGAGCCTATATATCCTACCTAATTTCGACGACGCCTTAGAATTATATCTCAAAGACCAAAGCATCTGATGGTCAGAGTACTCTGAGCTCGTACCTAGTCCAGTTCAGAGATAGAGAGAGCCAGAAAGAATGGAAGCCTCGGAAATGCAGCAACACTTTGAAGGTGGACGAGCATCTTATAAGGAATCCAAACGAGGAGGGTGGACTACCTTTCCCTTCATCATAGGTCTCACTTTTCTCTGATCTGAATATGTCATGTTGCGTTAACGTACGTTTTGTTTGGTTCTTGTTTTCTTTGCTTTATTTTCCTTTTGTTTAATCATATATTAGTTGTAACCAAACAAGGTACGTAGTGTTCCTTAGCTAGGGTTATTTAAAGCTCGTTAACCTGATAGATCTGATTATCCCTTTAGTTGAATCATGGGGATCTAATTAAGTAGCAAATTGCACTGATTTTGAGCTGCAGGAAGTCTGATGGCTCTCTCGATGGCAGTCGGTGGTTGGGGGTCGAATCTGATAGTGTTTCTAATAACAGAGTTTCATGTGAAAAGCATATCCGCTACAAAAATAAGCAACGTTGTCCTCGCTTGCAGCAGTCTCTTCCCCATTGCCGGTGCCATAATTGCCGATTCTTTCTTCGGCTCTTTCCCTGTCGTTAGCATCTTCGCCTTCGTTTCCTTACTGGTATTTATTAATGTTGTAGTTGCTCGATCGTTTTCATGAGATCAAGGGCGAATCCGCCCCCTAGCTCGCTATAAAGACTTTTTAGACAAATTTTGGATAAGAAAACGTGTCACAATAAGTTTGAAAAAAGTGAGAAGTTAAAATTTAAAAAAAAAAAGTGTATTTGACTAAAGTTTGACAAATACTAAGGGAGGCAAACGTGAATGCTCTAATAAAAAATAATTGCATGATACAGTCTATGGTAATAATTAAAGAAAATCTGATATTGTATTTTTTCAGATCTAATATTTATAATTAATTGAGTCACAGTCATTGACTTCTTAGATATAGATAATAATGAAGAGCTAATAAATTCATTGGCCTATATATTGTACATAAAAATTAAAAGTAATTAATCCCTCTTAAGTCATTAATTTGTTTCCATTTTTGAGAATAATGCAGGCTACGATCATGTTCACCCTAATCGCAACAATACATTCCTTCACCCCACCACGATGTACAATCGGCTCGTCTACGTGTGAAAGCCCATCAAATCTTCAATATGCAGTGCTGTATATGACCTTAACGCTGGCTTCAATGGGGTCTGGAGGCACACGCTTCACAATTGCGACCATGGGAGCCGAACAGTTTGACAAGCCCAAAGATCAAGCTGCTTTCTTTAGCTGGTATTATCTCACCTTGTACGTTGCAAATGTAATCAGCTTCACTGCCATTATCTATGTTCAGGATAACGTTGGCTGGGGATTAGGGTTTGGTATATGTGCCATTGCAAATGCCATTGGTTTGGCTGCTCTTGTACTGGGAAAGAGGTTCTATCGCCGCGTAAAGCCAAAAGGAAGCCCTTTCAAGAGCATAGCTCGTGTGGTGGTTGCAGCAATTCGGAAAAGGAAAACATCTCCAACTTTTGGAAGCCATGAAGATTATTATTTTGGAACCACCGGGAATTATATGTTAAAATATTTGGAAGACAGGGTACCAACCAAAAGATCATTCAGGTATGATCATTACTTACTTTAACTATATAAATATTTAGAAAAATGATTTATGTAATTCCCAAATAGACAAGCCTCTGGTAGATTTTTATAAAAAAAAAAAATGTGGACTTCACATTGAAAAGTGTAAAAAACACTATTCTTTTTTAAAGGGACCTATTTTTTTACAAAGGATTTACGGCTTATAATCTATTTAGAACTTGTACGTACATATCATTACTTAAATATTTATATGTTCATGCTTAATATACTATACTAATCAAGGGCAAATAACAAAGGATGATTGCTATGCATGTCAAAATTATAATATTGGAATTTGGGACGTCAGACTAAAGATTATATATATAGAATATAATATATAAGTTGTCCTTCCATGGTTAGATATTATATATGATCTCGAAGAGATTCAAGAGCATGGAGAAATTAGATAGAACAAAAATTATAGATTAGAACAAATCCTCTCATTAGCCTCTATAAATAGACGCACACCGGCCCCCACACATGCACTTATGTTTAGAATGTAAAACAAGAAACATTATTATATGTAATAGGTGGCTGGTTATTGAACAATCCAAATCAACCATACTGCATGTATATCTAATATGTATATATAGTTTTCTTGAATTTATTGGTTAACTATGTACGTAATATGGTTTGTGGATTTTAAAAGCTACGTACCATTAAATATTATGCTTGCAGAATCTTGAATCGTGCAGCTCTAAAGACTGAAAGTGACAGGCAATCCGACGGCTCTTATGCAAGATCATGGAGGCTATGCACCATGGAAGAAGTGGAAGACCTCAAAAACGTAATGACCATCATCCCAGTCTGGTCTACTGGCATTTTACTAAGTACCTCGATTGGTGTTTCTAATAGCCTTACAATCCTCCAGGCCCTAACCATGGACCGACACCTTGGCCCCAATTTCAAAATCCCTGCCGCATCATTCCTAGTGTTCAACCTCTTAGCTACAGCAATATCAATCTTCGTCGTAGATCGTTTAATCCTCCCCACGTGGCAAAATCTAACTCACATACCTATCACACCTCTCCGACGTATTGGAATTGGCCACTTCATCAACATCATTGCATTGGTGGGATCAGCTCTAATCGAAACTAGAAGACTCCACGTGGCCCGGACCCATGAACTCGAGGGCTCGATTGTGCCCATGTCAGCCTCATGGCTCGTGCTGCCATTGGTCGTCATGGGCATTGGCGAGGGTTTCCATTTCCCAGGAACAGTTGCATTGTATTATCAAGAATTTCCGAAGGCACTAAAAAGTACGTCCACGGCTATGGTATCGTTACTGATCGGAATTGGGCTCTATCTAAGCACGATAGTTACAGACTTGATAGATAGAACCACGAGATGGTTACCGGATAATATTAACGATGGGCGATTGGATTGTGTGTTCTGGACGTTGGTGGTTATAGCAACTGTCAATTTTGGATACTTCTTAATTTGTGCCAGGTTTTTCAAGTACCAAAATGTTGAAGATCGTGATCAAGACCTTGATGTTGGAACTTCGGGGCTGGCTCAATAATAAGGTTAGAAATTATATTTGTAGTTATAGAATATGTACTTGTACTCCTTTTGATTAAAGTAAATAAACAAGAAATTTATATAAATAGTAATAATTTTTTAATAATACTAGATTTTATTCTTTTTTGAAAAAAAATGTATGACACTTGCGCGCATAATTTATTACTGTATTTTACATAATTCGATTATGATTTTCCAAGTTGGCTATGATTTTATATATGGTTATTATTTAATAAATTATTTCAGACACTTTCAATGATAATAATATATGCGTATACAGATAGAAGGTTGTTATTTAGAAAAAAATAAAATAAAATTCAGGCGCGATTCCTTTATAAAAAATGTCAAATCAAAGTGTTACATGTAAACAAATAGATAAGTACCAAATATTACAAAGTTGATTATGTAGTTACCCCGATAACAGAGAGTCCAACACTCTTAGCTTAATGCCACTCGGTTTCAAAAAAAAAAAAAAGCTTAATGCCACCCAACTGAAATTAGGAAAAATTGTACGTAAATCATCCACTCAATCAAATGAAAACATTTCAACTCAAAAACCTTGCTTTGTTTTCTGGTGAAGTAGGTCGAGACGTCGACGGTGGAGATGATTTTTGTGGCGACCTAAGGTTTTTACGCACATACTTACGTGCACGCACATGCTTTCCGTTGATGGAGAAATTGGCTTTGTTCTTGCCGTCAAGGACCTCTGCAATGGAGGAAGCTAAACGAATTACAAGGCGGGCATAGAGCGGTTGCTCCACTGGAAGGACTTTGATGGGCCCCAAGCTGAACCAAGTCTCAATGATCAGTTATAAGAATAAGAGCCACGAAGATCAAGGGAGCAATGCAATAATTGGTGCAATCCAATTGGGATGAAGCTAGCAAGAGCCCAACACTCATGATGGGCTTGAAAGGAAGAAGAACCGATTTTGATCCATTTGATACAAGCTACAGAAGACATGACTTAGAGATAGGGCCTATTGTTGTTAAGACTCTCAATTTGTTTAAAGGCTTTTATTAATAGTTTAGAAGAAGTGGGCTTGAGGATGCTTGGCCCACATATGTCTTATTTCTAATGGACTAGGGTTTTCTTTGGGAAGGCCTTGTATTTTGGCCAAGGGTTTATTTGGAAACTTATTATTTAAACTAGGGTTTAGAAGTTACTGTAGCGCGGCGTACGGCACTGTTCATGCTACAGTACCCGAGCGCTTTCATTAGGGTTTTTGGGGGTTGTCTATTTAAACAACTTATAGCCTCATTTGAGAGGCAGAATAGATGGAATTTATTTGAGAGTTTGAGTTATCTCCTCTTGTTCTTCTTGAACTTTTGAACTTATCAAAGGTAAATCAAAACCTTTGTGGCGTTCCTCCTTTGTAATTTGGGTTCTTGAGACGGATTCTTCAACGGGTCTAGATTTTAATATAATCTAGGTTCTTGGAACGGGTTCTCATCGGGTCTAAATTCTCCATCCATATATCTGAGTTTGGCTTTCTTGGGGTTGTTTTTCCAGTATTGTTGTTGGGTCTCAAAGCAAGTCTATTGGGGTTCACATCATTTGGTATCAGAGCAAGGTTTCCAATCAGGTGTAATTCTATCTTTTATTTATTGCATCTTTATTTCTAGGGCTTCATTGTTCTAAGGTTGCAAAAAAAAAAAAAAAAGTGCAGAAATTCGTTTCCTAGGGCTGCCAGATTACTATATCTTTTTGGTTTCATGTTCATCAACATTGGGTGGCTAAATTGCTTGTTTGAGGGCTGCCAAAATTTGCACCATCTATAGAGTTGGAAATTTCTGGGGTTTCTTGCATCTCTAAGTTTGTCAATTGCTTGGAGTGTTGTTTCTTTGATTCTCTTCTATTTCCTTGCCAATTTTTATGTGTTTGAATTCAATTGTTTGATTATTACAATTGAATATTGCTGTTTGTGATTGAATCAGTGAAAAAAAAAAAAAAGAAAAAAAATTCGAATTTTTATTGAGTCTTATTTTCAGAGGGGCTGCATACATCATTATAGTCAGTATCTTGCCTTATAGTTACCCTTCCATTCCTATATGTCCCTTGATTCTCTTGTTGTTTTCTTTTCCTTCCGTCATTCCGTCTGTCTCTTGGTTTTGTTTATTGGATAATTACTAGTTGGGATAAAACAAGGTTGTATTATCTTACTTAAAGTTCAATTAGTTCTTAAAGAACTTGAGTGGGGAATCTCTTGAGGTAAAAGGCAAGAGAGTGTGAGACCATTATCAAAAAAAAAAAAAAACCAATTAAGAGTGAAACACGAGTGGAGTGCCTTATTCGAGTGTAAACACGTAAGGGAGCGTGTGAGGTCTTTTTTCACTAACATTCTTTTTTGTGCAGCATGTACTATGTCTCATAATAGGGACTTAACATCAATAGGGGTGGCAGACAATTCATTCTTTTTGTTGCAGTCCATGCAACAAAAGTTTGAAAGGTTAATAAATTTGAAGTTGGGGAAAGTGAGGGATAAGATGGAACAACAAGATGCATTGATTAGAGATTTGCAAAGTGGGAGAGATAGGAGGAGACGTGAGCCTAGTATTAAGAATGGGTACGATAAGAATGAAGAGTATGGCGAGTCTCTTGTTGTTAGGCGTGCTCCCAATACAGAATTTAAGATGGATGATATAGAGCAGCAAAGAGATAACATTTTTCATACTAGATGCCACATCAACAACAAGGTATGTAGTATGATCATTGATGGAGGAAGTTGTATTAATGTGGCTAGCACTACTTTAGTTGAGAAACTGAATTTACCTACCTTAAAACACCCTAGACCATACAAGTTGCAGTGGTTGAATGATTGTGGGGAGGTTAGGGTAAATAAGCAAGTGTTAGTTTCTTTTTCAATTAGGAAGTACAAGGATGAGGTCCTTTGTGATGTAGTGCCTATGCATTGTGGTCATATTTTGTTGGGGAGGCCGTGGCAGTATGATAGAAGGGTGATCCATGATGGGGTCAAGAACATATATAGCTTTGTAAAGGATGGAAAAATAATCAAACTTGCTCCTTTAACTCCAACACAGGTCCATGAGGACCAATTGAAGTTGAAAAGTGAGGTTGATCAAAAAAGAAAGAGAGAAACTGAGGTTGATCAACAAAGAAAGAGAGAAACTGAGATTGCTAAAAAAAGAGAGAGTGAAACTGAGGTTGGGCGTAAAAGAAAGAGTGGAAATGAAATTGAGGAAGAAAAAAATAGTGAGGCCAAAACCTCAAGAGAAGGAGAGAGTGAAGAAAAAACAGAAAGTGAAAAGAAAATAGAGAGTGAAAAAGAAAAAGAAAGTGAAAAGAATAAAGAGAGTGAAAAGAATAAAGAGACTGAAGAAAAAAGAGAGAGTGAAAGGAAAAGAAAGAGTGAAAAGAGAAGAGATAGTGCAGAAAATGAGAGGAAAACAAAAAGAAAAGTGAGTTCTTTCGCTAAGGCAAGTTTTAATACTAACGAACTTGACGTACCTTTGCCTAGTATTGTTGTTTCTTTGTTGCAGGGATATAAGGTCATGATTCCTAGTGGTGTGTTTAGTGGATTGCCACCTATTAGAGAGATGGAGCAATACATTGATTTTGTGCCCGGTGCGATAATCCCTACCCGACCTTTCTTTGAAGAACATGAGTCCTTGATACACTTGAAAGGACAAGGTAAGTTGACTAGAATGCATGCCAAGTGGGAGGAATGTATTGAGGTTTTTCCTCTGTAATCAAGTACACACATGGTAAGGAAACTTTTGTGGCTTGTGCATTAGCAAGAAGTATGATCGTATCTTATTTTAAATGCAAAGTTATTGAGATTTGAATATGACAAGAAATTGCATGCTAATGATGATGACTTTGCAGTGTGGATGGAGTACGTGAGAAAACATCGTTTGGTAAGTGCTATAGACTAGATTGGTATTTNTGTTGTTTCTTTGTTGCAGGGATATAAGGTCATGATTCCTAGTGGTGTGTTTAGTGGATTGCCACCTATTAGAGAGATGGAGCAATACATTGATTTTGTGCCCGGTGCGATAATCCCTATCCGACCTTTCTTTGAAGAACATGAGTCCTTGATACACTTGAAAGGACAAGGTAAGATGACTAGAATGCATGCCAAGTGGGAGGAATGTATTGAGATTTTTCCTCTTGTAATCAACTACACACATGGTAAGGAAACTTTTGTGGCTTGTACATTAGCAAGAAGGTATGATCGTATCGTTATTTTAAATGCAAAGTTATTGAGATTTGAATATGACAAGAAATTGCATGCTAATGATGATGACTTTGACAGTGTGTATGGAGTACGTGAGAAAACATCATTTGGTAAGTGCTATAGACTAGATTGGTATTTGTTTGGAGAGAATAAACTTTGTATGCCAACTAGTTTTATGTGTGAGTTGCTTGTGTGTGATAGATATGGACGTAGTTTGTTGGGTAATCTAGGTGTGCTGAAGATTTTTTATGTGTTACATGAACACCTTTGGGCTTATCAATTGCCATTTATTGACGTATTGCATGAACGTTTGTGGCAGCATCATTTGCCATTCATTGACGTGTTGTATGAACGCTTGTGGGAATATTATTTGGCATTCATTGAAGTTGCATACAATCTGAGTTGTCATTTTGGTGTAAAGAAGAATTTAGGCGTATTGCAGGAATACTTTTGGGAGTATGGTTTGCCATTCATTGAGGTCGCATATAATTGGAGTGGTCATTTTGGTGTAAGGAAGGCTTTAGATGTGTTTCATGAACGTTTGTGGGAGTATCATTTTCCATTCATTGAATTGTTGCATGAACGTTTGCGAGAGTATCATTTATCATTATTAGAGTTTGCATATAAGAAGACCATGCATACTACTATTTCTCATTCATCTTTTGAAGGTGCTTTTGGTTTTAATCCACTTATACATTTTGATTTAATGCATTTACCTGTTGATGACAGAAATTGCTTCGATGGACATTTCCAAATTCTTGATAAAATCAATGATACTTCATATCTAGTAGATCTTCCAGGTAAGTATCATGTGTTTGCTATTTTCAATATTACTGATCTTTTTCCGTTTGATCCAGGTGGAGATTCGAGGTCGAATCCTTTTGAGGAGAGGGGGAATGATGGGCCCCAAGCTGAACCAAGTCTCAAGGATCAGTTATAAGAATAAGAGCCACGAAGATCAAGGGAGCAATGCAATAATTGGTGCAATCCAATTGGGATGAAGCTAGCAAGAGCCCAACACTCATGATGGGCTTGAAAGGAAGAAGAACCGATTTTGATCCATTTGATACAAGCTACGGAAGACATGACTTAGAGATAGGGCCTATTGTTGTTAAGACTCTCAATTTGTTTAAAGGCTTTTATTAATAGTTTAGAAGAAGTGGGCTTGAGGATGCTTGGCCCACATATTTCTTATTTCTAATGGACTAGGGTTTTCTTTGGGAAGGCCTTGTATTTTGGCCAAGGGTTTATTTGGAAACTTATTATTTAAATAGGGTTTAGAAGTTACTGTAGCGCGGTGTACGGCACTGTTCATGCTACAGTACCCGAGCGCTTTCATTAGGGTTTTTGGGGGTTGTGTATTTAAACAACTTATAGCCTCATTTGAGAGGCAGAATAGATGGAATTTATTTAAGAGTTTGAGTTATCTCCTCTTGTTCTTCTTGAACTTTTGAACTTATCAAAGGTAAATCAAAACTTTTGTGGCGTTCCTCCTTTGTAATTTGGGTTCTTGAGACGGATTCTTCAACGGGTCTAGATTTTAATATAATCTAGGTTCTTGGAACGGGTTCTCATCGGGTCTAAATTCTCCATCCATATATCTGAGTTTGGCTTTCTTGGAGTTGTTTTTCCATTATTGTTGTTGGGTCTCAAAGCAAGTCTATTGGGGTTCACATCAGACTTCTTGCATATGGATTGCTTCAATAAAATCTCCAAATTTCCTTTTTTTTTTTTTTTTTAAATAACAAAACAAAAAATCAATTTACAAGATTAGTACTGCAAACAACTTACAAATGTTCTCAATCCTGCCTAATGAGAATAATAAAAGAAAAACTACGTACCTGGTGAAGAACTCTCTGATTTCGTTTTCTGAAAGGGGGTAACCTTTGGAGAATGTCAAGAAAATCGTCCTATCATCTGCTGGGACTTCTTTCTCATTCTCTTCTTCATCAGTGCTCAACTTCATTTGGCTCAAAACTTCACTGATCATCTCGCTATTAAAAAACTTCCTCTGCACCGAAAGATCATAAGGATCAAATTCCTGTGAAGTCTCCGAAGGTACTCCTCCACTGACATGAAGAGGCCAGTATGGCAGAGCCTCCATGTGAGGAGGACGAATCCCAGGACTAGAATTGTAATTCCAAACAGGCAAAAAAGGGTTCATGGTTGAACCGTAAAAGTTAGAGGGCTTAAAGTTCTGTGCTTCCTTTCGAAAATGACCCAACTCGCCTCCAATCCCAGTATTGTTTTCACTTATTCCCTGTGCGAGTTTCACTGTCGTCGAACGCTCTCAGGCAGACCTCGTTGGTAATCTTGGTGACTTCTTGAATAATTCCAATGTGATTGTCATGGAAGAAGCGGAGAGAGACCCAAAAACAGTTTTTGTTAAGTTCTTTATCAGAGGGATACTATCAACACTCTCGGAAGCGAAAGGGAATATGTTGCTCTCCATGCAAGCTAAGGCCACTACCGACTCTTCGACAAATTCGATGAGTAAAGTGTCGGGCAAGGACAATAGTTTGGAATACACCATGTCGATTTCCTTGACGACCATCTCGAGCCAGAGCCAGAGCGCCGTGATTTGGTTGGCCTCCGCGGGGTCACGGCTAAGTTAAAGACCAGGCGGCTGAAGAGTTTGCGGTCGATGGCGTGGAACATGTTGAATTCCTCTTGCGAGACTGAAGTATTTGCGAAAGAAGAGGATCCGGAAGGGGGTAAAGATGAACCTGCCATTGTTGTCGAACGTCGACTGGACTGGTTGAGAATAAAGTTTTGTCCTTTGTTGAGGAATTGGATTTGCTTTTATAAGGATGAATAGGTTCCAGGCCGCTGGGAAGTGAAGGTTGGGGACGAAGCGCTACTTCGAATGGGTGCCATTGTTGCAGAAATGGAAGGAATATATATACATATGTATGTGCGCTGGACTTCAAGTGTGTTGAGATTCAAAGGCAACGGTCAAATGTTTTTCGATCTAAGGGTCCTGTTCGGTTTTTACGGTTTGCCAGATATGCAGTTCGGAGAGATCCGAGCGGAAATGAGGATCTCTCTCTCTCTCTCTCTCTCTCTCTCTCTCTCTCTCTCTCTCTCTCTCTCTCTCTCTCTCCTCTTTTTTTTTTTAATATTTAAATCATATAGATTTCATTTCATTCGATGAATCACAGAAAAAATTTAGACTACAAGTTAAACTACACATATGCTCTGGAGCACCTCCGCACATAAATTTTTTTATGACAGATATTGTCTTAACTTCTATAAATTCTATCCTTACAGAGAAAAAGCACTTTCTAAATATAGAACTAAACGACCCATCTTTCAAAAGAAGAGAGGTACTATCACCCACCATTCTTTAAGGAATGATGACGACTAAGGGTGAACAATTAAACCGCCTACCCGACCTAACCCGGAAATTTTGACCCGATCTGCTGCAAATTAACCATACCGAAACAAAAATGGGTTGGAATCGGATATTTTCATTTACTACCCGTTTGAAACAAACCGGGTTGTGTAATTACCCGTTAACCGCATCTTATGACTAATGCTTCGAACGACGCCGTTTACAATCCCAAATCTTCCCCCTTCCCAGTTCCCCTCCATCTGCTGCTCTACATTTTCATTCTTCATTTCTTCCGAAACCTAAGCCCTACGCCCAGATCTCAGTTCCCTCTCTGTGACTCTCCGTCTCCCAACTTTATACGCTTGACCAACTTCTTCTTCTTCGGAAAGATGCTTCCGGCTTTAGGCTTGAACTGCGGCTTCGTCTTTGATATGGCCGCTTGATCACCACCTGGGTTTAGCTTTACCCCCTCATCTTGCTCCGTCTCCTATCTGGCCGCTTGGTTCAACTGCCTCATCGCCATTTCTCTTTCTCTCCCTTTTCTCACTGTGTTCTTTCGACATGATTGGGAATAGACTCATGACAATATAACTCATGACAAAATGGAATAATCGATTCCGACCCGAAAATTTTAGGTTTGGGTAATGGAAGAAATGTAGAATAATTCCGTTCGGAAGAAGAAGAAGAAGAAAAAAAAAAAAAAAAGTCGAGGTGGTTCGGCGTACAGCCCTAATGAGGACTATCACCTCTGCTATGGACATCAAGTCTAATAACTTTTTTTTTTAGAACAAACAACAAAGCATCAAAAACATAGAAAAATAAAAGACACATAGACTGAGGAAAAAATTGACCTAGGTTACATCTCAATCTCCTTCCACCAACCCCTCCCCCTCGCGGGAAAAAAACTTTTTCTTTCTTTTTTTTCTTTTTTCTCATTTATTTTTTCTGCTTTCTCTGCCTTATACCTGACGTTGCCTTCTCTGCCTTAGGCATGTTTGGTAAGTAAGATGAGAATTTTGAGTTGATTTGAAAGTTTAAAATATTATTTTTTAAGTATTATTATTGTTTTGGGATTTGAAAATTTTGTATTGAAATTTGAAAAAATTAAATTGTATATTATATTTTGTGTGAGAATTTGGAAAAGTTGTAATGAAGAGAGGGCGTGCAATTCTCTTGATGTTTACATTGAGTATGGACCCACAAATACAAATTTTATTTTTTAATTCTTTATATAATTTATTTTGAAAGAAGGTCAATAATTACATAAAATTCGAGATTTAAATAAGAATTTTAATATATTAGATGAAGTGATCTTATTGGTTAGTTATAAAATGGATTAATATAACATATTTCCATAAATACTAGTATAAAAATTATATGTACAGTTATTTTTACATATTTTTTTATACACTTCATTGACAGAACCATATTTACAGTTATTCTATGTACATTTTTACGTATTTTTACAAAAATTTGTAACATTACACATAGGCTTGTGCAAAAGATGCTATGAACCGGTCCGTCTGTAAGACTCGAATCGACCCGTTTGAAAAAGTGGGTTGAAGGAAGTTGTAGGTCGAACCTGCTGAAACCGACTTCCAATAACGGTGGAAGACGTGGTTGCACTTGGGTAACAAACGGAGTGTTTCGTGATCTCAACCAGCACACCTCTACCTATTTTGAGATCCTTGATCGTGAAGCTAAAATCGAGAAGCTCGATCGATCTCGACGAGTACAAGGTCGAGTCTTCCGGCGAGTAAGCCAGAGAGGCTGTCGTTGACGCATCAACTCAGACTGATGAGAAGCGAAGAAGATGCAAATCGGTCAGGGAGAAAGAAGACAAAGAAGTTGCGTGCGAAGAGAAAGCTCAACGCGAAACATTCCAGAGTCGAAGCACGGAGCTGAGCAGGGACGATATCTCGTCTCCGCAGTCTGATTCAAGCCCCGAAGAAACAACGGTAGAGATTTGTCCAAGTGGGAGGATGAAGTTGTCGTCAGTTCTGATGCAGTTGATATCGTGCGGGTCGATCTCATTGAAGGACTGTTGGAGCATGGCAATGAAGGATGAAGGGTTCTCGTCGAAAAGCAAGTAGGCCCTTAAGAATCCATAGCCATCTTTCATTTCCTCTTCCTAACTAAAATCGTTAAGGTCTGATTCGCCATTGATAGAGTTTTACCTGCTTACTGCTTCTAAACTCGAGTCAGGTCGAGTCATACTGGACTAAACCGCCATGTCACTGGGTTGGATCGGGTCGGGGCCAAACACAAAGCGAATTGCTTGGGTTGCAGCCCTAATTACACATAAAGTATTCGTGTATGTTAAGGTTGACAGTACCATGTCTCGTGCATTCGCTCTTCGAAAAAATGGTGGTGTGGTCGTGGCGGCACTAGCGGGACGTGGAAGAGATGCCGCAAAATGCCAAGTATTGGATTTGGTGAGGTCGTTAGTTTCTCGAAAATTTTAGGAAACAAACTTTTGGCCTCCATACATTGGAAGAGACACTTTTCTGTCCCCTTCAAACACGTGATTCTCTTCTTCCTCCAACTTCTATCTTCCGATATTAAATTGTATTTTTTCTTGTGAATTATGGGATAGGCCACATGCGTGTTACTCTCACTGTTATAAACAAGAAAATTTCCTATAAAATATAATAAATAATTTAAATTTTTTAAATCTCAATACAAAATTAATATTAAAAAATTATATTTTTTTATAAGTAAATATTAAAAATTTATAATATAATAATATTTTATTTACTACTATTTAAAATATCTCATCTTATCTGTATAAACAAACAGGATATCTAGTTGGGTTCTCATAATTGGTTCGCAGTGTTTCAGTTGTGTTTATCATCATTTATGAAAGATAACGATATTGACTTTTTTTTCAATGCATAACAATGATATAAGAGCCCTTTGATTAAATAATTTGTTTATTTATTTATTTTAGATTGTATTACTCAGTAGTATATTTTAAATAATTATATATATATATATATATATATTACTGAATGTACTGTTATTAAAAAATAACAAATAATTATTAGGAATATCATTGTTAAAAGAAGATAATTTATACAATTTTAAAATGTGTAGGCTATGCATATATATATATAGAATTCTACACGAAAAAATTATTTTTTTTTTGTTTTTTTTATATAATGGATTCCATTGCCCTTTTTTCAAAAAAAAAAAAAAAAAGACTATACAGAATTTACAAATACAACACATTAATACTATTTCTAATATTAGTCATGATTAGGCTCGTGGAATCACTTGTAGGGAAAGGCATACCATATAAATTGTCACATATAATGAAACTGCATAACATAAAATGGTCAATGTGGCCATTCTGATTGGGTGGATATGAAGTGATCTGATCACGGATGGATATTCTGAGTTTTAATTTAATTAATCCCGGACGAATGCAAACTCTGGTCTGAGCAATGTACACACGAGGTCTCCCTTTTTGTAAACTCCAAGAACAAGTCACTCACATCCTTATTGAGTAATTAATGTTCCGTATAGTTTAATTTTAAATGGAGATTGCAATGGAGATTTAGATAATTAATTTTTTTTTAAAAAAATACTTTTTTTCATTTAATAAACAGTTTGTATATGCAATCTTTCGAGACTGTTTTTTTTTTAATGAAAGGACAATCCGAATGAATTATCCTTCGATTCCTTCCTCGTCCGACGTTTCTTCGTCTTTTTCAAGTAGCAGGCCAGCTCGTAGAAATATTATTGAAAACCATGCCCTATGTATGTAACAGCTTGTTCCAAACGGTTTTTTTTCCTCATTTTAGCAAATTAAATCTTGGGTTAAGAAATCCGAAATTATAATTTTTTTTCCAACCATTTTAAAGTTTAATGACACTTATATAATATATAACTGTAATTATCATTTCTTAAAAATTTAATTTAAAATCCTACAACAGTTTAGATATCAATAATACTATTTGTTTTTTTTTTTAATTTTTAATGTGAATTTATTCATTGGGAAATAACTGAAAAAAATATAAATCATTTGATCATGATAAAAAAAAAAAGATAATAATTAAAAAAATTCTGAATATTATTTTTTAAAAACATTATTGAAAAAATAAAAGTCTGGCAAGTATATGCGACTGGTAGTTTTCGATGGGAGATGCCCCAGCCTAACTGTTGGATTTATTAAATTTATTGAATCGCTATGGAGAGGGACCCTCGCACATGAAATCTAACGAATAAGAGGTCCACATGTCTGGTTCTTTATAAAATCTAACGAATAAGGGACCCTCGCACATGAAATCTAACGAATAAGGGACCCTCGCACATGAAATCCAAGGTGGTGGTTCTTTATAAGAGGTCCACATGTCTGGTAAAGTCAACGTTGTCCAGAAAGGTCTTTTACAGTTTTACTTTAGATCACCAGGCCTAACTGTGATATATCTCCCTTCACCCATGCATGGAAGGTTTTTGGCCCATCAGTAGTCGCCACGCATATCACCACAAAGTGCATGAATTTGGTCGATTATTTTCCTGCATTTTACGTGTGGGATTTCTTTCTTAACAAATGAAATCACACATTCATCTAATTAATATATAATTTATTATTTTTATCATTTTATTTTAATATTTAAATAAAAAGATAAAAATAACAATAACTCTTCTATTGATCATCCCACCTTTTTTAGCTTTTTGGATTTTCTCTCTCAGTGCACCGTTCTTTTTGACTGTTAAGCGATTTGTTTTCACATTTTTTTAATATATTTAAATATATTTAAAAAATAAAAAATATGTCAATACACTTAAAATTACCTATTTAACGACTAAGTATATATAAAAAAATAAGAATAAAACAATATACTAATACATTAAAAATTACTTCCTTAATTATTAAATAACAAAATAAAATTGTGGCCAACGGTAACTTTAAAGGGGAGATAGTGTTTTTCATTTGTTTACGAGCGTCTCTGTCGTGTAAATTTATGTTTTCATTTTCTTAATTAAATATTCTTTTTCGTGTTTCGGTTAGCAGATAGGACACTGAGCCAATATATCCTACCTAATTTGGACACTTCAGAATTCTATCTCAAAGGCCAAAGCATCTGATGGTCAGAATACTCTGGGCTAAAACCTAGTCCAGTTCAGAGATAGAGAGAGCCAGAGAGAATGGAAGCCTCGGAAATGCAGCAGCACTTTGAAGGTGGACGAGCATCTTATAAGGAATCCAAACGAGGAGGGTGGACTACCTTTCCCTTCATCATAGGTCTCACTTTTCTCTGATCAGAATCTGTCATGTTGCGTTAACTTAAGTAGCTCGTTGCTATATGTTTTGTTTGGTTCTTGTTTTCTTTGCTTTATTTTCCTTTTGTTTAATCATATATTAGTTGTAGCCAAACAAGGTACGTAGTGTTCCTTAGCTAGGGTTATTTAAAGCACGTTAACCTGATAGATCTGATGATCCCTTTAGTTGAATGCATGGGGATCTAATTAAGTAGCAAATTGCACTGATTTTGAGCTGCAGGAAGTATGATGGCTCTCTCGATAGCAGTCGGTGGTTGGGCGTCGAATCTGATCGTGTTTCTAATAACAGAGTTTCATGTGAAAAGCGTATCCGCTACAAAAATAAGCAACGTTGTCCTCGCTTGCAGCAGTCTCTTCCCCATTGCCGGTGCCATAATTGCCGATTCTTTCTTCGGCTCTTTCCCTGTCGTTAGCATCTTCGCCTTCGTTTCCTTACTGGTATTTATTAAAGTTGTCGTTGCTCGATCGTTTTCATGAGAAGGGCCGACATTTTGTACGTAATGTTTTAATGAGTTTGTTCTTTCTGGCAAGTACAATTCTTCATTTCTTGATTTCGATCTTCAAACAATTTCTTTTTTACTCTTGGTTACTAAAAAAGACAAAAGAAGCTGAAAATAAGATTCAAACCCCAAAGACCATCCGCTCCCCCTAGCTATAAATTAGACTTTTTAGACACAATTTGGATAAGAAGAAAACTTGATTTTTTATTATTTATTTTCTTCTTTACTTCTTTTAATTGTCTTTTTTCCTACAAATGTGATCATAGTTGTTTTGTCTTTTCTTAAATTATTTTATACTTTAACTTTTCTACTGTTATTTATGTTTTGATCATTATTGTTACATTTTTACCATTATATAAAAATGAGTTTATCGTTAACAGAAAATTATAGATGTTGAAAACATTATTGTTTTTGAGAATAAAATAAGTTCAAATTTGTAAAAAACAATAGTTAGAGATAAATAGTTAAAAACATGAAAAAGACAAATAACTCTTTTTTGAAAAAATAAAATTTGAAAACAAATGAGTTAAAATAATAAGAAATAAATATTATTTTAATAGAATGGAGAGTTAATAGAGATCAGTTGGATGCAAAGGTTTTAAAATAGTGAGTAGTTAAATATGCAAAGGTTTTAAAATAGTGAGTAGTTAAATATATATATATGTGTGTGTGTGTGTGTGTGTGTGTATTTTACTAAAGTTTGACAAATAATAAGGGAGGCAAACGTGAATAATAAATAATAATTGCCAAATTGAAGGGAGGTGAATATGACAAATAATGAAACTCGTGGAGAAAATTCTTACTTTCTTTATTGTGAAGTACGTACAAATATATAGATATTACAGATAAGGTAGATCTTGAACGTACATGCATGATAAGACATAGTAATTGAGATACAAAAGAATATGTTTATCTTATCACAACTAAGTTTGTTAGAGATAATGCTGAGCGAAATATGGAATAATGACTCTGATTCTCCCCCTCAAGTTGGGTGGTGAATGTTTGAATTGCCCAACTTGAAAAGCAATCCAGATAAGTGAGCAGCTCCAAGGGGTTTAGTGAAAAGATCATTAATGTTTTGTGAAGAAGAGATATGAGATGTTGGTTATATTAAACGACTTTGAAGTTTCTCGCAAACCACATGACAATCGATGTCAATATGCTTTGTGCATTAATGGAAGATTAGATTTGCGGCAATATGCAATGCTGCCTTGTTGTCACAGTGCAGTAGAGCTGGCTGGGGATGCAAAATAGTTAAGTCTTTCAAGAGACAAATGAGCCAAGTGATCTCACAAACTGTAAAAGCTATTGCTTGGTATTCTGCTTCAGCAGATGAGCTGGAGATGGTGCCTTGTTTCTTTGATTTCCAAGAGATTGGAGAATTACCAAGGAGGTTACAATAACCTATAACAGAATGCATGTTGTCCATGTAACTAGCCCAATCAGAATCACAATAAGCTCTTAAGTGTATGGAGCTATGAGATGGGAAGAAAATTCTTTGGTTGGATGAGTTTTTGATGTAACGAAGCACACGGTGGGCTGCATCCAAGTGTCGTTGTCGAGGAGTAGACATGTATTGGCTCAATACCTAAATAGAGTATGCGAAGACTGGACGTGTAATGGTGAGATAGACAAGTCGTCAAACGAGTCAACGATAAGTAGTAGGATCAGCCAAGAGTGGTACATCTGAATTGTTGAGTTTCAA